>CAXAJV010000389.1:37500-40000 GCA_963969225.1 Xylocopa violacea | reverse complement strand
GCCACGCGTCCAGGTAGATAAAATTTTTCGAAAATTCGTTAGGACTCTTCTTCGCGCGTATCGCGCAGACCCTCGAGGCGGTCCCCCCTTCCTCCCGACAACACGAAGCGAGCTTGTAAAATTCGATCTCGCAACGGCGGGTTTATTAAGGGACTCTCGACAACGAGGAAGAATACGCAAACGCGAATATATCGTCGTCCCCTCTGAACGAATGGCACGTGGAAGTGAATACAAAAAAAAAAAAAAAGAAAGATATCCAACACCCATCGGCGTATTGCTTTCGAGAAGTTGACGACGTTCGTACAGGTAAGTCGTAAAATATCGATGGGACTCGCCGTGAAACCTCGAAGCGGTCTATAATTTTACCCACCCGACAACACGAAGCGAGCATAAAAAATTATTCGATCTCGCAACGGCGGGTGTGTTTCCAGACTCGCGACAACGAGGCTTCGCTCGGCGAAGCGGTCCCCTCTGAACGAACGACACGATCAAAACCCGAACACAGGTGCGTGGTACAAGTTCCTCAAATTCCACGATCCACTGCACGATCTGTGCTTCAGAGCTCAGGTGATAAAAAAAAAAAAAAATTCGTTGGGACTCGGCCGCCAAAGCCTCGAGCGGTCTACCGTTTTTCCCCGGCAACACGAAGCGAGTATAAATTATTCGATCTCGCAACGGCCGGTTTCTCAGACTCGCGACAACGAGGCTATGGCAAAAAGCAAGTCCCCTCTGAGCTTGCAGCACAATTGTGAAACGGGAAAACGAACAAGTACCAGCGGCGTATTGCTTTCACGCAGAGACGCAAAATAATGGTACACACTCGACCTGTCGAATATGCAAAGTCGACGACATAACTTACCGTTCGGGTAAGAAAAATTCGTTAGGACTCGTCGGTTAACAACACCAACACCTCGAGCGCGGTCTGTATAATTTTATTTACCCGACAACACGAAGCGAGCATAATAAATGAGATTCGATCTCGCAACGGCGGGTTCATTATACAGACCCTAATCGCCAACGAGGCTTGGCCCGACGAATCGTCCCCTCCGAACGGAACGGTACGATCGACATTAACACAACCAGGGTACGCGGCGCGACACCACGCTCTTAACGAATTCGAAGTCGACGACGATCGTCGTTCGGGTAAAGATTCGTTGGGACTCGCCGTCGTACACAGCCTCGAGGCGGTCTGTTTCACCCGACAACGCGAAGCGAGCATAATATTGTTCGATCTCGCAACGGCACGGGTTTTCACAGACTCTCGACAACGAGGCTTGGCGGCGACGAATCGTCCCCTCCGAACGGAACGGTACGATCGACTAAAACAGGATACGCGCGACACACGCTCTTAAAGGAATTCGAAGTCGACGACGGCGCGTCCGTTCGGGTGAAGATTCGTTGGGACTCGCCGCACGCGCAGCCTCTGAGCGGTCCAATTTAACCTGCGACACGAAGCGAGCATAAAATGGTTCGATCTCGCAACGGCAACGGGTTTTCATAGACTCTATGAGAGCGAGGCTTGGCGGCGACGAATCGTCCCCTCCGAACGGAACGGTACGATCGACTAAAACAGGATACGCGCGACACACGCTCTTAAAAGAAATCGAAGTCGACGACGGCGCGTCCGTTCGGGTGAATGATTCGTTGGGACTCGCCGCACGCGCAGCCTCTGAGCGGTCCAATTTAACCTGCGACACGAAGCGAGCATAAAATTGTTCGATCTCGCAACGGCAACGGGTTTTCAGACACTCAACAACGAGGCTTGGCGGCGACGAATCGTCCCCTCCGAACGAAACGGTACGGTACGATCGACTGGTATAAAAGAGCGGGCGACACACGATCCTGCGAATTCGAGATCGACGACGGTACACGTTCATCGTTCGGGTGAAGATTCGTTGGGACTCGCCGCGCGCGCAGCCTCGAAGCGGTCCAATTTAACCTGCGACACGAAGCGAGCATAAAATTGTTCGATCTCGCAACGGCACGGGTTTTCACAGACTCTCGACAACGAGGCTTGGCGGCGACGAATCGTCCCCTCCGAACGAAACGGTACGGTACGATCGACTGGTATAAAAGAGCGGGCGACACACGATCCTGCGAATTCGAGGTCGACGACGGTACAACACGTTCATCGTTCGGGTGAAGATTCGTTGGGACTCGCCGCGCGCGCAGCCTCGAAGCGGTCCAATTTAACCTGCGACACGAAGCGAGCATAAAATTGTTCGATCTCGCAACGGCACGGGTTTTCACAGACTCTCGACAACGAGGCTTGGCGGCGACGAATCGTCCCCTCCGAACGAAACGGTACGGTACGATCGACTGGTATAAAAGAGCGGGCGACGCGATCCTACGAATTCGAGGTCGACGACGGTACACACGTTCGTCGTTCGGGTAAAGATTCGTTGGGACTCGCCGTCGTACACAGCCTCGAGGCGGTCCGTTTCACCCGACAACACGAAGCGAGCATAAAGTTGTTCGAGCTCGCAACGGCACGGGTTTT
>CAXAJV010000389.1:20000-32500 GCA_963969225.1 Xylocopa violacea | reverse complement strand
AAATTCGACAACCGACACGGGACAGAGCAGTCGAGAACGTATTCTCGAGGAGCGGTGGACTGCTTCTCAACCGAAGTCATAGAATAGCCACGCGCCCGACGCTACTCCGCCCGGCCGGCTCGAACCGACCTGTCTCCTTATAGATACGGAACGGCCGGCCGGGCGGTCGGCGCCGGCCGGGCTAACGCACGGGCGCTTACGGTGGTAAACTCCAGCGGCGACCGACCGTCCGGAAAGGCTGCTGTAACTTAGTCGCGCGGAGGCGCAAGTATAAAGTGCTATTAACGTTGAACTTTTATGAACGGAAATTGTTTAAACATAATGAATATATACGGAAAAACATATTTCTAGAATATAACGAATTTTAATCGATTTTAACATTGAAAAAACGCAGTTATAAAATACGAAGTCAACGAAAAACACGAAAAATCGAAAATCTGACACGTACAAATGAATTCTACAATCAAATTAATCGATATTACGAAAAAAAAACCAAGCGTTTATATAAAAAAATTACCGATAAATTGACAAAAACCGCCAGTCGTGTCGGTTTCGGGAGACTAAAAATTATAAATTCGACTAAACAATGCGCTAATAAATTCAATCAATAGCTTTCAATAAGGTTTCTGCAAAAAAATTGTTAGGTCAACGGTTTAATTTACGAGAAAATAGCGAAAAACCGCCGATCGTGTCGCTTCCGACCTCTCGTTGCGAATATTTTCTAAGTTCCCCGTCGTGTCGCTTCCGACCGCTCGGCGCGAATATTTTCTAAGTTCCCCGTCGTGTCGCTTCCGACCGCTCGGCGCGAATATTTTCTAAGTTCCCCGCCGTGTCGCTTCCGACCGCTCGGCGCGAATATTTTCTAAGTTCCCCGCCGTGTCGCTTCCGACCGCTCGGCGCGAATATTTTCTAAGTTCCCGGTCATGTCGCTTCCGACCTCTCGGTGGGAATATTTTACAATTTCACGGTCATGTCGCTTCCGACCTCTCGGTGGGAATATTTTACAATTTCACGGTCATGTCGCTTCCGACCTCTCGGTAGGAATATTTTTCAAATCTCCGGACGCATCGCTTCCTACATTTCGGTGAGGATATTTTTTACGTTTCTGAACGTATCGGTCCCGACCTCTTGGTGCGAATATTATATATATATATATATATATATATATATATATATATATATATATATATATATATAACATAATATAACCTAACCTAATACAACCTGATCGCACGGTGCGAATATTTTCAAAGTTCCCCGCCGTGTCGCTTCCGACCTCTCGGCGCGAATATTTTCAAAGTCCCCGGCCGTGTCGCTTCCGACCTCTCGGCGCGAATATTTTCAAAGTCCCCGGTCGTGTCGCTTCCGACCGCTCGGCGCGAATATTTTCTAAGTTCCCCGCCGTGTCGCTTCCGACCGCTCGGCGCGAATATTTTCTAAGTTCCCCGCCGTGTCGCTTCCGACCGCTCGGCGCGAATATTTTCCAAGTTCCCGGTCATGTCGCTTCCGACCTCTCGGTGGGAATATTTTACAATTTCACGGTCATGTCGCTTCCGACCTCTCGGTGGGAATATTTTACAATTTCACGGTCATGTCGCTTCCGACCTCTCGGTAGGAATATTTTTCAAATCTCCGGACGCATCGCTTCCTACATTTCGGTGAGGATATTTTTTACGTTTCTGAACGTATCGGTCCCGACCTCTTGGTGCGAATATTATATATATATATATATATATATATATATATATATATATATATATATATATATATATATAACATAATATAACCTAACCTAATACAACCTGATCGCACGGTGCGAATATTTTCAAAGTTCCCCGCCGTGTCGCTTCCGACCTCTCGGCGCGAATATTTTCAAAGTCCCCGGCCGTGTCGCTTCCGACCTCTCGGCGCGAATATTTTCAAAGTCCCCGGTCGTGTCGCTTCCGACCGCTCGGCGCGAATATTTTCAAAGTCCCCGGTCGTGTCGCTTCCGACCGCTCGGCGCGAATATTTTCTAAGTTCCCCGCCGTGTCGCTTCCGACCGCTCGGCGCGAATATTTTCTAAGTTCCCCGCCGTGTCGCTTCCGACCGCTCGGCGCGAATATTTTCCAAGTTCCCGGTCATGTCGCTTCCGACCTCTCGGTGGGAATATTTTACAATTTCACGGTCATGTCGCTTCCGACCTCTCGGTGGGAATATTTTACAATTTCACGGTCATGTCGCTTCCGACCTCTCGGTAGGAATATTTTTCAAATCTCCGGACGCATCGCTTCCTACATTTCGGTGAGGATATTTTTTACGTTTCTGAACGTATCGGTCCCGACCTCTTGGTGCGAATATTATATATATATATATATATATATATATATATATATATATATATATATATATATAACATAATATAACCTAACCTAATACAACCTGATCGCACGGTGCGAATATTTTCAAAGTTCCCCGCCGTGTCGCTTCCGACCTCTCGGCGCGAATATTTTCAAAGTCCCCGGTCGTGTCGGTCCCGACCGCTCGGCGCGAATATTTTCTAAGTTCCCGGTCGTGTCGCTTCCGCCCGCGCGGTGCGAACAATTTCCAAGTTCCCGGTCGTGTCGCTTCCGACCTCTCGGTGGGAATATTTTACAATTTCACGGTCATGTCGCTTCCGACCTCTCGGTGGGAATATTTTACAATTTCACGGTCATGTCGCTTCCGACCTCTCGGTAGGAATATTTTTCAAATCTCCGGACGCATCGCTTCCTACATTTCGGTGAGGATATTTTTTACGTTTCTGAACGTATCGGTCCCGACCTCTTGGTGCGAATATTATATATATATATATATATATATATATATATATATATATATAACATAATATAACCTAACCTAATACAACCTGATCGCACGGTGCGAATATTTTCAAAGTTCCCCGCCGTGTCGCTTCCGACCTCTCGGCGCGAATATTTTCAAAGTCCCCGGCCGTGTCGCTTCCGACCTCTCGGCGCGAATATTTTCAAAGTCCCCGGTCGTGTCGCTTCCGACCGCTCGGCGCGAATATTTTCTAAGTTCCCCGCCGTGTCGCTTCCGACCGCTCGGCGCGAATATTTTCTAAGTTCCCCGCCGTGTCGCTTCCGACCGCTCGGCGCGAATATTTTCCAAGTTCCCGGTCATGTCGCTTCCGACCTCTCGGTGGGAATATTTTACAATTTCACGGTCATGTCGCTTCCGACCTCTCGGTGGGAATATTTTACAATTTCACGGTCATGTCGCTTCCGACCTCTCGGTAGGAATATTTTTCAAATCTCCGGACGCATCGCTTCCTACATTTCGGTGAGGATATTTTTTACGTTTCTGAACGTATCGGTCCCGACCTCTTGGTGCGAATATTATATATATATATATATATATATATATATATATATATATATATAACATAATATAACCTAACCTAATACAACCTGATCGCACGGTGCGAATATTTTCAAAGTTCCCCGCCGTGTCGCTTCCGACCTCTCGGCGCGAATATTTTCAAAGTCCCCGGCCGTGTCGCTTCCGACCTCTCGGCGCGAATATTTTCAAAGTCCCCGGTCGTGTCGCTTCCGACCGCTCGGCGCGAATATTTTCTAAGTTCCCCGCCGTGTCGCTTCCGACCGCTCGGCGCGAATATTTTCTAAGTTCCCCGCCGTGTCGCTTCCGACCGCTCGGCGCGAATATTTTCCAAGTTCCCGGTCATGTCGCTTCCGACCTCTCGGTGGGAATATTTTACAATTTCACGGTCATGTCGCTTCCGACCTCTCGGTGGGAATATTTTACAATTTCACGGTCATGTCGCTTCCGACCTCTCGGTAGGAATATTTTTCAAATCTCCGGACGCATCGCTTCCTACATTTCGGTGAGGATATTTTTTACGTTTCTGAACGTATCGGTCCCGACCTCTTGGTGCGAATATTATATATATATATATATATATATATATATATATATATATATATATATATATAACATAATATAACCTAACCTAATACAACCTGATCGCACGGTGCGAATATTTTCAAAGTTCCCCGCCGTGTCGCTTCCGACCTCTCGGCGCGAATATTTTCAAAGTCCCCGGCCGTGTCGCTTCCGACCTCTCGGCGCGAATATTTTCAAAGTCCCCGGTCGTGTCGCTTCCGACCGCTCGGCGCGAATATTTTCAAAGTCCCCGGTCGTGTCGCTTCCGACCGCTCGGCGCGAATATTTTCTAAGTTCCCCGCCGTGTCGCTTCCGACCGCTCGGCGCGAATATTTTCTAAGTTCCCCGCCGTGTCGCTTCCGACCGCTCGGCGCGAATATTTTCCAAGTTCCCGGTCATGTCGCTTCCGACCTCTCGGTGGGAATATTTTACAATTTCACGGTCATGTCGCTTCCGACCTCTCGGTGGGAATATTTTACAATTTCACGGTCATGTCGCTTCCGACCTCTCGGTAGGAATATTTTTCAAATCTCCGGACGCATCGCTTCCTACATTTCGGTGAGGATATTTTTTACGTTTCTGAACGTATCGGTCCCGACCTCTTGGTGCGAATATTATATATATATATATATATATATATATATATATATATATAACATAATATAACCTAACCTAATACAACCTGATCGCACGGTGCGAATATTTTCAAAGTTCCCCGCCGTGTCGCTTCCGACCTCTCGGCGCGAATATTTTCAAAGTCCCCGGTCGTGTCGGTCCCGACCGCTCGGCGCGAATATTTTCTAAGTTCCCGGTCGTGTCGCTTCCGCCCGCGCGGTGCGAACAATTTCCAAGTTCCCGGTCGTGTCGCTTCCGACCTCTCGGTGGGAATATTTTACAATTTCACGGTCATGTCGCTTCCGACCTCTCGGTGGGAATATTTTACAATTTCACGGTCATGTCGCTTCCGACCTCTCGGTAGGAATATTTTTCAAATCTCCGGACGCATCGCTTCCTACATTTCGGTGAGGATATTTTTTACGTTTCTGAACGTATCGGTCCCGACCTCTTGGTGCGAATATTATATATATATATATATATATATATATATATATATATATATAACATAATATAACCTAACCTAATACAACCTGATCGCACGGTGCGAATATTTTCAAAGTTCCCCGCCGTGTCGCTTCCGACCTCTCGGCGCGAATATTTTCAAAGTCCCCGGCCGTGTCGCTTCCGACCTCTCGGCGCGAATATTTTCAAAGTCCCCGGTCGTGTCGCTTCCGACCGCTCGGCGCGAATATTTTCTAAGTTCCCCGCCGTGTCGCTTCCGACCGCTCGGCGCGAATATTTTCTAAGTTCCCCGCCGTGTCGCTTCCGACCGCTCGGCGCGAATATTTTCCAAGTTCCCGGTCATGTCGCTTCCGACCTCTCGGTGGGAATATTTTACAATTTCACGGTCATGTCGCTTCCGACCTCTCGGTGGGAATATTTTACAATTTCACGGTCATGTCGCTTCCGACCTCTCGGTAGGAATATTTTTCAAATCTCCGGACGCATCGCTTCCTACATTTCGGTGAGGATATTTTTTACGTTTCTGAACGTATCGGTCCCGACCTCTTGGTGCGAATATTATATATATATATATATATATATATATATATATATATATATATATATATATATATATAACATAATATAACCTAACCTAATACAACCTGATCGCACGGTGCGAATATTTTCAAAGTTCCCCGCCGTGTCGCTTCCGACCTCTCGGCGCGAATATTTTCAAAGTCCCCGGCCGTGTCGCTTCCGACCTCTCGGCGCGAATATTTTCAAAGTCCCCGGTCGTGTCGCTTCCGACCGCTCGGCGCGAATATTTTCTAAGTTCCCCGCCGTGTCGCTTCCGACCGCTCGGCGCGAATATTTTCTAAGTTCCCCGCCGTGTCGCTTCCGACCGCTCGGCGCGAATATTTTCCAAGTTCCCGGTCATGTCGCTTCCGACCTCTCGGTGGGAATATTTTACAATTTCACGGTCATGTCGCTTCCGACCTCTCGGTGGGAATATTTTACAATTTCACGGTCATGTCGCTTCCGACCTCTCGGTAGGAATATTTTTCAAATCTCCGGACGCATCGCTTCCTACATTTCGGTGAGGATATTTTTTACGTTTCTGAACGTATCGGTCCCGACCTCTTGGTGCGAATATTATATATATATATATATATATATATATATATATATATATATAACATAATATAACCTAACCTAATACAACCTGATCGCACGGTGCGAATATTTTCAAAGTTCCCCGCCGTGTCGCTTCCGACCTCTCGGCGCGAATATTTTCAAAGTCCCCGGTCGTGTCGGTCCCGACCGCTCGGCGCGAATATTTTCTAAGTTCCCGGTCGTGTCGCTTCCGCCCGCGCGGTGCGAACAATTTCCAAGTTCCCGGTCGTGTCGCTTCCGACCTCTCGGTGGGAATATTTTACAATTTCACGGTCATGTCGCTTCCGACCTCTCGGTGGGAATATTTTACAATTTCACGGTCATGTCGCTTCCGACCTCTCGGTAGGAATATTTTTCAAATCTCCGGACGCATCGCTTCCTACATTTCGGTGAGGATATTTTTTACGTTTCTGAACGTATCGGTCCCGACCTCTTGGTGCGAATATTATATATATATATATATATATATATATATATATATATATATATATATATATATAACATAATATAACCTAACCTAATACAACCTGATCGCACGGTGCGAATATTTTCAAAGTTCCCCGCCGTGTCGCTTCCGACCTCTCGGCGCGAATATTTTCAAAGTCCCCGGCCGTGTCGCTTCCGACCTCTCGGCGCGAATATTTTCAAAGTCCCCGGTCGTGTCGCTTCCGACCGCTCGGCGCGAATATTTTCTAAGTTCCCCGCCGTGTCGCTTCCGACCGCTCGGCGCGAATATTTTCTAAGTTCCCCGCCGTGTCGCTTCCGACCGCTCGGCGCGAATATTTTCTAAGTTCCCGGTCATGTCGCTTCCGACCTCTCGGTGGGAATATTTTACAATTTCACGGTCATGTCGCTTCCGACCTCTCGGTGGGAATATTTTACAATTTCACGGTCATGTCGCTTCCGACCTCTCGGTAGGAATATTTTTCAAATCTCCGGACGCATCGCTTCCTACATTTCGGTGAGGATATTTTTTACGTTTCTGAACGTATCGGTCCCGACCTCTTGGTGCGAATATTATATATATATATATATATATATATATATATATATATATATATATATATATATATAACATAATATAACCTAACCTAATACAACCTGATCGCACGGTGCGAATATTTTCAAAGTTCCCCGCCGTGTCGCTTCCGACCTCTCGGCGCGAATATTTTCAAAGTCCCCGGCCGTGTCGCTTCCGACCTCTCGGCGCGAATATTTTCAAAGTCCCCGGTCGTGTCGCTTCCGACCGCTCGGCGCGAATATTTTCTAAGTTCCCCGCCGTGTCGCTTCCGACCGCTCGGCGCGAATATTTTCTAAGTTCCCCGCCGTGTCGCTTCCGACCGCTCGGCGCGAATATTTTCCAAGTTCCCGGTCATGTCGCTTCCGACCTCTCGGTGGGAATATTTTACAATTTCACGGTCATGTCGCTTCCGACCTCTCGGTGGGAATATTTTACAATTTCACGGTCATGTCGCTTCCGACCTCTCGGTAGGAATATTTTTCAAATCTCCGGACGCATCGCTTCCTACATTTCGGTGAGGATATTTTTTACGTTTCTGAACGTATCGGTCCCGACCTCTTGGTGCGAATATTATATATATATATATATATATATATATATATATATATATATATATATATATATAACATAATATAACCTAACCTAATACAACCTGATCGCACGGTGCGAATATTTTCAAAGTTCCCCGCCGTGTCGCTTCCGACCTCTCGGCGCGAATATTTTCAAAGTCCCCGGCCGTGTCGCTTCCGACCTCTCGGCGCGAATATTTTCAAAGTCCCCGGTCGTGTCGCTTCCGACCGCTCGGCGCGAATATTTTCTAAGTTCCCCGCCGTGTCGCTTCCGACCGCTCGGCGCGAATATTTTCTAAGTTCCCCGCCGTGTCGCTTCCGACCGCTCGGCGCGAATATTTTCCAAGTTCCCGGTCATGTCGCTTCCGACCTCTCGGTGGGAATATTTTACAATTTCACGGTCATGTCGCTTCCGACCTCTCGGTGGGAATATTTTACAATTTCACGGTCATGTCGCTTCCGACCTCTCGGTAGGAATATTTTTCAAATCTCCGGACGCATCGCTTCCTACATTTCGGTGAGGATATTTTTTACGTTTCTGAACGTATCGGTCCCGACCTCTTGGTGCGAATATTATATATATATATATATATATATATATATATATATATATATATATATATATATATATATATATATATATATATATAACATAATATAACCTAACCTAATACAACCTGATCGCACGGTGCGAATATTTTCAAAGTTCCCCGCCGTGTCGCTTCCGACCTCTCGGCGCGAATATTTTCAAAGTCCCCGGCCGTGTCGCTTCCGACCTCTCGGCGCGAATATTTTCAAAGTCCCCGGTCGTGTCGCTTCCGACCGCTCGGCGCGAATATTTTCTAAGTTCCCCGCCGTGTCGCTTCCGACCGCTCGGCGCGAATATTTTCTAAGTTCCCCGCCGTGTCGCTTCCGACCGCTCGGCGCGAATATTTTCCAAGTTCCCGGTCATGTCGCTTCCGACCTCTCGGTGGGAATATTTTACAATTTCACGGTCATGTCGCTTCCGACCTCTCGGTGGGAATATTTTACAATTTCACGGTCATGTCGCTTCCGACCTCTCGGTAGGAATATTTTTCAAATCTCCGGACGCATCGCTTCCTACATTTCGGTGAGGATATTTTTTACGTTTCTGAACGTATCGGTCCCGACCTCTTGGTGCGAATATTATATATATATATATATATATATATATATATATATATATATATATATATATATATAACATAATATAACCTAACCTAATACAACCTGATCGCACGGTGCGAATATTTTCAAAGTTCCCCGCCGTGTCGCTTCCGACCTCTCGGCGCGAATATTTTCAAAGTCCCCGGTCGTGTCGGTCCCGACCGCTCGGCGCGAATATTTTCTAAGTTCCCGGTCGTGTCGCTTCCGCCCGCGCGGTGCGAACAATTTCCAAGTTCCCGGTCGTGTCGCTTCCGACCTCTCGGTGGGAATATTTTACAATTTCACGGTCATGTCGCTTCCGACCTCTCGGTGGGAATATTTTACAATTTCACGGTCATGTCGCTTCCGACCTCTCGGTAGGAATATTTTTCAAATCTCCGGACGCATCGCTTCCTACATTTCGGTGAGGATATTTTTTACGTTTCTGAACGTATCGGTCCCGACCTCTTGGTGCGAATATTATATATATATATATATATATATATATATATATATATATATATATATATATATATATATATATATATAACATAATATAACCTAACCTAATACAACCTGATCGCACGGTGCGAATATTTTCAAAGTTCCCCGCCGTGTCGCTTCCGACCTCTCGGCGCGAATATTTTCAAAGTCCCCGGCCGTGTCGCTTCCGACCTCTCGGCGCGAATATTTTCAAAGTCCCCGGTCGTGTCACTTCCGACCGCTCGGCGCGAATATTTTCTAAGTTCCCCGCCGTGTCGCTTCCGACCGCTCGGCGCGAATATTTTCTAAGTTCCCCGCCGTGTCGCTTCCGACCGCTCGGCGCGAATATTTTCTAAGTTCCCGGTCATGTCGCTTCCGACCTCTCGGTGGGAATATTTTACAATTTCACGGTCATGTCGCTTCCGACCTCTCGGTGGGAATATTTTACAATTTCACGGTCATGTCGCTTCCGACCTCTCGGTAGGAATATTTTTCAAATCTCCGGACGCATCGCTTCCTACATTTCGGTGAGGATATTTTTTACGTTTCTGAACGTATCGGTCCCGACCTCTTGGTGCGAATATTATATATATATATATATATATATATATATATATATATATATATATATATATATATATATATATATATAACATAATATAACCTAACCTAATACAACCTGATCGCACGGTGCGAATATTTTCAAAGTTCCCCGCCGTGTCGCTTCCGACCTCTCGGCGCGAATATTTTCAAAGTCCCCGGCCGTGTCGCTTCCGACCTCTCGGCGCGAATATTTTCAAAGTCCCCGGTCGTGTCGCTTCCGACCGCTCGGCGCGAATATTTTCTAAGTTCCCCGCCGTGTCGCTTCCGACCGCTCGGCGCGAATATTTTCTAAGTTCCCCGCCGTGTCGCTTCCGACCGCTCGGCGCGAATATTTTCCAAGTTCCCGGTCATGTCGCTTCCGACCTCTCGGTGGGAATATTTTACAATTTCACGGTCATGTCGCTTCCGACCTCTCGGTGGGAATATTTTACAATTTCACGGTCATGTCGCTTCCGACCTCTCGGTAGGAATATTTTTCAAATCTCCGGACGCATCGCTTCCTACATTTCGGTGAGGATATTTTTTACGTTTCTGAACGTATCGGTCCCGACCTCTTGGTGCGAATATTATATATATATATATATATATATATATATATATATAACATAATATAACCTAACCTAATACAACCTGATCGCACGGTGCGAATATTTTCAAAGTTCCCCGCCGTGTCGCTTCCGACCTCTCGGCGCGAATATTTTCAAAGTCCCCGGCCGTGTCGCTTCCGACCTCTCGGCGCGAATATTTTCAAAGTCCCCGGTCGTGTCGCTTCCGACCGCTCGGCGCGAATATTTTCTAAGTTCCCCGCCGTGTCGCTTCCGACCGCTCGGCGCGAATATTTTCTAAGTTCCCCGCCGTGTCGCTTCCGACCGCTCGGCGCGAATATTTTCCAAGTTCCCGGTCATGTCGCTTCCGACCTCTCGGTGGGAATATTTTACAATTTCACGGTCATGTCGCTTCCGACCTCTCGGTGGGAATATTTTACAATTTCACGGTCATGTCGCTTCCGACCTCTCGGTAGGAATATTTTTCAAATCTCCGGACGCATCGCTTCCTACATTTCGGTGAGGATATTTTTTACGTTTCTGAACGTATCGGTCCCGACCTCTTGGTGCGAATATTATATATATATATATATATATATATATATATATATATATATATAACATAATATAACCTAACCTAATACAACCTGATCGCACGGTGCGAATATTTTCAAAGTTCCCCGCCGTGTCGCTTCCGACCTCTCGGCGCGAATATTTTCAAAGTCCCCGGCCGTGTCGCTTCCGACCTCTCGGCGCGAATATTTTCAAAGTCCCCGGTCGTGTCGCTTCCGACCGCTCGGCGCGAATATTTTCTAAGTTCCCCGCCGTGTCGCTTCCGACCGCTCGGCGCGAATATTTTCTAAGTTCCCCGCCGTGTCGCTTCCGACCGCTCGGCGCGAATATTTTCCAAGTTCCCGGTCATGTCGCTTCCGACCTCTCGGTGGGAATATTTTACAATTTCACGGTCATGTCGCTTCCGACCTCTCGGTGGGAATATTTTACAATTTCACGGTCATGTCGCTTCCGACCTCTCGGTAGGAATATTTTTCAAATCTCCGGACGCATCGCTTCCTACATTTCGGTGAGGATATTTTTTACGTTTCTGAACGTATCGGTCCCGACCTCTTGGTGCGAATATTATATATATATATATATATATATATATATATATATATATATATATATATAACATAATATAACCTAACCTAATACAACCTGATCGCACGGTGCGAATATTTTCAAAGTTCCCCGCCGTGTCGCTTCCGACCTCTCGGCGCGAATATTTTCAAAGTCCCCGGCCGTGTCGCTTCCGACCTCTCGGCGCGAATATTTTCAAAGTCCCCGGTCGTGTCGCTTCCGACCGCTCGGCGCGAATATTTTCTAAGTTCCCCGCCGTGTCGCTTCCGACCGCTCGGCGCGAATATTTTCTAAGTTCCCCGCCGTGTCGCTTCCGACCGCTCGGCGCGAATATTTTCCAAGTTCCCGGTCATGTCGCTTCCGACCTCTCGGTGGGAATATTTTACAATTTCACGGTCATGTCGCTTCCGACCTCTCGGTGGGAATATTTTACAATTTCACGGTCATGTCGCTTCCGACCTCTCGGTAGGAATATTTTTCAAATCTCCGGACGCATCGCTTCCTACATTTCGGTGAGGATATTTTTTACGTTTCTGAACGTATCGGTCCCGACCTCTTGGTGCGAATATTATATATATATATATATATATATATATATATATATATATAACATAATATAACCTAACCTAATACAACCTGATCGCACGGTGCGAATATTTTCAAAGTTCCCCGCCGTGTCGCTTCCGACCTCTCGGCGCGAATATTTTCAAAGTCCCCGGTCGTGTCGGTCCCGACCGCTCGGCGCGAATATTTTCTAAGTTCCCGGTCGTGTCGCTTCCGCCCGCGCGGTGCGAACAA
>CAXAJV010000389.1:7500-10000 GCA_963969225.1 Xylocopa violacea | reverse complement strand
GTGCGCGCGTTTGTCTGTGGTCCCCGACAATCGACGGCATATGGAAATAAAATTCGAGATCGACTTCGGCAACGACGGCCTATATACATTGTATGTATTCGAGTGACGGTCCGCTCAATTTCTTCCTTACACAAAACATGGTATACGCGCACAACGCGCGGAGAGAGCAGAGAGAGAACGGGTTATTCTGATGATTGAACGCAACAACACCCTGGGGCTGTGCGAACTTCGAACGATCGGATGCGCATCATCGTCCCTCACGTTACGACGATGTCGCTCGCTCTCTCTTTCTTGTATATTCTCTTCTCTCTCTCGACCGAGTTCCCAACAATTCGATTCTCTCAGTCTTGCGGCAAAAGAAAAATTCATTTTAAACGACGTCGAGCGCGCGGCATATCAATCGTGCGTTAAAGAGACGCGCGAAGAGTGGTCATGGTGTGTGGCGGGTGTGCGAATTTGGAATACGGAACAAAATCGGCAGTCGAAACACGAAGCGGTTCCCCGTGGGCGGTCGTCCGGTTAAACGAACGACTCACGACGCCACGAAGAACTCGCGCGAGTCCGTGATCGACACCGTCGATTTCCGTGAACCCGTTTAACGCACGCCGCACGCGCGCACACGTTACACCAGTCGCATATAGTCTCGGGGCACGGCCACAGACGACTCGGACGAACGTCCAACGATCGCTCGTACGTCGCGTATCGCTCCTCTTTTTCCCTTTCGGTGCGCCCGAACTCGGGAACGTTCGTAAATGGAATTCGAATGAACGACGGCGGGCAGATTCGAGCACCGGAGAGAAAAGATTCGACGAAACGCAACGCAAGCAGTATTCTGGTTACGTGAACGACCCTCAGCTAGGCGTGGTCCAGGAATTGTATCCGTGGACCGCAATGTGCGTTCGAAATGTCGATGTTCATGTGTCCTGCAGTTCACACGTTGACGCGCAATTAGCTGCGTTCTTCATCGACCCACGAGCCAAGTGATCCACCGTTCAGGGTAATCGTATATGTATATTTTTTATTAATTGTTAAGTCTCTTCGTACTAAGTTTCGAACAAGTCGAGACCCAAACGTCTCCGGCGAAGGAGACGCGGGCGTCGCCCGAATTCTCGGCGACACGATACCGTCCTACGGATGAAACGGACACGCCTGTTTCAGGGTGTTTAGGATACATCCTTTCGGATTCACGCCAGTGTGCCACGCGTCCAGGTAGATAAAATTTTTCGAAAATTCGTTAGGACTCTTCTTCGCGCGTATCGCGCAGACCCTCGAGGCGGTCCCCCCTTCCTCCCGACAACACGAAGCGAGCTTGTAAAATTCGATCTCGCAACGGCGGGTTTATTAAGGGACTCTCGACAACGAGGAAGAATACGCAAACGCGAATATATCGTCGTCCCCTCTGAACGAATGGCACGTGGAAGTGAATACAAAAAAAAAAAAAAAGAAAGATATCCAACACCCAGCGGCGTATTGCTTTCGAGAAGTTGACGACGTTCGTACAGGTAAGTCGTAAAATATCGATGGGACTCGCCGTGAAACCTCGAAGCGGTCTATAATTTTACCCACCCGACAACACGAAGCGAGCATAAAAAATTATTCGATCTCGCAACGGCGGGTGTGTTTCCAGACTCGCGACAACGAGGCTTCGCTCGGCGAAGCGGTCCCCTCTGAACGAACGACACGATCAAAACCCGAACACAGGTGCGTGGTACAAGTTCCTCAAATTCCACGATCCACTGCACGATCTGTGCTTCAGAGCTCAGGTGATAAAAAAAAAAAAAAATTCGTTGGGACTCGGCCGCCAAAGCCTCGAGCGGTCTACCGTTTTTCCCCGGCAACACGAAGCGAGTATAAATTATTCGATCTCGCAACGGCCGGTTTCTCAGACTCTCGACAACGAGGCTATGGCAAAAAGCAAGTCCCCTCTGAGCTTGCAGCACAATTGTGAAACGGGAAAACGAACAAGTACCAGCGGCGTATTGCTTTCACGCAGAGACGCAAAATAATGGTACACACTCGACCTGTCGAATATGCAAAGTCGACGACATAACTTACCGTTCGGGTAAGAAAAATTCGTTAGGACTCGTCGGTTAACAACACCAACACCTCGAGCGCGGTCTGTATAATTTTATTTACCCGACAACACGAAGCGAGCATAATAAATGAGATTCGATCTCGCAACGGCGGGTTCATTATACAGACCCTAATCGCCAACGAGGCTTGGCCCGACGAATCGTCCCCTCCGAACGGAACGGTACGATCGACATTAACACAACCAGGGTACGCGGCGCGACACCACGCTCTTAACGAATTCGAAGTCGACGACGATCGTCGTTCGGGTAAAGATTCGTTGGGACTCGCCGTCGTACACAGCCTCGAGGCGGTCTGTTTCACCCGACAACGCGAAGCGAGCATAATATTGTTCGATCTCGCAACGGCACGGGTTTTCACAGACTCTCGACAACGAGGCTTGGCGGCGACGAATCGTCCCCTCCGAACG
>CAXAJV010000389.1:0-2500 GCA_963969225.1 Xylocopa violacea | reverse complement strand
GAGCAAGCGCGTATACAATTTTCACGCTGGTTATATATTTTTGGGCACATTTTTGTCATTTATTGAATACATATTGTCACCTTTAATCGTCTATAGCACGGACATCTCTTGCGAGAACATGCTGGGCATCGACGATGCAAGCGCGTATACGATTTGTCACCGCTTGTTATATCGGTGTACGGCACCTTTTATCGTCTATAGCACGGACATCTCTTTCACGCTGGGCATTAAGATAGCGCGTACAGAGAACATGCTGGGCATCGACGATGCAAGCGCGTATGCAATTTTCACGCTGGGCAAATATCGCCGAAAGCACGGACATCTCTTTCACGCTGGGCATTAAGATAGCGCGTACAGAGAACATGCTGGTCATCAAGGCGAGGAAGCGCGTACAATTGCGTCACGCTGATTTATCGTACACCTTTTTTCTCCATCGTCTATAGCACGAACATCTCTTGCGAGAACATGCTGGGCAACGACGATGGCAAGCGGTTATAATCGTGTCACGCTGTATTGTTTAATATGTATATAAAGAATACCTTTTATCGTCTAATGCGCGAACGCGTAGTACCTCTTGGCACTCCATTTGACTATAACAGAGATACTACACACGCTCTCACACGCTGGGCATTATGATAGCGCGTACAGAGAAGCGTGCTGTTCGGCATAGACGAGCAAGCGCGTACAATTGTGTCACGCTGAAGTATATTTTTGTATCTCGCCCTCCTCAGGCGAGCTGGCGCGTACCAAGTGCGCGCTGGGCATTCGACACGGGACACCTTTTGGAAGTTCGTCGAGAGACTCCTCTGTTTCGTAACAGATCGTGTCGAAATGACATATACCATTTATTCTTTTGTCCCCTTCAGTGGATGCTTATTTTTTATTTTTTGTTTCGTTCCTCAACTCAGTGGATGCTCATTTTTATTTTTTTTTGTTGAGGAACTTGTTTGGTATATCATCGGTGTATATCTATCTTCATATACACCTTTCATGCGTATAGCATATTATGGACATTTCGTACACACATCTGGTACGTCCAAAAATTCAATATGTATCTCTAGAGTCCGTTCCGAGAGCTCGGAGCGTAAAGATTTAGAATCGATGCAAGGAAGGTACAATTTAACCGAGTAAAACTCGGATAAATGGTCACCAACGTCACCGTTGGACGCTCGCCACATATGGGCCATTCGGTCAAAGACACCGACCCGTGGCAATGCAGTGTGGAGAAAATTCGACAACCGACACGGGACAGAGCAGTCGAGAACGTATTCTCGAGGAGCGGTGGACTGCTTCTCAACCGAAGTCATAGAATAGCCACGCGCCCGACGCTACTCCGCCCGGCCGGCTCGAACCGACCTGTCTCCTTATAGATACGGAACGGCCGGCCGGGCGGTCGGCGCCGGCCGGGCTAACGCACGGGCGCTTACGGTGGTAAACTCCAGCGGCGACCGACCGTCCGGAAAGGCTGCTGTAACTTAGTCGCGCGGAGGCGCAAGTATAAAGTGCTATTAACGTTGAACTTTTATGAACGGAAATTGTTTAAACATAATGAATATATACGGAAAAACATATTTCTAGAATATAACGAATTTTAATCGATTTTAACATTGAAAAAACGCAGTTATAAAATACGAAGTCAACGAAAAACACGAAAAATCGAAAATCTGACACGTACAAATGAATTCTACAATCAAATTAATCGATATTACGAAAAAAAAACCAAGCGTTTATATAAAAAAATTACCGATAAATTGACAAAAACCGCCAGTCGTGTCGGTTTCGGGAGACTAAAAATTATAAATTCGACTAAACAATGCGCTAATAAATTCAATCAATAGCTTTCAATAAGGTTTCTGCAAAAAAATTGTTAGGTCAACGGTTTAATTTACGAGAAAATAGCGAAAAACCGCCGATCGTGTCGCTTCCGACCTCTCGTTGCGAATATTTTCTAAGTTCCCCGTCGTGTCGCTTCCGACCGCTCGGCGCGAATATTTTCTAAGTTCCCCGTCGTGTCGCTTCCGACCGCTCGGCGCGAATATTTTCTAAGTTCCCCGCCGTGTCGCTTCCGACCTCTCGGCGCGAATATTTTCAAAGTCCCCGGCCGTGTCGCTTCCGACCTCTCGGCGCGAATATTTTCAAAGTCCCCGGTCGTGTCGGTCCCGACCGCTCGGCGCGAATATTTTCTAAGTTCCCCGCCGTGTCGCTTCCGACCGCTCGGCGCGAATATTTTCTAAGTTCCCCGCCGTGTCGCTTCCGACCGCTCGGCGCGAATATTTTCTAAGTTCCCGGTCATGTCGCTTCCGACCTCTCGGTGGGAATATTTTACAATTTCACGGTCATGTCGCTTCCGACCTCTCGGTGGGAATATTTTACAATTTCACGGTCATGTCGCTTCCGACCTCTCGGTAGGAATATTTTTCAAATCTCCGGACGCATCGCTTCCTACATTTCGGTGAGGATATTTTTTACGTTTCTGAACGTATCGGTCCCGACCTCTTGG
>CAXAJV010000388.1:0-343000 GCA_963969225.1 Xylocopa violacea | reverse complement strand
TTAGGTTAGGTTATGTTACGTTATAGACGTGTATAATATTCCCACCGAGAAGTAGAGCCGATACGCCAGGAATGTTGTAAAATACTGCATCCGAGATGTTAGCCTGCCTTACCTTAGGAAATATAACGCTGTAGACGTATATAATGTCCCATCCGAGACGTACGGGACGACACGAACGGGATTCTGTAAAACATTACCAGCGAGGGGTTAGATGGGTTAGGTTAGGTTATGTTACGTTATAGACGTGTATAATATTCCCACCGAGAAGTAGAGCCGATACGCCAGGAATGTTGTAAAATACTGCATCCGAGATGTTAGCCTGCCTTAGGTTAAGATATATAACGCTATAGACGTATATAATATCCCAACCGAGATGTACGGGACGACACGAACGGGATTCTGTAAAACATTGCCAACGAGGGGCTAGATGGGATAGGTTAGGTTATGTTACGTTACAGACGTATATAATGTTCCCACCGAGAAGTAGGGGCCGATACTCCAAGAATGTTGTAAAATACTACATCCGAGATGTTAGCCTGCCTTACGTTAGGATATATATCGCTGTAGACGTATATAACATCCCATCCGAGGTGTACGGGACGACAGGAACGGGATTCTGTAAAACATTACCAGCGAGGGGCTAGATGGGTTAGGTTAGGTTATGTTACGTTATAGACGTGTATAATGTTCCCACCGAGAAGTACGGGCCGATACGCCAGGAATGTTGTAAAATACTACATCCGACATGTTAGGCTGCCTTACGTTAGGATATATATCGCTGTAGACGTATATAATATCCCAACCGAGATGTACGGGACGACACGAACGGGATTCTGTAAAACATTACCAGCGAGGGGCTAGATGGGATAGGTTGGGTTATGTTACGTTACAGACGTATATAATGTTCCCACCGAGAAGTAGGGGCCGATACCCCAAGAATGTTGTAAAATACTGCATCCGAGATGTTAGCCTGCCTTAGGTTAAGATATATAACTCTATAGACGTATATAATATCCCATCCGAGATGTACGGGACGAAACGAACGGGATTCTGTAAAACATTGCCAAAGAGGGGCTAGATGGGATAGGTTAGGTTATGTTACGTTACAGACGTATACAATGTTCCCACCGAGAAGTAGGGGCCGATACTCCAAGAATGTTGTAAAATACTACATCCGAGATGTTAGCCTGCCTTACGTTAGGAAATATAACGCTGTAGACGTATATAATGTCCCATCCGAGACGTACGGGACGACACGAACGGGATTCTGTAAAACATTACCAGCGAGGGGCTAGATGTGTTAGGTTAGGTTATGTTACGTTATAGACCTATATAATGTTCCCACGGTGAAGTAGGGCCCGATACTCCAAGATTGTTGTAAAATACTACATCCGAGATGTTAGCCTGCCTTACGTTAGGATATATATCGCTGTAGACGCATATAACTTCCCAACCGAGATGTACGGGACGACAGGAACGGGATTCTGTAAAACATTACCAGCGAGGGGCTAGATGGGTTAGGTTAGGTTATGTTACGTTACAGACGTATACAATGTTCCCACCGAGAAGTAGGGGCCGATACTCCAAGAATGTTGTAAAATACTACATCCGAGATGTTAGCCTGCCTTACGTTAGGATATATATCGCTGTAGACGTATATAACATCCCAACCGAGATGTACGGGACGACAGGAACGGGATTCTGTAAAACATTGCCAGCGAGGGGCTAGATGGGTTAGGTTAGGTTATGTTACGTTATAGACGTGTATAATATTCCCACCGAGAAGTAGAGCCGATACGACAGAAATGTTGTAAAATACTGCATCCGAGATGTTAGCCTGCCTTACCTTAGGAAATATAACGCTGTAGACGTATATAATGTCCCATCCGAGACGTACGGGACGACACGAACGGGATTCTGTAAAACATTACCAGCGAGGGGCTAGATGTGTTAGGTTAGGTTATGTTACGTTATAGACCTATATAAAGTTCCTACCGAGAAGTATGGGCCGATACGCCAGGAATGTTGTAAAATACAGCAACCGAGATGTTAGCCTGCCTTAGGTTAGGATATATAACGCTGTAGACGTTTATAATGTCCCAAACGAGACCTACGGGACGACACGAACGGTATTCTGTGAAACATTACCAGCGAGGGGCTAGATGTGTTAGGTTAGGTTATGTTACGTTATAGACCTATATACAGTTCCCACCGAGAAGTATGGGCCGATACGCCAGGAATGTTGTAAAATACAGCAACCGAGATGTTAGCCTGCCTTAGGTTAGGATATATAACGCTGTAGACGTTTATAATGTCCCACCAGAGACGTACGGGACGACAGGAACGGGATTCTGTAAAACATTACCAGCGAGCGGCTAGATGGGTTAGGTTAGGTTATGTTACGTTATAGACGTGTATAATGTTCCCACCGAGAAGTACGGGCCGATACGCCAGGAATGTTGTAAAATACTGCATCCGAGATGTTAGCCTGCCTTAGGTTAGGATATATATCGCTGTAGACGTATATAACATCCCAACCGAGATGTACGGGACGACAGGAACGGGATTCTGTAAAAAATTACCAGCGAGAAGCTAGATTGGTTAGGTTAGGTCATGTTACGTTATAGACGTGTATAATGTTCCCACCGAGAAGTAGAGCCGATACGCCAGGAATGTTGTAAAATACTGCATCCGAGATGTTAGCCTGCCTTAGGTTAGGATATATAACGCTATAGACGTATATAACAGCCCATCCGAGATGTACGGGACGACAGGAACCGGATACTGTAAAACATTACCAGCGAGGGGCTAGATGGGTTAGGTTAGGTTATGTTACGTTATAGACGTGTATAATGTTCCCACCGAGAAGTAGAGCCGATACGCCAGGAATGTTGTAAAATACTGCATCCGAGATGTTAGCCTGCCTTAGGTTAAGATATATAACGCTATAGACGTATATAATATCCCAACCAAGATGTACGGGACGACACGAACGGGATTCTGTAAAACATTGCCAACGAGGGGCTAGATGGGATAGGTTAGGTTATGTTACGTTATAGACGTATATAATGTTCCCACCGAGAAGTATGGGCCGATACTCCAAGAATGTTGTAAAATACTACATCCGAGATGTTAGCCTGCCTTACGTTAGGAAATATAACGCTGTAGACGTATATAATGTCCCATCCGAGACGTACGGGACGACACGAACGGGATTCTGTAAAACATTACCAGCGAGGGGCTAGATGTGTTAGGTTAGGTTATGTTACTTTATAGACGTATATAATGTTCCCACCGAGAAGTATGGGCCGATACTCCAAGAATGTTGTAAAAGACTACATACGAGATGTTAGCCTGCCTTACGTTAGGAAATATAACGCTGTAGACGTATATAATGTTCCATGCGAGACGTACGGGACGACACGAACGGGATTCTGTAAAACATTACCAGCGAGGGGCTAGATGTGTTACGTTAGGTTATGTTACGTTATAGACGTATATAATGTTCCCACCGAGAAGTAGGGGCCGATACTCCAAGAATGTTGTAAAATACTACATCCGACATGTTAGGCTGCCTTACGTTAGGATATATATCGCTGTAGACGTATATAATATCCCAACCGAGATGTACGGGACGACACGAACGGGATTCTGTAAAACATTGCCAACGAGGGGCTAGATGGGATAGGTTAGGTTATGTTACGTTACAGACGTATATAATGTTCCCACCGAGAAGTAGAGCCGATACGCCAAGAATGTTGAAAATACTGCATCCGAGGTGTTAGCCTGCCTTAGGTTAAGATATATAACTCTATAGACGTATATAATATCCCATCCGAGATGTACGGGACGACACGAACGGGATTCTGTAAAATATTACCAGCGAGGTGCTAGATGGGTTAGGTTAGGTTATGCTACGTTATAGACGTGTATAATGTTCCCACGGTGAAGTACGGGCCGATACGCCAGGAATGGCGTAAAATACTGCGACCGAGATGGTAGACTGCCTTACGTTAGGATATATATCGCTGTAGACGTATATAACTTCCCAACCGAGATGTACGGGACGACAGGAACGGGATTCTGTAAAACATTACGAGCGAGGGGCTAGATGGGTTAGGTTAGGTTATGTTACGTTATAGACGTGTATAATGTTCCCACCGAGAAGTACAGCCGATACGCCAGGAATGTTGTAAAATACTGCATCCGAGATGTTAGCCTGCCTTAGGTTAGGATTTATAACGCTGTAGACGTATATAATATCCCAACCGAGATGTACGGGACGAAACGAACGGGATTCTGTAAAACATTGCCAAAGAGGGGCTAGATGGGATAGGTTAGGTTATGTTACGTTACAGACGTATACAATTTTCCCACCGAGAAGTAGGGGCCGATACTCCAAGAATGTTGTAAAATACTATATCCGAGATGTTAGCCTGCCTTACGTTAGGATATATATCGCTGTAGACGTATATAACATCCCAACCGAGATGTACGGGACGACAGGAACGGGATTCTGTAAAACATTGCCAGCGAGGGGCTAGATGGGTTAGGTTAGGTTATGTTACGTTATAGACGTGTATAATATTCCCACCGAGAAGTAGAGCCGATACGACAGAAATGTTGTAAAATACTGCATCCGAGATGTTAGCCTGCCTTACCTTAGGAAATATAACGCTGTAGACGTATATAATGTCCCATCCGAGACGTACGGGACGACACGAACGGGATTCTGTAAAACATTACCAGCGAGGGGCTAGATGTGTTAGGTTAGGTTATGTTACGTTATAGACCTATATAAAGTTCCTACCGAGAAGTATGGGCCGATACGCCAGGAATGTTGTAAAATACAGCAACCGAGATGTTAGCCTGCCTTAGGTTAGGATATATAACGCTGTAGACGTTTATAATGTCCCAAACGAGACCTACGGGACGACACGAACGGTATTCTGTAAAACATTACCAGCGAGGGGCTAGATGTGTTAGGTTAGGTTATGTTACGTTATAGACCTATATACAGTTCCCACCGAGAAGTATGGGCCGATACGCCAGGAATGTTGTAAAATACAGCAACCGAGATGTTAGCCTGCCTTAGGTTAGGATATATAACGCTGTAGACGTTTATAATGTCCCAACCGAGATGTACGGGACGACAGGAACGGGATTCTGTAAAAAATTACCAGCGAGAAGCTAGATGGGTTAGGTTAGGTCATGTTACGTTATAGACGTGTATAATGTTCCCACCGAGAAGTAGAGCCGATACGCCAGGAATGTTGTAAAATACTGCATCCGAGATATTAGCCTGCCTTAGGTTAGGATATATAACGCTATAGACGTATATAACAGCCCATCCGAGATGTACGGGACGACAGGAACCGGATACTGTAAAACATTACCAGCGAGGGGCTAGATGGGTTAGGTTAGGTTATGTTACGTTATAGACGTGTATAATGTTCCCACCGAGAAGTAGAGCCGATACGCCAGGAATGTTGTAAAATACTGCATCCGAGATGTTAGCCTGCCTTAGGTTAAGATATATAACGCTATAGACGTATATAATATCCCAACCAAGATGTACGGGACGACACGAACGGGATTCTGTAAAACATTGCCAACGAGGGGCTAGATGGGATAGGTTAGGTTATGTTACGTTATAGACGTATATAATGTTCCCACCGAGAAGTATGGGCCGATACTCCAAGAATGTTGTAAAATACTACATCCGAGATGTTAGCCTGCCTTACGTTAGGAAATATAACGCTGTAGACGTATATAATGTCCCATCCGAGACGTACGGGACGACACGAACGGGATTCTGTAAAACATTACCAGCGAGGGGCTAGATGTGTTAGGTTAGGTTATGTTACTTTATAGACGTATATAATGTTCCCACCGAGAAGTATGGGCCGATACTCCAAGAATGTTGTAAAAGACTACATACGAGATGTTAGCCTGCCTTACGTTAGGAAATATAACGCTGTAGACGTATATAATGTCCCATGCGAGACGTACGGGACGACACGAACGGGATTCTGTAAAACATTACCAGCGAGGGGCTAGATGTGTTACGTTAGGTTATGTTACGTTATAGACGTATATAATGTTCCCACCGAGAAGTAGGGGCCGATACTCCAAGAATGTTGTAAAATACTACATCCGACATGTTAGGCTGCCTTACGTTAGGATATATATCGCTGTAGACGTATATAATATCCCAACCGAGATGTACGGGACGACACGAACGGGATTCTGTAAAACATTGCCAACGAGGGGCTAGATGGGATAGGTTAGGTTATGTTACGTTACAGACGTATATAATGTTCCCACCGAGAAGTAGAGCCGATACGCCAGGAATGTTGAAAATACTGCATCCGAGGTGTTAGCCTGCCTTAGGTTAAGATATATAACTCTATAGACGTATATAATATCCCATCCGAGATGTACGGGACGACACGAACGGGATTCTGTAAAATATTACCAGCGAGGTGCTAGATGGGTTAGGTTAGGTTATGCTACGTTATAGACGTGTATAATGTTCCCACGGTGAAGTACGGGCCGATACGCCAGGAATGGCGTAAAATACTGCGACCGAGATGGTAGACTGCCTTAGGTTAGGATTTATAACGCTATAGACGTATATAATATCCCAACCGAGGTGTACGGGACGACACGAACGGGATTCTGTAAAATATTACCAGCGAGGGGCTAGATGGGTTAGATTAGGTTATGTTACGTTATAGACGTGTATAATGTTCCCACCGAGAAGTAGAGCCGATACGCCAGGAATCTTGTAAAATACTGCATCCGAGATGTTAGCCTGCCTTAGGTTAAGATATATAACGCTATAGACGTATATAATATCCCATCCGAGATGTACGGGACGACACGAACGGGATTCTGTAAAACATTGCCAACGAGGGGCTAGATGGGATAGGTTAGGTTATGTTACGTTACAGACGTATATAATGTTCCCACCGAGAAGTAGGGGCCGATACTTCAAGAATGTTGTAAAATACTACATCCGAGATGTTATCCTGCCTTACGTTAGGATATATATCGCTGTAGACGTATATAATATCCCAACCGAGATGTACGGGACGAAACGAACGGGATTCTGTAAAACATTGCCAAAGAGGGGCTAGATGGGATAGGTTAGGTTATGTTACGTTACAGACGTATACAATGTTCCCACCGAGAAGTAGGGGCCGATACTCCAAGAATGTTGTAAAATACTACATCCGAGATGTTAGCCTGCCTTACGTTAGGATATATATCGCTGTAGACGTATATAACTTCCCAACCGAGATGTACGGGACGACAGGAACGGGATTCTGTAAAACATTGCCAGCGAGGGGCTAGATGGGTTAGGTTAGGTTATGTTACGTTATAGACGTGTATAATATTCCCACCGAGAAGTAGAGCCGATACGCCAGGAATGTTGTAAAATACTGCATCCGAGATGTTAGCCTGCCTTAGGTTAAGATATATAACGCTATAGACGTATATAATATCCCATCCGAGATGTACGGGACGACACGAACGGGATTCTGTAAAACATTGCCAACGAGGGGCTAGATGGGTTAGGTTAGGTTATGTTACTTTATAGACGTATATAATGTTCCCACCGAGAAGTATGGGCCGATACTCCAAGAATGTTGTAAAATACTACATCCGAGATGTTAGCCTGCCTTACCTTAGGAAATATAACGCTGTAGACGTATATAATGTCCCATCCGAGACGTACGGGACGACACGAACGGGATTCAGTAAAACATTACCAGCGAGGGGCTAGATGTGTTAGGATAGGTTATGTTACGTTATAGACCTATATAAAGTTCCCACCGAGAAGTATGGGCCGATACGCCAGGAATGTTGTAAAATACAGCAACCGAGATGTTAGCCTGCCTTAGGTTAGGATATATAACGCTGTAGACGTTTATAATGTCCCAACAGAGACGTACGGGACGACAGGAACGGGATTCTGTAAAACATTGCCAGCGAGGGGCTAGATGGGTTAGGTTAGGGTATGTTACGTTATTGACGTATATAATGTTCCCACCGAGAAGTATGGGCCGATACTCCAAGTATGTTGTAAAAGACTACATACGAGATGTTAGCCTGCCTTACGTTAGGAAATATAACGCTGTAGACTTATATAATGTCCCATCCGAGACGTACGGGACGACACGAACGGGATTCTGTAAAACATTACCAGTGAGGGGCTAGATGTGTTAGGTTAGGTTATGTTACGTTATAGACGTATATAATGTTCCCACCGAGAAGTAGGGGCCGATACTCCAAGAATGTTGTAAAATACTACATCCGACATGTTAGGCTGCCTTACGTTAGGATATATATCGCTGTAGACGTATATAATATTCCAACCGAGATGTACGGGACGACACGAACGGGATTCTGTAAAACATTGCCAACGAGGGGCTAGATGGGATAGGTTAGGTTATGTTACGTTACAGACGTATATAATGTTCCCACCGAGAAGTAGAGCCGATAAGCCAGGAATGTTGTAAAATACTGCATCCGAGATGTTAGCCTGCCTTAGGTTAAGATATATAACTCTATAGACGTATATAATATCCCATCCGAGATGTACGGGACGACACGAACGGGATTCTGTAAAACATTACCAGCGAGGGGCTAGATGTGTTAGGTTAGGTTATGTTACGTTATAGACGTATATAATGTTCCCACCGAGAAGTAGGGGCCGATACTCCAAGAATGTTGTAAAATACTACATCCGACATGTTAGGCTGCCTTACGTTAGGATATATATCGCTGTAGACGTATATAATATCCCAACCGAGATGTACGGGCGACACGAACGGGATTCTGTAAAACATTGCCAACGAGGGGCTAGATGGGATAGGTTAGGTTATGTTACGTTACAGACGTATATAATGTTCCCACCGAGAAGTAGGGGCCGATACTCCAAGAATGTTGTAAAAGACTACATACGAGATGTTAGCCTGCCTTACGTTAGGAAATATAACGCTGTAGACGTATATAATGTCCCATGCGAGACGTACGGGACGACACGAACGGGATTCTGTAAAACATTACCAGCGAGGGGCTAGATGTGTTACGTTAGGTTATGTTACGTTATAGACGTATATAATGTTCCCACCGAGAAGTAGGGGCCGATACTCCAAGAATGTTGTAAAATACTACATCCGAGATGTTAGCCTGCCTTACGTTAGGATATATATCGCTGTAGACGTATATAACATCCCATCCGAGATGTACGGGACGACAGGAACGGAATTCTGTAAAACATTACCAGCGAGGGGCTAGATGGGTTAGGTTAGGTTATGTTACGTTATAGACGTGTATAATGTTCCCACCGAGAAGTACGGGCCTATACGCCAGGAATGTTGTAAAATACTACATCCGACATGTTAGGCTGCCTTACGTTAGGATATATATCGCTGTAGACGTATATAATATCCCAACCGAGATGTACGGGACGACACGAACGGGATTCTGTAAAACATTGCCAACGAGGGGCTAGATGGGGTAGGTTAGGTTATGTTACGTTTCAGACGTATATAATGTTCCCACCGAGAAGTAGAGCCGATACGCCAGGAATGTTGTAAAATACTGCATCCGAGATGTTAGCCTGCCTTAGGTTAAGATATATAACTCTATAGACGTATATAATATCCCATCCGAGATGTACGGGACGACACGAACGGGATTCTGTAAAACATTACCAGCGAGGGGCTAGATGTGTTAGGTTAGGTTATGGTACGTTATAGACGTATATAATGTTCCCACCGAGAAGTAGGGGCCGATACTCCAAGAATGTTGTAAAATACTACATCCGACATGTTAGGCTGCCTTACGTTAGGATATATATCGCTGTAGACGTATATAATATCCCAACCGAGATGTACGGGACGACACGAACGGGATTCTGTAAAACATTGCCGACGAGGGGCTAGATGGGATAGGTTAGGTTATGTTACGTTACAGACGTATATAATGTTCCCACCGAGAAGTAGGGGCCGATACTCCAAGAATGTTGTAAAATACTACATCCGAGATGTTATCCTGCCTTACGTTAGGATATATATCGCTGTAGACGTATATAACATCCCAACCGAGATGTACGGGACGACAGGAACGGGATTCTGTAAAACATTGCCAGCGAGGGGTTAGATGGGTTAGGTTAGGTTATGTTACGTTATAGACGTGTATAATATTCCCACCGAGAAGTAGAGCCGATACGCCAGGAATGTTGTAAAATACTGCATCCGAGATGTTAGCCTGCCTTAGGTTAAGATATATAACGCTATAGACGTATATAATATCCCAACCGAGATGTACGGGACGACACGAACGGGATTCAGTAAAACATTGCCAACGAGGGGCTAGATGGGATAGGTTAGGTTATGTTACGTTACAGACGTATATAATGTTCCCACCGAGAAGTAGGGGCCGATACTCCAAGAATGTTGCAAAATACTACATCCGAGATGTTAGCCTGCCTTACGTTAGGATATATATCGCTGTAGACGTATATAACATCCCATCCGAGATGTACGGGACGACACGAACGGGATTCTGTAAAACATTACCAGCGAGGGGCTAGATGGGTTAGGTTAGGTTATGTTACGTTATAGACGTGTATAATGTTCCCACCGAGAAGTACGGGCCGATACGCCAGGAATGTTGTAAAATACTGCATCCGAGATGTTAGCCTGCCTTAGGTTAGGATATATATCGCTGTAGACGTATATAACATCCCAACCGAGATGTGCGGGACGACAGGGACGGGATTCTGTAAAAAATTACCAGCGAGGGGCTAGATGGGTTAGGTTAGGTTATGTTACGTTATAGACGTGTATAACGTTCCCACCGAGAAGTAGAGCTGATACGCCAGGAATGTTGTGAAATACTGCATCCGAGATGTTAGCCTGCCTTACGTTAGGAAATATAACGCTGTAGACGTATATAATGTCCCAACCGAGATGTACGGGACGACAGGGACGGGATTCTGTAAAACATTACCAGCGAGGGGCTAGATGGGTTAGGTTAGGTTATGTTACGTTACAGACGTATATAATGTTCCCACTGAGAAGTAGGGGCCGATACGCCAGGAATGTCGTAAAATACTATATCCGAGATGTTAGCCTGCCTTAGGTTAAGATATATAACGCTATAGACGTATATAATATCCTAACCGAGATGTACGGGACGACACGAACGGGATTCTGTAAAACATTGCCAACGAGGGGCTAGATGGGATAGGTTAGGTTATGTTACGTTATAGACGTATATAATGTTCCCACCGAGAAGTATGGGCCGATACTCCAAGAATGTTGTAAAATACTACATCCGAGATGTTAGCCTGCCTTAGGTTAGGATATATAACGCTATAGACGTATATAACAGCCCATCCGAGATGTACGGGACGACAGGAACGGGATACTGTAAAACATTACCAGCGAGGGGCTAGATGGGTTAGGTTAGGTTATGTTACGTTATAGACGTGTATAATGTTCCCACCGAGAAGTAGAGCCGATACGCCAGGAATGTTGTAAAATACTGCATCCGAGATGTTAGCCTGCCTTAGGTTAAGATATATAACTCTATAGACGTATATAATATCCCATCCGAGATGTACGGGACGACACGAACGGGATTCTGTAAAACATTACCAGCGAGGGGCTAGATGTGTTAGGTTAGGTTATGTTACGTTATAGACGTATATAATGTTCCCACCGAGAAGTAGGGGCCGATACTCCAAGAATGTTGTAAAATACTACATCCGACATGTTAGGCTGCCTTACGTTAGGATATATATCGCTGTAGACGTATATAATATCCCAACCGAGATGTACGGGCGACACGAACGGGATTCTGTAAAACATTGCCAACGAGGGGCTAGATGGGATAGGTTAGGTTATGTTACGTTACAGACGTATATAATGTTCCCACCGAGAAGTAGGGGCCGATACTCCAAGAACGTTGTAAAGTACTACATCCGAGATGTTATCCTGCCTTACGTTAGGATATATATCGCTGTAGACGTATATAACATCCCAACCGAGATGTACGGGACGACAGGAACGGCATTCTGTAAAACATTGCCAGCGAGGGGTTAGATGGGTTAGGTTAGGTTATGTTACGTTATAGACGTGTATAATATTCCCACCGAGAAGTAGAGCCGATACGCCAGGAATGTTGTAAAATACTGCATCCGAGATGTTAGCCTGCCTTAGGTTAAGATATATAACGCTATAGACGTATATAATATCCCAACCGAGATGTACGGGACGACACAAACGGGATTCTGGAAAACATTGCCAACGAGGGGCTAGATGGGATAGGTTAGGTTATGTTACGTTACAGACGTATATAATGTTCCCACCGAGAAGTAGGGGCCGATACTCCAAGAATGTTGTAAAATACTACATCCGAGATGTTAGCCTGCCTTACGTTAGGATATATATCGCTGTAGACGTATATAACATCCCATCCGAGATGTACGGGACGACAGGAACGGGATTCTGTAAAACATTACCAGCGAGGGGCTAGATGGGTTAGGTTAGGTTATGTTACGTTATAGACGTGTATAATGTTCCCACCGAGAAGTAGAGCCGATACGCCAGGAATGTTGTAAAATACTGCATCCGAGATGTTAGCCTGCCTTAGGTTAAGATATATAACGCTATAGACGTATATAATATCCCAACCAAGATGTACGGGACGACACAAACGGGATTCTGTAAAACATTGCCAACGAGGGGCTAGATGGGATAGGTTAGGTTATGTTACGTTATAGACGTATATAATGTTCCCACCGAGAAGTATGGGCCGATACTCCAAGAATGTTGTAAAATACTACATCCGAGATGTTAGCCTGCCTTACGTTAGGAAATATAACGCTGTAGACGTATATAATGTCCCATCCGAGACGTACGGGACGACACGAACGGGATTCTGTAAAACATTACCAGCGAGGGGCTAGAAGTGTTAGGTTAGGTTATGTTACGTTATAGACCTATATAATGTTCCCACGGTGAAGTAGGGCCCGATACTCCAAGATTGTTGTAAAATACTACATCCGAGATGTTAGCCTGCCTTACGTTAGGATATATATCGCTGTAGACGTATATAACTTCCCAACCGAGATGTACGGGACGACAGGAACGGGATTCTGTAAAACATTACAAGCGAGGGGCTAGATGGGTTAGGTTAGGTTATGTTACGTTATAGACGTGTATAATGTTCCCACCGAGAAGTAGAGCCGATACGCCAGGAATGTTGTAAAATACTGCATCCGAGATGTTAGCCTGCCTTAGGTTAGGATTTATAACGCTATAGACGTATATAATATCCCAACGGAGATGTACGGGACGACACGAACGGGATTCTGTAAAACATTACCAGCGAGGGGCTAGATGGGTTAGATTAGGTTACGTTACGTTATAGACGTATATAATGTTCCCACCGAGAAGTAGGGGCCGATACTCCAAGAATGTTGTAAAATACTACATCCGACATGTTAGGCTGCCTTACGTTAGGATATATGTCGCTGTAGACGTATATATCATCCCAACCGAGAAGTACGGGACGACATATACGGGAATCTGTAAAACATTACCAGCGAGGGGCTAGATGTGTTAGGATAGATTATATTACGTTATAGACGTATATAATGTTCCCACCGAGAAGTAGAGGCTGATCCTACAGGAATGTTGTAAAATACAATATCCGAGAAGTTAGCCTGCCTTAGGTTAGGATATGTATCGCTGTAGACGTATATAATATCCCAACCGAGATGTACGGGACGAAACGAACGGGATTCTGTAAAACATTGCCAAAGAGGGGCTAGATGGGATAGGTTAGGTTATGTTACGTTACAGACGTATACAATGTTCCCACGAGAAGTAGGGGCCGATACTCCAAGAATGTTGTAAAATACTACATCCGAGTTGTTAGCCTGCCTTACGTTAGGATATATATCGCTGTAGACGTATATAACATCCCAACCGAGATGTACGGGACGACAGGAACGGGATTCTGTAAAACATTGCCAGCGAGGGGCTAGATGGGTTAGGTTAGGTTATGTTACGTTATAGACGTGTATAATATTCCCACCGAGAAGTAGAGCCGATACGCCAGGAATGTTGTAAAATACTGCATCCGAGATGTTAGCCTGCCTTAGGTTAAGATATATAACGCTGTAGACGTATATAATGTCCCATCCGAGACGTACGGGACGACACGAACGGGATTCAGTAAAACATTACCAGCGAGGGGCTAGATGTGTTAGGATAGGTTATGTTACGTTATAGACCTATATAAAGTTCCCACCGAGAAGTATGGGCCGATACGCCAGGAATGTTGTAAAATACAGCAACCGAGATGTTAGCCTGCCTTAGGTTAGGATATATAACGCTGTAGACGTTTATAATGTCCCAACAGAGACGTACGGGACGACAGGAACGGGATTCTGTAAAACATTGCCAGCGAGGGGCTAGATGGGTTAGGTTAGGGTATGTTACGTTATTGACGTATATAATGTTCCCACCGAGAAGTAGGGGCCGATACTCCAAGAATGTTGTAAAATACTACATCCGACATGTTAGGCTGCCTTACGTTAGGATATATATCGCTGTAGACGTATATAATATCCCAACCGAGATGTACGGGACGACAGGAACGGGATTCTGTAAAACATTGCCAGCGAGGGGCTAGATGGGTTAGGTTAGGTTATGTTACGTTATAGACGTGTATAATATTCCCACCGAGAAGTAGAGCCGATACGCCAGGAATGTTGTAAAATACTGCATCCGAGATGTTAGCCTGCCTTAGGTTAAGATATATAACGCTATAGACGTATATAATATCCCATCCGAGATGTACGGGACGACACGAACGGGATTCTGTAAAACATTGCCAACGAGGGGCTAGATGGGTTAGGTTAGGTTATGTTACTTTATAGACGTATATAATGTTCCCACCGAGAAGTATGGGCCGATACTCCAAGAATGTTGTAAAATACTACATCCGAGATGTTAGCCTGCCTTACCTTAGGAAATATAACGCTGTAGACGTATATAATGTCCCATCCGAGACGTACGGGACGACACGAACGGGATTCAGTAAAACATTACCAGCGAGGGGCTAGATGTGTTAGGATAGGTTATGTTACGTTATAGACCTATATAAAGTTCCCACCGAGAAGTATGGGCCGATACGCCAGGAATGTTGTAAAATACAGCAACCGAGATGTTAGCCTGCCTTAGGTTAGGATATATAACGCTGTAGACGTTTATAATGTCCCAACAGAGACGTACGGGACGACAGGAACGGGATTCTGTAAAACATTGCCAGCGAGGGGCTAGATGGGTTAGGTTAGGGTATGTTACGTTATTGACGTATATAATGTTCCCACCGAGAAGTAGGGGCCGATACTCCAAGAATGTTGTAAAATACTACATCCGACATGTTAGGCTGTCTTACGTTAGGATATATATCGCTGTAGACGTATATAATATCCCAACCGAGATGTACGGGACGACACGAACGGGATTCTGTAAAATATTACCAGCGAGGGGCTAGATGGGTTAGATTAGGTTATGTTACGTTATAGACGTGTATAATGTTCCCACCGAGAAGTAGAGCCGATACGCCAGGAATCTTGTAAAATACTGCATCTGAGATGTTAGCCTGCCTTAGGTTAAGATATATAATGCTATAGACGTATATAATATCCCATCCGAGATGTACGGGACGACCCGAACGAGATTCTGTAAAACATTGCCAACAAGGGGCTAGATGGGTTAGGTTAGGTTATGTTACTTTATAGACGTATATAATGTTCCCACCGAGAAGTATGGGCCGATACTCCAAGAATGTTGTAAAAGACTACATACGAGATGTTAGCCTGCCTTACGTTAGGAAATATAACGCTGTAGACTTATATAATGTCCCATCCGAGACGTACGGGACGACACGAACGGGATTCTGTAAAACATTACCAGTGAGGGGCTAGATGTGTTAGGTTAGGTTATGTTACGTTATAGACGTATATAATGTTCCCACCGAGAAGTAGGGGCCGATACTCCAAGAATGTTGTAAAATACTACATCCGACATGTTAGGCTGCCTTACGTTAGGATATATATCGCTGTAGACGTATATAATATTCCAACCGAGATGTACGGGACGACACGAACGGGATTCTGTAAAACATTGCCAACGAGGGGCTAGATGGGATAGGTTAGGTTATGTTACGTTACAGACGTATATAATGTTCCCACCGAGAAGTAGAGCCGATACGCCAGGAATGTTGTAAAATACTGCATCCGAGATGTTAGCCTGCCTTAGGTTAAGATATATAACTCTATAGACGTATATAATATCCCATCCGAGATGTACGGGACGACACGAACGGGATTCTGTAAAACATTACCAGCGAGGGGCTAGATGTGTTAGGTTAGGTTATGTTACGTTATAGACGTATATAATGTTCCCACCGAGAAGTAGGGGCCGATACTCCAAGAATGTTGTAAAATACTACATCCGACATGTTAGGCTGCCTTACGTTAGGATATATATCGCTGTAGACGTATATAATATCCCAACCGAGATGTACGGGCGACACGAACGGGATTCTGTAAAACATTGCCAACGAGGGGCTAGATGGGATAGGTTAGGTTATGTTACGTTACAGACGTATATAATGTTCCCACCGAGAAGTAGGGGCCGATACTCCAAGAACGTTGTAAAGTACTACATCCGAGATGTTATCCTGCCTTACGTTAGGATATATATCGCTGTAGACGTATATAACATCCCAACCGAGATGTACGGGACGACAGGAACGGCATTCTGTAAAACATTGCCAGCGAGGGGTTAGATGGGTTAGGTTAGGTTATGTTACGTTATAGACGTGTATAATATTCCCACCGAGAAGTAGAGCCGATACGCCAGGAATGTTGTAAAATACTGCATCCGAGATGTTAGCCTGCCTTAGGTTAAGATATATAACGCTATAGACGTATATAATATCCCAACCGAGATGTACGGGACGACACAAACGGGATTCTGGAAAACATTGCCAACGAGGGGCTAGATGGGATAGGTTAGGTTATGTTACGTTACAGACGTATATAATGTTCCCACCGAGAAGTAGGGGCCGATACTCCAAGAATGTTGTAAAATACTACATCCGAGATGTTAGCCTGCCTTACGTTAGGATATATATCGCTGTAGACGTATATAACATCCCATCCGAGATGTACGGGACGACAGGAACGGGATTCTGTAAAACATTACCAGCGAGGGGCTAGATGGGTTAGGTTAGGTTATGTTACGTTATAGACGTGTATAATGTTCCCACCGAGAAGTAGAGCCGATACGCCAGGAATGTTGTAAAATACTGCATCCGAGATGTTAGCCTGCCTTAGGTTAAGATATATAACGCTATAGACGTATATAATATCCCAACCAAGATGTACGGGACGACACAAACGGGATTCTGTAAAACATTGCCAACGAGGGGCTAGATGGGATAGGTTAGGTTATGTTACGTTATAGACGTATATAATGTTCCCACCGAGAAGTATGGGCCGATACTCCAAGAATGTTGTAAAATACTACATCCGAGATGTTAGCCTGCCTTACGTTAGGAAATATAACGCTGTAGACGTATATAATGTCCCATCCGAGACGTACGGGACGACACGAACGGGATTCTGTAAAACATTACCAGCGAGGGGCTAGAAGTGTTAGGTTAGGTTATGTTACGTTATAGACCTATATAATGTTCCCACGGTGAAGTAGGGCCCGATACTCCAAGATTGTTGTAAAATACTACATCCGAGATGTTAGCCTGCCTTACGTTAGGATATATATCGCTGTAGACGTATATAACTTCCCAACCGAGATGTACGGGACGACAGGAACGGGATTCTGTAAAACATTGCCGACGAGGGGCTAGATGGGATAGGTTAGGTTATGTTACGTTACAGACGTATATAATGTTCCCACCGAGAAGTAGGGGCCGATACTCCAAGAATGTTGTAAAATACTACATCCGAGATGTTATCCTGCCTTACGTTAGGATATATATCGCTGTAGACGTATATAACATCCCAACCGAGATGTACGGGACGACAGGAACGGGATTCTGTAAAACATTGCCAGCGAGGGGTTAGATGGGTTAGGTTAGGTTATGTTACGTTATAGACGTGTATAATATTCCCACCGAGAAGTAGAGCCGATACGCCAGGAATGTTGTAAAATACTGCATCCGAGATGTTAGCCTGCCTTAGGTTAAGATATATAACGCTATAGACGTATATAATATCCCAACCGAGATGTACGGGACGACACGAACGGGATTCAGTAAAACATTGCCAACGAGGGGCTAGATGGGATAGGTTAGGTTATGTTACGTTACAGACGTATATAATGTTCCCACCGAGAAGTAGGGGCCGATACTCCAAGAATGTTGCAAAATACTACATCCGAGATGTTAGCCTGCCTTACGTTAGGATATATATCGCTGTAGACGTATATAACATCCCATCCGAGATGTACGGGACGACACGAACGGGATTCTGTAAAACATTACCAGCGAGGGGCTAGATGGGTTAGGTTAGGTTATGTTACGTTATAGACGTGTATAATGTTCCCACCGAGAAGTACGGGCCGATACGCCAGGAATGTTGTAAAATACTGCATCCGAGATGTTAGCCTGCCTTAGGTTAGGATATATATCGCTGTAGACGTATATAACATCCCAACCGAGATGTGCGGGACGACAGGGACGGGATTCTGTAAAAAATTACCAGCGAGGGGCTAGATGGGTTAGGTTAGGTTATGTTACGTTATAGACGTGTATAACGTTCCCACCGAGAAGTAGAGCTGATACGCCAGGAATGTTGTGAAATACTGCATCCGAGATGTTAGCCTGCCTTACGTTAGGAAATATAACGCTGTAGACGTATATAATGTCCCAACCGAGATGTACGGGACGACAGGGACGGGATTCTGTAAAACATTACCAGCGAGGGGCTAGATGGGTTAGGTTAGGTTATGTTACGTTACAGACGTATATAATGTTCCCACTGAGAAGTAGGGGCCGATACGCCAGGAATGTCGTAAAATACTATATCCGAGATGTTAGCCTGCCTTAGGTTAAGATATATAACGCTATAGACGTATATAATATCCTAACCGAGATGTACGGGACGACACGAACGGGATTCTGTAAAACATTGCCAACGAGGGGCTAGATGGGATAGGTTAGGTTATGTTACGTTATAGACGTATATAATGTTCCCACCGAGAAGTATGGGCCGATACTCCAAGAATGTTGTAAAATACTACATCCGAGATGTTAGCCTGCCTTAGGTTAGGATATATAACGCTATAGACGTATATAACAGCCCATCCGAGATGTACGGGACGACAGGAACGGGATACTGTAAAACATTACCAGCGAGGGGCTAGATGGGTTAGGTTAGGTTATGTTACGTTATAGACGTGTATAATGTTCCCACCGAGAAGTAGAGCCGATACGCCAGGAATGTTGTAAAATACTGCATCCGAGATGTTAGCCTGCCTTAGGTTAAGATATATAACTCTATAGACGTATATAATATCCCATCCGAGATGTACGGGACGACACGAACGGGATTCTGTAAAACATTACCAGCGAGGGGCTAGATGTGTTAGGTTAGGTTATGTTACGTTATAGACGTATATAATGTTCCCACCGAGAAGTAGGGGCCGATACTCCAAGAATGTTGTAAAATACTACATCCGACATGTTAGGCTGCCTTACGTTAGGATATATATCGCTGTAGACGTATATAATATCCCAACCGAGATGTACGGGCGACACGAACGGGATTCTGTAAAACATTGCCAACGAGGGGCTAGATGGGATAGGTTAGGTTATGTTACGTTACAGACGTATATAATGTTCCCACCGAGAAGTAGGGGCCGATACTCCAAGAACGTTGTAAAGTACTACATCCGAGATGTTATCCTGCCTTACGTTAGGATATATATCGCTGTAGACGTATATAACATCCCAACCGAGATGTACGGGACGACAGGAACGGCATTCTGTAAAACATTGCCAGCGAGGGGTTAGATGGGTTAGGTTAGGTTATGTTACGTTATAGACGTGTATAATATTCCCACCGAGAAGTAGAGCCGATACGCCAGGAATGTTGTAAAATACTGCATCCGAGATGTTAGCCTGCCTTAGGTTAAGATATATAACGCTATAGACGTATATAATATCCCAACCGAGATGTACGGGACGACACAAACGGGATTCTGGAAAACATTGCCAACGAGGGGCTAGATGGGATAGGTTAGGTTATGTTACGTTACAGACGTATATAATGTTCCCACCGAGAAGTAGGGGCCGATACTCCAAGAATGTTGTAAAATACTACATCCGAGATGTTAGCCTGCCTTACGTTAGGATATATATCGCTGTAGACGTATATAACATCCCATCCGAGATGTACGGGACGACAGGAACGGGATTCTGTAAAACATTACCAGCGAGGGGCTAGATGGGTTAGGTTAGGTTATGTTACGTTATAGACGTGTATAATGTTCCCACCGAGAAGTAGAGCCGATACGCCAGGAATGTTGTAAAATACTGCATCCGAGATGTTAGCCTGCCTTAGGTTAAGATATATAACGCTATAGACGTATATAATATCCCAACCAAGATGTACGGGACGACACAAACGGGATTCTGTAAAACATTGCCAACGAGGGGCTAGATGGGATAGGTTAGGTTATGTTACGTTATAGACGTATATAATGTTCCCACCGAGAAGTATGGGCCGATACTCCAAGAATGTTGTAAAATACTACATCCGAGATGTTAGCCTGCCTTACGTTAGGAAATATAACGCTGTAGACGTATATAATGTCCCATCCGAGACGTACGGGACGACACGAACGGGATTCTGTAAAACATTACCAGCGAGGGGCTAGAAGTGTTAGGTTAGGTTATGTTACGTTATAGACCTATATAATGTTCCCACGGTGAAGTAGGGCCCGATACTCCAAGATTGTTGTAAAATACTACATCCGAGATGTTAGCCTGCCTTACGTTAGGATATATATCGCTGTAGACGTATATAACTTCCCAACCGAGATGTACGGGACGACAGGAACGGGATTCTGTAAAACATTACAAGCGAGGGGCTAGATGGGTTAGGTTAGGTTATGTTACGTTATAGACGTGTATAATGTTCCCACCGAGAAGTAGAGCCGATACGCCAGGAATGTTGTAAAATACTGCATCCGAGATGTTAGCCTGCCTTAGGTTAGGATTTATAACGCTATAGACGTATATAATATCCCAACGGAGATGTACGGGACGACACGAACGGGATTCTGTAAAACATTACCAGCGAGGGGCTAGATGGGTTAGATTAGGTTACGTTACGTTATAGACGTATATAATGTTCCCACCGAGAAGTAGGGGCCGATACTCCAAGAATGTTGTAAAATACTACATCCGACATGTTAGGCTGCCTTACGTTAGGATATATGTCGCTGTAGACGTATATATCATCCCAACCGAGAAGTACGGGACGACATATACGGGAATCTGTAAAACATTACCAGCGAGGGGCTAGATGTGTTAGGATAGATTATATTACGTTATAGACGTATATAATGTTCCCACCGAGAAGTAGAGGCTGATCCTACAGGAATGTTGTAAAATACAATATCCGAGAAGTTAGCCTGCCTTAGGTTAGGATATGTATCGCTGTAGACGTATATAATATCCCAACCGAGATGTACGGGACGAAACGAACGGGATTCTGTAAAACATTGCCAAAGAGGGGCTAGATGGGATAGGTTAGGTTATGTTACGTTACAGACGTATACAATGTTCCCACGAGAAGTAGGGGCCGATACTCCAAGAATGTTGTAAAATACTACATCCGAGTTGTTAGCCTGCCTTACGTTAGGATATATATCGCTGTAGACGTATATAACATCCCAACCGAGATGTACGGGACGACAGGAACGGGATTCTGTAAAACATTGCCAGCGAGGGGCTAGATGGGTTAGGTTAGGTTATGTTACGTTATAGACGTGTATAATATTCCCACCGAGAAGTAGAGCCGATACGCCAGGAATGTTGTAAAATACTGCATCCGAGATGTTAGCCTGCCTTAGGTTAAGATATATAACGCTGTAGACGTATATAATGTCCCATCCGAGACGTACGGGACGACACGAACGGGATTCAGTAAAACATTACCAGCGAGGGGCTAGATGTGTTAGGATAGGTTATGTTACGTTATAGACCTATATAAAGTTCCCACCGAGAAGTATGGGCCGATACGCCAGGAATGTTGTAAAATACAGCAACCGAGATGTTAGCCTGCCTTAGGTTAGGATATATAACGCTGTAGACGTTTATAATGTCCCAACAGAGACGTACGGGACGACAGGAACGGGATTCTGTAAAACATTGCCAGCGAGGGGCTAGATGGGTTAGGTTAGGGTATGTTACGTTATTGACGTATATAATGTTCCCACCGAGAAGTAGGGGCCGATACTCCAAGAATGTTGTAAAATACTACATCCGACATGTTAGGCTGCCTTACGTTAGGATATATATCGCTGTAGACGTATATAATATCCCAACCGAGATGTACGGGACGACAGGAACGGGATTCTGTAAAACATTGCCAGCGAGGGGCTAGATGGGTTAGGTTAGGTTATGTTACGTTATAGACGTGTATAATATTCCCACCGAGAAGTAGAGCCGATACGCCAGGAATGTTGTAAAATACTGCATCCGAGATGTTAGCCTGCCTTAGGTTAAGATATATAACGCTATAGACGTATATAATATCCCATCCGAGATGTACGGGACGACACGAACGGGATTCTGTAAAACATTGCCAACGAGGGGCTAGATGGGTTAGGTTAGGTTATGTTACTTTATAGACGTATATAATGTTCCCACCGAGAAGTATGGGCCGATACTCCAAGAATGTTGTAAAATACTACATCCGAGATGTTAGCCTGCCTTACCTTAGGAAATATAACGCTGTAGACGTATATAATGTCCCATCCGAGACGTACGGGACGACACGAACGGGATTCAGTAAAACATTACCAGCGAGGGGCTAGATGTGTTAGGATAGGTTATGTTACGTTATAGACCTATATAAAGTTCCCACCGAGAAGTATGGGCCGATACGCCAGGAATGTTGTAAAATACAGCAACCGAGATGTTAGCCTGCCTTAGGTTAGGATATATAACGCTGTAGACGTTTATAATGTCCCAACAGAGACGTACGGGACGACAGGAACGGGATTCTGTAAAACATTGCCAGCGAGGGGCTAGATGGGTTAGGTTAGGGTATGTTACGTTATTGACGTATATAATGTTCCCACCGAGAAGTAGGGGCCGATACTCCAAGAATGTTGTAAAATACTACATCCGACATGTTAGGCTGTCTTACGTTAGGATATATATCGCTGTAGACGTATATAATATCCCAACCGAGATGTACGGGACGACACGAACGGGATTCTGTAAAATATTACCAGCGAGGGGCTAGATGGGTTAGATTAGGTTATGTTACGTTATAGACGTGTATAATGTTCCCACCGAGAAGTAGAGCCGATACGCCAGGAATCTTGTAAAATACTGCATCTGAGATGTTAGCCTGCCTTAGGTTAAGATATATAATGCTATAGACGTATATAATATCCCATCCGAGATGTACGGGACGACCCGAACGAGATTCTGTAAAACATTGCCAACAAGGGGCTAGATGGGTTAGGTTAGGTTATGTTACTTTATAGACGTATATAATGTTCCCACCGAGAAGTATGGGCCGATACTCCAAGAATGTTGTAAAAGACTACATACGAGATGTTAGCCTGCCTTACGTTAGGAAATATAACGCTGTAGACTTATATAATGTCCCATCCGAGACGTACGGGACGACACGAACGGGATTCTGTAAAACATTACCAGTGAGGGGCTAGATGTGTTAGGTTAGGTTATGTTACGTTATAGACGTATATAATGTTCCCACCGAGAAGTAGGGGCCGATACTCCAAGAATGTTGTAAAATACTACATCCGACATGTTAGGCTGCCTTACGTTAGGATATATATCGCTGTAGACGTATATAATATTCCAACCGAGATGTACGGGACGACACGAACGGGATTCTGTAAAACATTGCCAACGAGGGGCTAGATGGGATAGGTTAGGTTATGTTACGTTACAGACGTATATAATGTTCCCACCGAGAAGTAGAGCCGATACGCCAGGAATGTTGTAAAATACTGCATCCGAGATGTTAGCCTGCCTTAGGTTAAGATATATAACTCTATAGACGTATATAATATCCCATCCGAGATGTACGGGACGACACGAACGGGATTCTGTAAAACATTACCAGCGAGGGGCTAGATGTGTTAGGTTAGGTTATGTTACGTTATAGACGTATATAATGTTCCCACCGAGAAGTAGGGGCCGATACTCCAAGAATGTTGTAAAATACTACATCCGACATGTTAGGCTGCCTTACGTTAGGATATATATCGCTGTAGACGTATATAATATCCCAACCGAGATGTACGGGCGACACGAACGGGATTCTGTAAAACATTGCCAACGAGGGGCTAGATGGGATAGGTTAGGTTATGTTACGTTACAGACGTATATAATGTTCCCACCGAGAAGTAGGGGCCGATACTCCAAGAACGTTGTAAAGTACTACATCCGAGATGTTATCCTGCCTTACGTTAGGATATATATCGCTGTAGACGTATATAACATCCCAACCGAGATGTACGGGACGACAGGAACGGCATTCTGTAAAACATTGCCAGCGAGGGGTTAGATGGGTTAGGTTAGGTTATGTTACGTTATAGACGTGTATAATATTCCCACCGAGAAGTAGAGCCGATACGCCAGGAATGTTGTAAAATACTGCATCCGAGATGTTAGCCTGCCTTAGGTTAAGATATATAACGCTATAGACGTATATAATATCCCAACCGAGATGTACGGGACGACACAAACGGGATTCTGGAAAACATTGCCAACGAGGGGCTAGATGGGATAGGTTAGGTTATGTTACGTTACAGACGTATATAATGTTCCCACCGAGAAGTAGGGGCCGATACTCCAAGAATGTTGTAAAATACTACATCCGAGATGTTAGCCTGCCTTACGTTAGGATATATATCGCTGTAGACGTATATAACATCCCATCCGAGATGTACGGGACGACAGGAACGGGATTCTGTAAAACATTACCAGCGAGGGGCTAGATGGGTTAGGTTAGGTTATGTTACGTTATAGACGTGTATAATGTTCCCACCGAGAAGTAGAGCCGATACGCCAGGAATGTTGTAAAATACTGCATCCGAGATGTTAGCCTGCCTTAGGTTAAGATATATAACGCTATAGACGTATATAATATCCCAACCAAGATGTACGGGACGACACAAACGGGATTCTGTAAAACATTGCCAACGAGGGGCTAGATGGGATAGGTTAGGTTATGTTACGTTATAGACGTATATAATGTTCCCACCGAGAAGTATGGGCCGATACTCCAAGAATGTTGTAAAATACTACATCCGAGATGTTAGCCTGCCTTACGTTAGGAAATATAACGCTGTAGACGTATATAATGTCCCATCCGAGACGTACGGGACGACACGAACGGGATTCTGTAAAACATTACCAGCGAGGGGCTAGAAGTGTTAGGTTAGGTTATGTTACGTTATAGACCTATATAATGTTCCCACGGTGAAGTAGGGCCCGATACTCCAAGATTGTTGTAAAATACTACATCCGAGATGTTAGCCTGCCTTACGTTAGGATATATATCGCTGTAGACGTATATAACTTCCCAACCGAGATGTACGGGACGACAGGAACGGGATTCTGTAAAACATTACAAGCGAGGGGCTAGATGGGTTAGGTTAGGTTATGTTACGTTATAGACGTGTATAATGTTCCCACCGAGAAGTAGAGCCGATACGCCAGGAATGTTGTAAAATACTGCATCCGAGATGTTAGCCTGCCTTAGGTTAGGATTTATAACGCTATAGACGTATATAATATCCCAACGGAGATGTACGGGACGACACGAACGGGATTCTGTAAAATATTACCAGCGAGGGGCTAGATGGGTTAGATTAGGTTACGTTACGTTATAGACGTATATAATGTTCCCACCGAGAAGTAGGGGCCGATACTCCAAGAATGTTGTAAAATACTACATCCGACATGTTAGGCTGCCTTACGTTAGGATATATATCGCTGTAGACGTATATATCATCCCAACCGAGAAGTACGGGACGACATATACGGGAATCTGTAAAACATTACCAGCGAGGGGCTAGATGTGTTAGGATAGATTATATTACGTTATAGACGTATATAATGTTCCCACCGAGAAGTAGAGGCTGATCCTACAGGAATGTTGTAAAATACAATATCCGAGAAGTTAGCCTGCCTTAGGTTAGGATATGTATCGCTGTAGACGTATATAATATCCCAACCGAGATGTACGGGACGAAACGAACGGGATTCTGTAAAACATTGCCAAAGAGGGGCTAGATGGGATAGGTTAGGTTATGTTACGTTACAGACGTATACAATGTTCCCACGAGAAGTAGGGGCCGATACTCCAAGAATGTTGTAAAATACTACATCCGAGTTGTTAGCCTGCCTTACGTTAGGATATAAATCGCTGTAGACGTATATAACATCCCAACCGAGATGTACGGGACGACAGGAACGGGATTCTGTAAAACATTGCCAGCGAGGGGCTAGATGGGTTAGGTTAGGTTATGTTACGTTATAGACGTGTATAATATTCCCACCGAGAAGTAGAGCCGATACGCCAGGAATGTTGTAAAATACTGCATCCGAGATGTTAGCCTGCCTTAGGTTAAGATATATAACGCTATAGACGTATATAATATCCCAACCGAGATGTACGGGACGACACGAACGGGATTCAGTAAAACATTGCCAACGAGGGGCTAGATGGGATAGGTTAGGTTATGTTACGTTACAGACGTATATAATGTTCCCACCGAGAAGTAGGGGCCGATACTCCAAGAATGTTGCAAAATACTACATCCGAGATGTTAGCCTGCCTTACGTTAGGATATATATCGCTGTAGACGTATATAACATCCCATCCGAGATGTACGGGACGACACGAACGGGATTCTGTAAAACATTACCAGCGAGGGGCTAGATGGGTTAGGTTAGGTTATGTTACGTTATAGACGTGTATAATGTTCCCACCGAGAAGTACGGGCCGATACGCCAGGAATGTTGTAAAATACTGCATCCGAGATGTTAGCCTGCCTTAGGTTAGGATATATATCGCTGTAGACGTATATAACATCCCAACCGAGATGTGCGGGACGACAGGGACGGGATTCTGTAAAAAATTACCAGCGAGGGGCTAGATGGGTTAGGTTAGGTTATGTTACGTTATAGACGTGTATAACGTTCCCACCGAGAAGTAGAGCTGATACGCCAGGAATGTTGTGAAATACTGCATCCGAGATGTTAGCCTGCCTTACGTTAGGAAATATAACGCTGTAGACGTATATAATGTCCCAACCGAGATGTACGGGACGACAGGGACGGGATTCTGTAAAACATTACCAGCGAGGGGCTAGATGGGTTAGGTTAGGTTATGTTACGTTACAGACGTATATAATGTTCCCACTGAGAAGTAGGGGCCGATACGCCAGGAATGTCGTAAAATACTATATCCGAGATGTTAGCCTGCCTTAGGTTAAGATATATAACGCTATAGACGTATATAATATCCTAACCGAGATGTACGGGACGACACGAACGGGATTCTGTAAAACATTGCCAACGAGGGGCTAGATGGGATAGGTTAGGTTATGTTACGTTATAGACGTATATAATGTTCCCACCGAGAAGTATGGGCCGATACTCCAAGAATGTTGTAAAATACTACATCCGAGATGTTAGCCTGCCTTAGGTTAGGATATATAACGCTATAGACGTATATAACAGCCCATCCGAGATGTACGGGACGACAGGAACCGGATACTGTAAAACATTACCAGCGAGGGGCTAGATGGGTTAGGTTAGGTTATGTTACGTTATAGACGTGTATAATGTTCCCACCGAGAAGTAGAGCCGATACGCCAGGAATGTTGTAAAATACTGCATCCGAGATGTTAGCCTGCCTTAGGTTAAGATATATAACGCTATAGACGTATATAATATCCCAACCAAGATGTACGGGACGACACGAACGGGATTCTGTAAAACATTGCCAACGAGGGGCTAGATGGGATAGGTTAGGTTATGTTACGTTATAGACGTATATAATGTTCCCACCGAGAAGTATGGGCCGATACTCCAAGAATGTTGTAAAATACTACATCCGAGATGTTAGCCTGCCTTACGTTAGGAAATATAACGCTGTAGACGTATATAATGTCCCATCCGAGACGTACGGGACGACACGAACGGGATTCTGTAAAACATTACCAGCGAGGGGCTAGATGTGTTAGGTTAGGTTATGTTACTTTATAGACGTATATAATGTTCCCACCGAGAAGTATGGGCCGATACTCCAAGAATGTTGTAAAAGACTACATACGAGATGTTAGCCTGCCTTACGTTAGGAAATATAACGCTGTAGACGTATATAATGTCCCATGCGAGACGTACGGGACGACACGAACGGGATTCTGTAAAACATTACCAGCGAGGGGCTAGATGTGTTACGTTAGGTTATGTTACGTTATAGACGTATATAATGTTCCCACCGAGAAGTAGGGGCCGATACTCCAAGAATGTTGTAAAATACTACATCCGACATGTTAGGCTGCCTTACGTTAGGATATATATCGCTGTAGACGTATATAATATCCCAACCGAGATGTACGGGACGACACGAACGGGATTCTGTAAAACATTGCCAACGAGGGGCTAGATGGGATAGGTTAGGTTATGTTACGTTACAGACGTATATAATGTTCCCACCGAGAAGTAGAGCCGATACGCCAGGAATGTTGAAAATACTGCATCCGAGGTGTTAGCCTGCCTTAGGTTAAGATATATAACTCTATAGACGTATATAATATCCCATCCGAGATGTACGGGACGACACGAACGGGATTCTGTAAAATATTACCAGCGAGGTGCTAGATGGGTTAGGTTAGGTTATGCTACGTTATAGACGTGTATAATGTTCCCACGGTGAAGTACGGGCCGATACGCCAGGAATGGCGTAAAATACTGCGACCGAGATGGTAGACTGCCTTAGGTTAGGATTTATAACGCTATAGACGTATATAATATCCCAACCGAGGTGTACGGGACGACACGAACGGGATTCTGTAAAATATTACCAGCGAGGGGCTAGATGGGTTAGATTAGGTTATGTTACGTTATAGACGTGTATAATGTTCCCACCGAGAAGTAGAGCCGATACGCCAGGAATCTTGTAAAATACTGCATCCGAGATGTTAGCCTGCCTTAGGTTAAGATATATAACGCTATAGACGTATATAATATCCCATCCGAGATGTACGGGACGACACGAACGGGATTCTGTAAAACATTGCCAACGAGGGGCTAGATGGGATAGGTTAGATTATGTTACGTTACAGACGTATATAATGTTCCCACCGAGAAGTAGGGGCCGATACTCCAAGAATGTTGTAAAATACTACATCCGAGATGTTATCCTGCCTTACGTTAGGATATATATCGCTGTAGACGTATATAATATCCCAACCGAGATGTACGGGACGAAACGAACGGGATTCTGTAAAACATTGACAAAGAGGGGCTAGATGGGATAGGTTAGTTTATGTTACGTTACAGACGTATACAATGTTCCCACCGAGAAGTAGGGGCCGATACTCCAAGAATGTTGTAAAATACTACATCCGAGATGTTAGCCTGCCTTACGTTAGGATATATATCGCTGTAGACGTATATAACTTCCCAACCGAGATGTACGGGACGACAGGAACGGGATTCTGTAAAACATTGCCAGCGAGGGGCTAGATGGGTTAGGTTAGGTTATGTTACGTTATAGACGTGTATAATATTCCCACCGAGAAGTAGAGCCGATACGCCAGGAATGTTGTAAAATACTGCATCCGAGATGTTAGCCTGCCTTAGGTTAAGATATATAACGCTATAGACGTATATAATATCCCATCCGAGATGTACGGGACGACACGAACGGGATTCTGTAAAACATTGCCAACGAGGGGCTAGATGGGATAGGTTAGGTTATGTTACGTTACAGACGTATATAATGTTCCCACCGAGAAGTAGGGGCCGATACTTCAAGAATGTTGTAAAATACTACATCCGAGATGTTATCCTGCCTTACGTTAGGATATATATCGCTGTAGACGTATATAATATCCCAACCGAGATGTACGGGACGAAACGAACGGGATTCTGTAAAACATTGCCAAAGAGGGGCTAGATGGGATAGGTTAGGTTATGTTACGTTACAGACGTATACAATGTTCCCACCGAGAAGTAGGGGCCGATACTCCAAGAATGTTGTAAAATACTACATCCGAGATGTTAGCCTGCCTTACGTTAGGATATATATCGCTGTAGACGTATATAACTTCCCAACCGAGATGTACGGGACGACAGGAACGGGATTCTGTAAAACATTGCCAGCGAGGGGCTAGATGGGTTAGGTTAGGTTATGTTACGTTATAGACGTGTATAATATTCCCACCGAGAAGTAGAGCCGATACGCCAGGAATGTTGTAAAATACTGCATCCGAGATGTTAGCCTGCCTTAGGTTAAGATATATAACGCTATAGACGTATATAATATCCCATCCGAGATGTACGGGACGACACGAACGGGATTCTGTAAAACATTGCCAACGAGGGGCTAGATGGGTTAGGTTAGGTTATGTTACTTTATAGACGTATATAATGTTCCCACCGAGAAGTATGGGCCGATACTCCAAGAATGTTGTAAAATACTACATCCGAGATGTTAGCCTGCCTTACCTTAGGAAATATAACGCTGTAGACGTATATAATGTCCCATCCGAGACGTACGGGACGACACGAACGGGATTCAGTAAAACATTACCAGCGAGGGGCTAGATGTGTTAGGATAGGTTATGTTACGTTATAGACCTATATAAAGTTCCCACCGAGAAGTATGGGCCGATACGCCAGGAATGTTGTAAAATACAGCAACCGAGATGTTAGCCTGCCTTAGGTTAGGATATATAACGCTGTAGACGTTTATAATGTCCCAACAGAGACGTACGGGACGACAGGAACGGGATTCTGTAAAACATTGCCAGCGAGGGGCTAGATGGGTTAGGTTAGGGTATGTTACGTTATTGACGTATATAATGTTCCCACCGAGAAGTATGGGCCGATACTCCAAGTATGTTGTAAAAGACTACATACGAGATGTTAGCCTGCCTTACGTTAGGAAATATAACGCTGTAGACTTATATAATGTCCCATCCGAGACGTACGGGACGACACGAACGGGATTCTGTAAAACATTACCAGTGAGGGGCTAGATGTGTTAGGTTAGGTTATGTTACGTTATAGACGTATATAATGTTCCCACCGAGAAGTAGGGGCCGATACTCCAAGAATGTTGTAAAATACTACATCCGACATGTTAGGCTGCCTTACGTTAGGATATATATCGCTGTAGACGTATATAATATTCCAACCGAGATGTACGGGACGACACGAACGGGATTCTGTAAAACATTGCCAACGAGGGGCTAGATGGGATAGGTTAGGTTATGTTACGTTACAGACGTATATAATGTTCCCACCGAGAAGTAGAGCCGATAAGCCAGGAATGTTGTAAAATACTGCATCCGAGATGTTAGCCTGCCTTAGGTTAAGATATATAACTCTATAGACGTATATAATATCCCATCCGAGATGTACGGGACGACACGAACGGGATTCTGTAAAACATTACCAGCGAGGGGCTAGATGTGTTAGGTTAGGTTATGTTACGTTATAGACGTATATAATGTTCCCACCGAGAAGTAGGGGCCGATACTCCAAGAATGTTGTAAAATACTACATCCGACATGTTAGGCTGCCTTACGTTAGGATATATATCGCTGTAGACGTATATAATATCCCAACCGAGATGTACGGGCGACACGAACGGGATTCTGTAAAACATTGCCAACGAGGGGCTAGATGGGATAGGTTAGGTTATGTTACGTTACAGACGTATATAATGTTCCCACCGAGAAGTAGGGGCCGATACTCCAAGAATGTTGTAAAAGACTACATACGAGATGTTAGCCTGCCTTACGTTAGGAAATATAACGCTGTAGACGTATATAATGTCCCATGCGAGACGTACGGGACGACACGAACGGGATTCTGTAAAACATTACCAGCGAGGGGCTAGATGTGTTACGTTAGGTTATGTTACGTTATAGACGTATATAATGTTCCCACCGAGAAGTAGGGGCCGATACTCCAAGAATGTTGTAAAATACTACATCCGAGATGTTAGCCTGCCTTACGTTAGGATATATATCGCTGTAGACGTATATAACATCCCATCCGAGATGTACGGGACGACAGGAACGGAATTCTGTAAAACATTACCAGCGAGGGGCTAGATGGGTTAGGTTAGGTTATGTTACGTTATAGACGTGTATAATGTTCCCACCGAGAAGTACGGGCCTATACGCCAGGAATGTTGTAAAATACTACATCCGACATGTTAGGCTGCCTTACGTTAGGATATATATCGCTGTAGACGTATATAATATCCCAACCGAGATGTACGGGACGACACGAACGGGATTCTGTAAAACATTGCCAACGAGGGGCTAGATGGGATAGGTTAGGTTATGTTACGTTACAGACGTATATAATGTTCCCACCGAGAAGTAGAGCCGATACGCCAGGAATGTTGTAAAATACTGCATCCGAGATGTTAGCCTGCCTTAGGTTAAGATATATAACTCTATAGACGTATATAATATCCCATCCGAGATGTACGGGACGACACGAACGGGATTCTGTAAAACATTACCAGCGAGGGGCTAGATGTGTTAGGTTAGGTTATGGTACGTTATAGACGTATATAATGTTCCCACCGAGAAGTAGGGGCCGATACTCCAAGAATGTTGTAAAATACTACATCCGACATGTTAGGCTGCCTTACGTTAGGATATATATCGCTGTAGACGTATATAATATCCCAACCGAGATGTACGGGACGACACGAACGGGATTCTGTAAAACATTGCCGACGAGGGGCTAGATGGGATAGGTTAGGTTATGTTACGTTACAGACGTATATAATGTTCCCACCGAGAAGTAGGGGCCGATACTCCAAGAATGTTGTAAAATACTACATCCGAGATGTTATCCTGCCTTACGTTAGGATATATATCGCTGTAGACGTATATAACATCCCAACCGAGATGTACGGGACGACAGGAACGGGATTCTGTAAAACATTGCCAGCGAGGGGTTAGATGGGTTAGGTTAGGTTATGTTACGTTATAGACGTGTATAATATTCCCACCGAGAAGTACGGGCCGATACGCCAGGAATGTTGTAAAATACTGCATCCGAGATGTTAGCCTGCCTTAGGTTAGGATATATATCGCTGTAGACGTATATAACATCCCAACCGAGATGTGCGGGACGACAGGGACGGGATTCTGTAAAAAATTACCAGCGAGGGGCTAGATGGGTTAGGTTAGGTTATGTTACGTTATAGACGTGTATAACGTTCCCACCGAGAAGTAGAGCTGATACGCCAGGAATGTTGTGAAATACTGCATCCGAGATGTTAGCCTGCCTTACGTTAGGAAATATAACGCTGTAGACGTATATAATGTCCCAACCGAGATGTACGGGACGACAGGGACGGGATTCTGTAAAACATTACCAGCGAGGGGCTAGATGGGTTAGGTTAGGTTATGTTACGTTACAGACGTATATAATGTTCCCACTGAGAAGTAGGGGCCGATACGCCAGGAATGTCGTAAAATACTATATCCGAGATGTTAGCCTGCCTTAGGTTAAGATATATAACGCTATAGACGTATATAATATCCTAACCGAGATGTACGGGACGACACGAACGGGATTCTGTAAAACATTGCCAACGAGGGGCTAGATGGGATAGGTTAGGTTATGTTACGTTATAGACGTATATAATGTTCCCACCGAGAAGTATGGGCCGATACTCCAAGAATGTTGTAAAATACTACATCCGAGATGTTAGCCTGCCTTAGGTTAGGATATATAACGCTATAGACGTATATAACAGACCATCCGAGATGTACGGGACGACAGGAACGGGATACTGTAAAACATTACCAGCGAGGGGCTAGATGGGTTAGGTTAGGTTATGTTACGTTATAGACGTGTATAATGTTCCCACCGAGAAGTAGAGCCGATACGCCAGGAATGTTGTAAAATACTACATCCGAGATGTTAGCCTGCCTTACGTTAGGAAATATAACGCTGTAGACGTATATAATGTCCCATCCGAGACGTACGGGACGACACGAACGGGATTCTGTAAAACATTACCAGCGAGGGGCTAGAAGTGTTAGGTTAGGATATGTTACGTTATAGACCTATATAATGTTCCCACGGTGAAGTAGGGCCCGATACTCCAAGATTGTTGTAAAATACTACATCCGAGATGTTAGCCTGCCTTACGTTAGGATATATATCGCTGTAGACGTATATAACTTCCCAACCGAGATGTACGGGACGACAGGAACGGGATTCTGTAAAACATTACAAGCGAGGGGCTAGATGGGTTAGGTTAGGTTATGTTACGTTATAGACGTGTATAATGTTCCCACCGAGAAGTAGAGCCGATACGCCAGGAATGTTGTAAAATACTGCATCCGAGATGTTAGCCTGCCTTAGGTTAGGATTTATAACGCTATAGACGTATATAATATCCCAACGGAGATGTACGGGACGACACGAACGGGATTCTGTAAAACATTACCAGCGAGGGGCTAGATGGGTTAGATTAGGTTACGTTACGTTATAGACGTATATAATGTTCCCACCGAGAAGTAGGGGCCGATACTCCAAGAATGTTGTAAAATACTACATCCGACATGTTAGGCTGCCTTACGTTAGGATATATGTCGCTGTAGACGTATATATCATCCCAACCGAGAAGTACGGGACGACATATACGGGAATCTGTAAAACATTACCAGCGAGGGGCTAGATGTGTTAGGATAGATTATATTACGTTATAGACGTATATAATGTTCCCACCGAGAAGTAGAGGCTGATCCTACAGGAATGTTGTAAAATACAATATCCGAGAAGTTAGCCTGCCTTAGGTTAGGATATGTATCGCTGTAGACGTATATAATATCCCAACCGAGATGTACGGGACGAAACGAACGGGATTCTGTAAAACATTGCCAAAGAGGGGCTAGATGGGATAGGTTAGGTTATGTTACGTTACAGACGTATACAATGTTCCCACGAGAAGTAGGGGCCGATACTCCAAGAATGTTGTAAAATACTACATCCGAGTTGTTAGCCTGCCTTACGTTAGGATATATATCGCTGTAGACGTATATAACATCCCAACCGAGATGTACGGGACGACAGGAACGGGATTCTGTAAAACATTGCCAGCGAGGGGCTAGATGGGTTAGGTTAGGTTATGTTACGTTATAGACGTGTATAATATTCCCACCGAGAAGTAGAGCCGATACGCCAGGAATGTTGTAAAATACTGCATCCGAGATGTTAGCCTGCCTTAGGTTAAGATATATAACGCTGTAGACGTATATAATGTCCCATCCGAGACGTACGGGACGACACGAACGGGATTCAGTAAAACATTACCAGCGAGGGGCTAGATGTGTTAGGATAGGTTATGTTACGTTATAGACCTATATAAAGTTCCCACCGAGAAGTATGGGCCGATACGCCAGGAATGTTGTAAAATACAGCAACCGAGATGTTAGCCTGCCTTAGGTTAGGATATATAACGCTGTAGACGTTTATAATGTCCCAACAGAGACGTACGGGACGACAGGAACGGGATTCTGTAAAACATTGCCAGCGAGGGGCTAGATGGGTTAGGTTAGGGTATGTTACGTTATTGACGTATATAATGTTCCCACCGAGAAGTAGGGGCCGATACTCCAAGAATGTTGTAAAATACTACATCCGACATGTTAGGCTGCCTTACGTTAGGATATATATCGCTGTAGACGTATATAATATCCCAACCGAGATGTACGGGACGACAGGAACGGGATTCTGTAAAACATTGCCAGCGAGGGGCTAGATGGGTTAGGTTAGGTTATGTTACGTTATAGACGTGTATAATATTCCCACCGAGAAGTAGAGCCGATACGCCAGGAATGTTGTAAAATACTGCATCCGAGATGTTAGCCTGCCTTAGGTTAAGATATATAACGCTATAGACGTATATAATATCCCATCCGAGATGTACGGGACGACACGAACGGGATTCTGTAAAACATTGCCAACGAGGGGCTAGATGGGTTAGGTTAGGTTATGTTACTTTATAGACGTATATAATGTTCCCACCGAGAAGTATGGGCCGATACTCCAAGAATGTTGTAAAATACTACATCCGAGATGTTAGCCTGCCTTACCTTAGGAAATATAACGCTGTAGACGTATATAATGTCCCATCCGAGACGTACGGGACGACACGAACGGGATTCAGTAAAACATTACCAGCGAGGGGCTAGATGTGTTAGGATAGGTTATGTTACGTTATAGACCTATATAAAGTTCCCACCGAGAAGTATGGGCCGATACGCCAGGAATGTTGTAAAATACAGCAACCGAGATGTTAGCCTGCCTTAGGTTAGGATATATAACGCTGTAGACGTTTATAATGTCCCAACAGAGACGTACGGGACGACAGGAACGGGATTCTGTAAAACATTGCCAGCGAGGGGCTAGATGGGTTAGGTTAGGGTATGTTACGTTATTGACGTATATAATGTTCCCACCGAGAAGTAGGGGCCGATACTCCAAGAATGTTGTAAAATACTACATCCGACATGTTAGGCTGTCTTACGTTAGGATATATATCGCTGTAGACGTATATAATATCCCAACCGAGATGTACGGGACGACACGAACGGGATTCTGTAAAATATTACCAGCGAGGGGCTAGATGGGTTAGATTAGGTTATGTTACGTTATAGACGTGTATAATGTTCCCACCGAGAAGTAGAGCCGATACGCCAGGAATCTTGTAAAATACTGCATCTGAGATGTTAGCCTGCCTTAGGTTAAGATATATAATGCTATAGACGTATATAATATCCCATCCGAGATGTACGGGACGACCCGAACGAGATTCTGTAAAACATTGCCAACAAGGGGCTAGATGGGTTAGGTTAGGTTATGTTACTTTATAGACGTATATAATGTTCCCACCGAGAAGTATGGGCCGATACTCCAAGAATGTTGTAAAAGACTACATACGAGATGTTAGCCTGCCTTACGTTAGGAAATATAACGCTGTAGACTTATATAATGTCCCATCCGAGACGTACGGGACGACACGAACGGGATTCTGTAAAACATTACCAGTGAGGGGCTAGATGTGTTAGGTTAGGTTATGTTACGTTATAGACGTATATAATGTTCCCACCGAGAAGTAGGGGCCGATACTCCAAGAATGTTGTAAAATACTACATCCGACATGTTAGGCTGCCTTACGTTAGGATATATATCGCTGTAGACGTATATAATATTCCAACCGAGATGTACGGGACGACACGAACGGGATTCTGTAAAACATTGCCAACGAGGGGCTAGATGGGATAGGTTAGGTTATGTTACGTTACAGACGTATATAATGTTCCCACCGAGAAGTAGAGCCGATACGCCAGGAATGTTGTAAAATACTGCATCCGAGATGTTAGCCTGCCTTAGGTTAAGATATATAACTCTATAGACGTATATAATATCCCATCCGAGATGTACGGGACGACACGAACGGGATTCTGTAAAACATTACCAGCGAGGGGCTAGATGTGTTAGGTTAGGTTATGTTACGTTATAGACGTATATAATGTTCCCACCGAGAAGTAGGGGCCGATACTCCAAGAATGTTGTAAAATACTACATCCGACATGTTAGGCTGCCTTACGTTAGGATATATATCGCTGTAGACGTATATAATATCCCAACCGAGATGTACGGGCGACACGAACGGGATTCTGTAAAACATTGCCAACGAGGGGCTAGATGGGATAGGTTAGGTTATGTTACGTTACAGACGTATATAATGTTCCCACCGAGAAGTAGGGGCCGATACTCCAAGAACGTTGTAAAGTACTACATCCGAGATGTTATCCTGCCTTACGTTAGGATATATATCGCTGTAGACGTATATAACATCCCAACCGAGATGTACGGGACGACAGGAACGGCATTCTGTAAAACATTGCCAGCGAGGGGTTAGATGGGTTAGGTTAGGTTATGTTACGTTATAGACGTGTATAATATTCCCACCGAGAAGTAGAGCCGATACGCCAGGAATGTTGTAAAATACTGCATCCGAGATGTTAGCCTGCCTTAGGTTAAGATATATAACGCTATAGACGTATATAATATCCCAACCGAGATGTACGGGACGACACAAACGGGATTCTGGAAAACATTGCCAACGAGGGGCTAGATGGAATAGGTTAGGTTATGTTACGTTACAGACGTATATAATGTTCCCACCGAGAAGTAGGGGCCGATACTCCAAGAATGTTGTAAAATACTACATCCGAGATGTTAGCCTGCCTTACGTTAGGATATATATCGCTGTAGACGTATATAACATCCCATCCGAGATGTACGGGACGACAGGAACGGGATTCTGTAAAACATTACCAGCGAGGGGCTAGATGGGTTAGGTTAGGTTATGTTACGTTATAGACGTGTATAATGTTCCCACCGAGAAGTAGAGCCGATACGCCAGGAATGTTGTAAAATACTGCATCCGAGATGTTAGCCTGCCTTAGGTTAAGATATATAACGCTATAGACGTATATAATATCCCAACCAAGATGTACGGGACGACACAAACGGGATTCTGTAAAACATTGCCAACGAGGGGCTAGATGGGATAGGTTAGGTTATGTTACGTTATAGACGTATATAATGTTCCCACCGAGAAGTATGGGCCGATACTCCAAGAATGTTGTAAAATACTACATCCGAGATGTTAGCCTGCCTTACGTTAGGAAATATAACGCTGTAGACGTATATAATGTCCCATCCGAGACGTACGGGACGACACGAACGGGATTCTGTAAAACATTACCAGCGAGGGGCTAGAAGTGTTAGGTTAGGTTATGTTACGTTATAGACCTATATAATGTTCCCACGGTGAAGTAGGGCCCGATACTCCAAGATTGTTGTAAAATACTACATCCGAGATGTTAGCCTGCCTTACGTTAGGATATATATCGCTGTAGACGTATATAACTTCCCAACCGAGATGTACGGGACGACAGGAACGGGATTCTGTAAAACATTACAAGCGAGGGGCTAGATGGGTTAGGTTAGGTTATGTTACGTTATAGACGTGTATAATGTTCCCACCGAGAAGTAGAGCCGATACGCCAGGAATGTTGTAAAATACTGCATCCGAGATGTTAGCCTGCCTTAGGTTAGGATTTATAACGCTATAGACGTATATAATATCCCAACGGAGATGTACGGGACGACACGAACGGGATTCTGTAAAATATTACCAGCGAGGGGCTAGATGGGTTAGATTAGGTTACGTTACGTTATAGACGTATATAATGTTCCCACCGAGAAGTAGGGGCCGATACTCCAAGAATGTTGTAAAATACTACATCCGACATGTTAGGCTGCCTTACGTTAGGATATATATCGCTGTAGACGTATATATCATCCCAACCGAGAAGTACGGGACGACATATACGGGAATCTGTAAAACATTACCAGCGAGGGGCTAGATGTGTTAGGATAGATTATATTACGTTATAGACGTATATAATGTTCCCACCGAGAAGTAGAGGCTGATCCTACAGGAATGTTGTAAAATACAATATCCGAGAAGTTAGCCTGCCTTAGGTTAGGATATGTATCGCTGTAGACGTATATAATATCCCAACCGAGATGTACGGGACGAAACGAACGGGATTCTGTAAAACATTGTCAAAGAGGGGCTAGATGGGATAGGTTAGGTTATGTTACGTTACAGACGTATACAATGTTCCCACGAGAAGTAGGGGCCGATACTCCAAGAATGTTGTAAAATACTACATCCGAGTTGTTAGCCTGCCTTACGTTAGGATATATATCGCTGTAGACGTATATAACATCCCAACCGAGATGTACGGGACGTCAGGAACGGGATTCTGTAAAACATTACCAGCGAGGGGCTAGATGGGTTAGGTTAGGTTATGTTACGTTATAGACGTGTATAATATTCCCACCGAGAAGTAGAGCCGATACGCCAGGAATGTTGTAAAATACTGCATCCGAGATGTTAGCCTGCCTTAGGTTAAGATATATAACGCTATAGACGTATATAATATTCCGTCCGAGATGTACGGGACGACACGAACGGGATTCTGTAAAACATTGCCAACGAGGGGCTAGATGGGTTAGGTTAGGTTATGTTACTTTATAGACGTATATAATGTTCCCACCGAGAAGTAGGGGCCGATACTCCAAGAATGTTGTAAAATACTACATCCGACATGTTAGCCTGCCTTACGTTAGGATGTATATCGCTGTAGACGTATATAACATCCCAACCGAGATGTACGGGACGACACGAACGGGATTCTGTAAAACATTGCCAACGAGGGGCTAGATGGGATAGGTTAGGTTATGTTACGTTACAGACGTATATAATGTTCCCACTGAGATGTAGGGGCCGATACGCCAGGAATGTCGTAAAATACTGCATCCGAGATGTTAGCCTGCCTTAAGTTAAGATATATAACGCTGTAGACGGATATAATGTCCCATCCGAGACGTACGGGACGACACGAACGGGACTCTGTAAAACATTACCAGCGAGGGGCTAGATGTGTTAGGTTAGGTTATGTTACGTTATAGACCTATATAATGTTCCTACCGAGAAGTATGGGCCGATACGGCAGGAATGTTGTAAAATACTGCACCCGAGATGTTAGCCTGCCTTAGGTTAGGATATATAACGCTGTAGAAGTTTATAATTTCCCATCCGAGACGTACGGGACGACAGGAACGGGATTCTGTAAATCATTACCAGCGAGGGGCTAGATGGGTTAGATTAGGTTGTGATACGTTATAAACGTATATAATGATCCCACCGAGAAGTAGGGGCCGATATGCCAGGAATGTTGTAAAATAATATATCCGAGAAATTAGCCTGCCTTAGGTTAGGATATATATCGCTGTAGACGTATATAATATCCCAACCGAGATGTACGGGACGACACGAACGGGATTCTGTAAAACATTGCCAACGAGGGGCTAGGTGGGATAGGTTAGGTTATGTTACGTTACAGACGTATATAATGTTCCCACCGAGAAGTAGGGGCCGATAATACAAGAATGTTGTAAAATACTACATCCGAGATGTTAGCCTGCCTTAGGTTAGGATATATATCGCTGTAGACGCATATAACATCCCATCCGAGATGTACGGGACGACAGGAACGGGATTCTGTAAAACATTACCAGCGAGGGGCTAGATGAGTTAGGTTAGGTTATGTTACGTTATAGACGTGTATAATGTTCCCACCGAGAAGTACGGGCCGATACGCCAGGAATGTTGTAAAATACTGCATCCGAGATGTTAGCCTGCCTTAGGTTAGGATATATATCGCTGTAGACGTATATAATGTCCCATCCGAGACGTACGGGACGACACGAACGGGATTCTGTAAAACATTACCAGCGAGGGGCTAGATGTGTTAGGATAGGTTATGTTACGTTATAGACCTATATAAAGTTCCCACCGAGAAGTATGGTCCGATACGCCAGGAATGTTGTAAAATACAGCAACCGAGATGTTAGCCTGCCTTAGGTTAGGATATATAAAGCTGTAGACGTTTATAATGTCCCAACAGAGACGTACGGGACGACAGGAACGGGATTCTGTAAAACATTGCCAGCGAGGGGCTAGATGGGTTAGGTTAGGGTATGTTACGTTATTGACGTATATAATGTTCCCACCGAGAAGTAGGGGCCGATACTCCAAGAATGTTGTAAAATACTACATCCGACATGTTAGCCTGCCTTACGTTAGGATGTATATCGCTGTAGACGTATATAACATCCCAACCGAGATGTACGGGACGACACGAACGGGATTCTGTAAAACATTGCCAACGAGGGGCTAGATGGGATAGGTTAGGTTATGTTACGTTACAGACGTATATAATGTTCCCACTGAGATGTAGGGGCCGATACGCCAGGAATGTCGTAAAATACTGCATCCGAGATGTTAGCCTGCCTTAAGTTAAGATATATAACGCTGTAGACGGATATAATGTCCCATCCGAGACATACGGGACGACACGAACGGGACTCTGTAAAACATTACCAGCGAGGGGCTAGATGTGTTAGGTTAGGTTATGTTACGTTATAGACCTATATAATGTTCCTACCGAGAAGTATGGGCCGATACGGCAGGAATGTTGTAAAATACTGCACCCGAGATGTTAGCCTGCCTTAGGTTAGGATATATAACGCTGTAGAAGTTTATAATTTCCCATCCGAGACGTACGGGACGACAGGAACGGGATTCTGTAAATCATTACCAGCGAGGGGCTAGATGGGTTAGATTAGGTTGTGATACGTTATAAACGTATATAATGTTCCCACCGAGAAGTAGGGGCCGATATGCCAGGAATGTTGTAAAATAATATATCCGAGAAATTAGCCTGCCTTAGGTTAGGATATATATCGCTGTAGACGTATATAATATCCCAACCGAGATGTACGGGACGACACGAACGGGATTCTGTAAAACATTGCCAACGAGGGGCTAGGTGGGATAGGTTAGGTTATGTTACGTTACAGACGTATATAATGTTCCCACCGAGAAGTAGGGGCCGATAATACAAGAATGTTGTAAAATACTACATCCGAGATGTTAGCCTGCCTTAGGTTAGGATATATATCGCTGTGGACGCATATAACATCCCATCCGAGATGTACGGGACGACAGGAACGGGATTCTGTAAAACATTACCAGCGAGGGGCTAGATGAGATAGGTTAGGTTATGTTACGTTATAGACGTGTATAATGTTCCCACCGAGAAGTACGGGCCGATACGCCAGGAATGTTGTAAAATGCTGCATCCGAGATGTTAGCCTGCCTTAGGTTAGGATATATATCGCTGTAGACGTATATAATGTCCCATCCGAGACGTACGGGACGACACGAACGGGATTCTGTAAAACATTACCAGCGAGGGGCTAGATGTGTTAGGATAGGTTATGTTACGTTATAGACCTATATAAAGTTCCCACCGAGAAGTATGGTCCGATACGCCAGGAATGTTGTAAAATACAGCAACCGAGATGTTAGCCTGCCTTAGGTTAGGATATATAAAGCTGTAGACGTTTATAATGTCCCAACAGAGACGTACGGGACGACAGGAACGGGATTCTGTAAAACATTGCCAGCGAGGGGCTAGATGGGTTAGGTTAGGGTATGTTACGTTATTGACGTATATAATGTTCCCACCGAGAAGTAGGGGCCGATACTCCAAGAATGTTGTAAAATACTACATCCGACATGTTAGCCTGCCTTACGTTAGGATGTATATCGCTGTAGGCGTATATAACATCCCAACCGAGATGTACAGGACGACACGAACGGGATTCTGTAAAACATTGCCAACGAGGGGCTAGATGGGATAGGTTAGGTTATGTTACGTTACAGACGTATATAATGTTCCCACTGAGATGTAGGGGCCGATACGCCAGGAGTGTCGTAAAATACTGCATCCGAGATGTTAGCCTGCCTTAAGTTAAGATATATAACGCTGTAGACGGATATAATGTCCCATCCGAGACGTACGGGACGACACGAACGGGACTCTGTAAAACATTACCAGCGAGGGGCTAGATGTGTTAGGTTAGGTTATGTTACGTTATAGACCTATATAATGTTCCTACCGAGAAGTATGGGCCGATACGGCAGGAATGTTGTAAAATACTGCACCCGAGATGTTAGCCTGCCTTAGGTTAGGATATATAACGCTGTAGAAGTTTATAATTTCCCATCCGAGACGTACGGGACGACAGGAACGGGATTCTGTAAATCATTACCAGCGAGGGGCTAGATGGGTTAGATTAGGTTGTGATACGTTATAAACGTATATAATGTTCCCACCGAGAAGTAGGGGCCGATATGCCAGGAATGTTGTAAAATAATATATCCGAGAAATTAGCCTGCCTTAGGTTAGGATATATATCGCTGTAGACGTATATAATATCCCAACCGAGATGTACGGGACGACACGAACGGGATTCTGTAAAACATTGCCAACGAGGGGCTAGGTGGGATAGGTTAGGTTATGTTACGTTACAGACGTATATAATGTTCCCACCGAGAAGTAGGGGCCGATAATACAAGAATGTTGTAAAATACTACATCCGAGATGTTAGCCTGCCTTAGGTTAGGATATATATCGCTGTAGACGCATATAACATCCCATCCGAGATGTACGGGACGACAGGAACGGGATTCTGTAAAACATTACCAGCGAGGGGCTAGATGAGTTAGGTTAGGTTATGTTACGTTATAGACGTGTATAATGTTCCCACCGAGAAGTACGGGCCGATACGCCAGGAATGTTGTAAAATACTGCATCCGAGATGTTAGCCTGCCTTAGGTTAGGATATATATCGCTGTAGACGTATATAATGTCCCATCCGAGACGTACGGGACGACACGAACGGGATTCTGTAAAACATTACCAGCGAGGGGCTAGATGTGTTAGGATAGGTTATGTTACGTTATAGACCTATATAAAGTTCCCACCGAGAAGTATGGTCCGATACGCCAGGAATGTTGTAAAATACAGCAACCGAGATGTTAGCCTGTCTTAGGTTAGGATATATAACGCTGTAGACGTTTATAATGTCCCAACAGGGACGTACGGGACGACAGGAACGGGATTCTGTAAAACATTGCCAGCGAGGGGCTAGATGGGTTAGGTTAGGGTATGTTACGTTATTGACGTATATAATGTTCCCACCGAGAAGTAGGGGCCGATACTCCAAGAATGTTGTAAAATACTACATCCGACATGTTAGCCTGCCTTACGTTAGGATGTATATCGCTGTAGACGTATATAACATCCCAACCGAGATGTACGGGACGACACGAACGGGATTCTGTAAAACATTGCCAACGAGGGGCTAGATGGGATAGGTTAGGTTATGTTACGTTACAGACGTATATAATGATCCCACTGAGATGTAGGGGCCGATACGCCAGGAATGTCGTAAAATACTGCATCCGAGATGTTAGCCTGCCTTAAGTTAAGATATATATCGCTGTAGACGTATATAACATCCCAACCGAGATGTACGGGACGACAGGAACGGGATTCTGTAAAACATTGCCAGCGAGGGGCTAGATGGGTTAGGTTAGGTTATGTTACGTTATAGACGTGTATAATATTCCCACCGAGAAGTAGAGCCGATACGGCAGGAATGTTGTAAAATACTGCATCCGAGATGTTAGCCTGCCTTAGGTTAAGATATATAACGCTATAGACGTATATACTATTCCATCCGAGATGTACGGGACGACACGAACGGGATTCTGTAAAACATTGCCAACGAGGGGCTAGATGGGTTAGGTTAGGTTATGTTACTTTATAGACGTATATAATGTTCCCACCGAGAAGTATGTGCCGATACTCCAAGAATGTTGAAAATACTACATCCGAGATGTTAGCCTGCCTTACCTTAGGAAATATAACGCTGTAGACGTATATAATGTCCCATCCGAGACGTACGGGACGACACGAACGGGATTCTGTAAAACATTACCAGCGAGGGGCTAGATGTGTTAGGATAGGTTATGTTACGTTATAGACCTATATAAAGTTCCCACCGAGAAGTATGGGCCGATACGCCAGGAATGTTGTAAAATACAGCAACCGAGATGTTAGCCTGCCTTAGGTTAGGATATATAAAGCTGTAGACGTTTATAATGTCCCAACAGAGACGTACGGGACGACAGGAACGGGATTCTGTAAAACATTGCCAGCGAGGGGCTAGATGGGTTAGGTTAGGGTATGTTACGTTATTGACGTATATAATGTTACCACCGAGAAGTACGGGCCGATACGCCAGGAATGTTGTAAAATACTGCATCCGAGATGTTAGCCTGCCTTAGGTTAGGATATATATCGCTGTAGACGTATATAATGTCCCATCCGAGACGTACGGGACGACACGAACGGGATTCTGTAAAACATTGCCAACGAGGGGCTAGATGGGATAGGTTAGGTTATGTTACGTTACAGACGTATATAATGTTCCCACTGAGATGTAGGGGCCGATACGCCAGGAATGTCGTAAAATACTGCATCCGAGATGTTAGCCTGCCTTAAGTTAAGATATATAACGCTGTAGACGGATATAATGTCCCATCCGAGACGTACGGGACGACACGAACGGGACTCTGTAAAACATTACCAGCGAGGGGCTAGATGTGTTAGGTTAGGTTATGTTACGTTATAGACCTATATAATGTTCCTACCGAGAAGTATGGGCCGATACGGCAGGAATGTTGTAAAATACTGCACCCGAGATGTTAGCCTGCCTTAGGTTAGGATATATAACGCTGTAGAAGTTTATAATTTCCCATCCGAGACGTACGGGACGACAGGAACGGGATTCTGTAAATCATTACCAGCGAGGGGCTAGATGGGTTAGATTAGGTTGTGATACGTTATAAACGTATATAATGTTCCCACCGAGAAGTAGGGGCCGATATGCCAGGAATGTTGTAAAATAATATATCCGAGAAATTAGCCTGCCTTAGGTTAGGATATATATCGCTGTAGACGTATATAATATCCCAACCGAGATGTACGGGACGACACGAACGGGATTCTGTAAAACATTGCCAACGAGGGGCTAGGTGGGATAGGTTAGGTTATGTTACGTTACAGACGTATATAATGTTCCCACCGAGAAGTAGGGGCCGATAATACAAGAATGTTGTAAAATACTACATCCGAGATGTTAGCCTGCCTTAGGTTAGGATATATATCGCTGTAGACGCATATAACATCCCATCCGAGATGTACGGGACGACAGGAACGGGATTCTGTAAAACATTACCAGCGAGGGGCTAGATGAGTTAGGTTAGGTTATGTTACGTTATAGACGTGTATAATGTTCCCACCGAGAAGTACGGGCCGATACGCCAGGAATGTTGTAAAATACTGCATCCGAGATGTTAGCCTGCCTTAGGTTAGGATATATATCGCTGTAGACGTATATAATGTCCCATCCGAGACGTACGGGACGACACGAACGGGATTCTGTAAAACATTACCAGCGAGGGGCTAGATGTGTTAGGATAGGTTATGTTACGTTATAGACCTATATAAAGTTCCCACCGAGAAGTATGGTCCGATACGCCAGGAATGTTGTAAAATACAGCAACCGAGATGTTAGCCTGCCTTAGGTTAGGATATATAAAGCTGTAGACGTTTATAATGTCCCAACAGAGACGTACGGGACGACAGGAACGGGATTCTGTAAAACATTGCCAGCGAGGGGCTAGATGGGTTAGGTTAGGGTATGTTACGTTATTGACGTATATAATGTTCCCACCGAGAAGTAGGGGCCGATACTCCAAGAATGTTGTAAAATACTACATCCGACATGTTAGCCTGCCTTACGTTAGGATGTATATCGCTGTAGACGTATATAACATCCCAACCGAGATGTACGGGACGACACGAACGGGATTCTGTAAAACATTGCCAACGAGGGGCTAGATGGGATAGGTTAGGTTATGTTACGTTACAGACGTATATAATGTTCCCACTGAGATGTAGGGGCCGATACGCCAGGAATGTCGTAAAATACTGCATCCGAGATGTTAGCCTGCCTTAAGTTAAGATATATAACGCTGTAGACGGATATAATGTCCCATCCGAGACGTACGGGACGACACGAACGGGACTCTGTAAAACATTACCAGCGAGGGGCTAGATGTGTTAGGTTAGGTTATGTTACGTTATAGACCTATATAATGTTCCTACCGAGAAGTATGGGCCGATACGGCAGGAATGTTGTAAAATACTGCACCCGAGATGTTAGCCTGCCTTAGGTTAGGATATATAACGCTGTAGAAGTTTATAATTTCCCATCCGAGACGTACGGGACGACAGGAACGGGATTCTGTAAATCATTACCAGCGAGGGGCTAGATGGGTTAGATTAGGTTGTGATACGTTATAAACGTATATAATGTTCCCACCGAGAAGTAGGGGCCGATATGCCAGGAATGTTGTAAAATAATATATCCGAGAAATTAGCCTGCCTTAGGTTAGGATATATATCGCTGTAGACGTATATAATATCCCAACCGAGATGTACGGGACGACACGAACGGGATTCTGTAAAACATTGCCAACGAGGGGCTAGGTGGGATAGGTTAGGTTATGTTACGTTACAGACGTATATAATGTTCCCACCGAGAAGTAGGGGCCGATAATACAAGAATGTTGTAAAATACTACATCCGAGATGTTAGCCTGCCTTAGGTTAGGATATATATCGCTGTAGACGCATATAACATCCCATCCGAGATGTACGGGACGACAGGAACGGGATTCTGTAAAACATTACCAGCGAGGGGCTAGATGAGTTAGGTTAGGTTATGTTCCGTTATAGACGTGTATAATGTTCCCACCGAGAAGTACGGGCCGATACGCCAGGAATGTTGTAAAATACTGCATCCGAGATGTTAGCCTGCCTTAGGTTAGGATATATATCGCTGTAGACGTATATAATGTCCCATCCGAGACGTACGGGACGACACGAACGGGATTCTGTAAAACATTACCAGCGAGGGGCTAGATGTGTTAGGATAGGTTATGTTACGTTATAGACCTATATAAAGTTCCCACCGAGAAGTATGGTCCGATACGCCAGGAATGTTGTAAAATACAGCAACCGAGATGTTAGCCTGCCTTAGGTTAGGATATATAAAGCTGTAGACGTTTATAATGTCCCAACAGAGACGTACGGGACGACAGGAACGGGATTCTGTAAAACATTGCCAGCGAGGGGCTAGATGGGTTAGGTTAGGGTATGTTACGTTATTGACGTATATAATGTTCCCACCGAGAAGTAGGGGCCGATACTCCAAGAATGTTGTAAAATACTACATCCGACATGTTAGCCTGCCTTACGTTAGGATGTATATCGCTGTAGACGTATATAACATCCCATCCGAGATGTACGGGACGACAGGAACGGGATTCTGTAAAACATTACCAGCGAGGGGCTAGATGGGTTAGGTTAGGTTATGTTACGTTATAGACGTGTATAATGTTCCCACCGAGAAGTACGGGCCGATACGCCAGGAATGGTGTAAAATACTGCATCCGAGATGTTAGCCTGCCTTAGGTTAGGATATATATCGCTGTAGACGTATATAACATCCCAACCGAGATGTACGGGACGCCACGAACGGGATTCTGTAAAATATTACGAGCGAGGGGCTAGATGGGTTAGGTTAGGTTATGTTACGTTACAGACGTATATAATGTTCCCACCGAGAAGTAGGGGCCGATACTCCAAGAATGTTGTAAAATACTACATCCGAAATGTTAGCCTGCCTTACGTTAGGATATATATCGCTGTAGACGTATATAACATCACAACCGAGATGTATGGGACGACAGAAACGGGATTCTGTAAAACATTACCAGCGAGGGGCTAGATGGGTTAGGTTAGGTTATGTTACGTTATAGACCTGTATAATGTTCCCACGGTGAAGTAGGGGCCGATACGCCAGGAATGGCGTATAATACTTCATCCGAGATGTTAGCCTGCCTTAGGTTAGGATATATATTGCTTTAGACGTTTATAATGTTCCAACCGAGATGTACGGGACGACAGGAACGGGATTCTGTAAAACATTACCAGCGAGGGGCTAGATGGGTTAGGTTAGGTTATGTTACGTTATAGACGTATATAATGTTCCCACCGAGAAGTATGGGCCGATACTCCAAGAATGTTGTAAAATACTACATCCGAGATGTTAGCCTGCCTTACGTTAGGAAATATAACGCTGTAGACGTATATAATGTCCCATCCGAGACGTACGGGACGACACGAACGGGATTCTGTAAAACATTACCAGCGAGGGGCTAGATGTGTTAGGTTAGGTTATGTTACGTTATAGACCTATATAATGTTCCCACGGTGAAGTAGGGCCCGATACTCCAAGATTGTTGTAAAATACTACATCCGAGATGTTAGCCTGCCTTACGTTAGGATATATATCGCTGTAGACGTATATAACTTCCCAACCGAGATGTACGGGACGACAGGAACGGGATTCTGTAAAACATTACCAGCGAGGGGCTAGATGGGTTAGGTTAGGTTATGTTTCGTTATAGACGTGTATAATGTTCCCACCGAGAAGTATGGGCCGATACGCCAGGAATGTTGTAAAATACTGCATCCGAGATGTTAGCCTGCCTTAGGTTAGGATATATAAAGCTATAGACGTACATAATATCCCAACCCAGATGTACAGGACGACACGAACGGGATTCTGTAAAATATTACCAGCGAGGGGCTAGATAGGTTAGGTTAGGTTATGCTACGTTATAGACGTGTATAATATTAGCACGGTGAAGTACGGGCCGATACGCCAGGAATGGCGTAAAATACTGCGACCGAGATGGTAGACTGCCTTAGGTTAGGATATATAACGCTGTAGACGTATATAACGTCCCAAACGAGACCTACGGGACGACACGAACGGTATTCTGTAAAACATTACCAGCGAGGGGCTAGATGTGTTAGGATAGGTTATATTACGTTATAGACCTATATAATGTTCCCGCCGAGATGTAGGGGCCGATACGCCAGGAATGTTGTAAAATACTGCAACCGAGATGTTAGCCTGCCTTACGTTAGGATATATATCGCTGTAGACGTATATAACTTCCCAACCGAGATGTACGGGACGACAGGAACGGGATTCTGTAAAACATTACCAGCGAGGGGCTAGATGGGTTAGGTTAGGTTATGTTACGTTATAGACGTGTATAATGTTCCCACCGAGAAGTAGAGCCGATACGCCAGGAATGGCGTAAAATACTTCATCCGAGATGTTAGCCTGCCTTAGGTTAGGATATATAACGCTGTAGACGTATATAATGTCCCAACCGAGACGTAGGGGACGACACGAACGGGATTCGGTAAAACATTACCAGCGAGGGGCTAGATGTGTTAGGTTAAGTTATGTTACGTTATAGACCTATATAATGTTCCCACCGAGAAGTATGGACCGATACGCCAGGAATGTTGTAAAATACTGCAACCGAGATGTTAGCCTGCCTTAGGTTAGGATATATAACGCTGTAGACGTTTATAATGTCCCAACAGAGACGTACGGGACGACAGGAACGGGATTCTGTAAAACATTGCCAGCGAGGGGCTAGATGGGTTAGGTTAGGGTATGTTACGTTATTGACGTATATAATGTTCCCACCGAGAAGTAGGGGCCGATACTCCAAGAATGTTGTAAAATACTACATCCGACATGTTAGCCTGCCTTACGTTAGGATATATATCGCTGTAGACGTATATAACATCCCAACCGAGATGTACGGGACGACACGAACGGGATTCTGTAAAACATTGCCAACGAGGGGCTAGGTGGGATAGGTTAGGTTATGTTACGTTACAGACGTATATAATGTTCCCACCGAGAAGTAGGGGCCGATACTCCAAGAATGTTGTAAAATACTACATCCGAGATGTTAGCCTGCCTTACGTTAGGATATATATCGCTGTAGACGCATATAACATCCCATCCGAGATGTACGGAACGACAGGAACGGGATTCTGTAAAACATTACCAGCGGGGGGCTAGATGGGTTAGGTTAGGTTATGCTACGTTATAGACGTGTATAATGTTCCCACGGTGAAGTACGGGCCGATACGCCAGGAATGGCGTAAAATACTGCGACCGAGATGTTAGCCTGCCTTAGGTTAGGATATATATCGCTGTAGACGTATATAACATCCCAACCGAGATGTACGGGACGACAGGAACGGGATTCTGTAAAAAATTACCAGCGAGGGGCTAGATGGGTTAGGTTAGGTTATGTTACGTTATAGACGTGTATAATGTTCCCACCGAGAAGTAGAGCCGATACGCCAGGAATGTTGTAAAATACTGCATCCGAGATGTTAGCCTGCCTTAGGTTAGGATATATAACGCTATAGACGTATATAACATCCCATCCGAGATGTACGGGACGACAGGAACGGGATACTGTAAAACATTACCAGCGAGGGGCTAGATGGGTTAGGTTAGGTTATGTTACGTTATAGACGTGTATAATGTTCCCACCGAGAAGTAGAGCCGATACGCCAGGAATGTTGTAAAATACTGCATCCGAGATGTTAGCCTGCCTTAGGTTAAGATATATAACGCTATAGACGTATATAATATCCCAACTGAGATGTACGGGACGACACGAACGGGATTCTGTAAAACATTGCCAACGAGGGGCTAGATGAGTTAGGTTAGGTTATGTTACGTTATAGACGTGTATAATGTTCCCACCGAGAAGTACGGGCCGATACGCCAGGAATGTTGTAAAATACTACATCCGAGATGTTAGCCTGCCTTACGTTAGGATATATATCGCTGTAGACGTATATAATATCCCAACCGAGACGTACGGGACGACACGAACTGGATTCTATAAAACATTACCAACTAGGGGCTAGATGTGTTAGGTTAGATTATATTACGTTATAGACGTGTATAATGTTCCCACCGAGAAGTAGAGCCGATACGCCAGGAATGTTGTAAAATACTGCATCCGAGATATTAGCCTGCCTTAGGTTAAGATATATAACGCTATAGACGTATATAATATCCCAACCGAGATGTACGGGACGACACGAACGGGATTCTGTAAAACATTGCCAACGAGGGACTAGATGGGATAGGTTAGGTTATGTTACGTTGTAGACGTATATAATGTTCCCACCGAGAAGTAGAGCCGATACGCCAGGAATGGCGTAAAATACTTCATCCGAGATGTTAGCCTGCCTTAGGTTAGGATATATAACGCTGTAGACGTATATAATGTCCCAACCGAGACGTAGGGGACGACACGAACGGGATTCGGTAAAACATTACCAGCGAGGGGCTAGATGTGTTAGGTTAAGTTATGTTACGTTATAGACCTATATAATGTTCCCACCGAGAAGTATGGACCGATACGCCAGGAATGTTGTAAAATACTGCAACCGAGATGTTAGCCTACCTTAGGTTAGGATATATAACGCTGTAGACGTTTATAATGTCCCAACAGAGACGTACGGGACGTCAGGAACGGGATTCTGTAAAACATTACCAGCGAGGGGCTAGATGGGTTAGGTTAGGTTGTGATACGTTATAAACGTATATAATGTTCCCACCGAGAAGTAGGGGCCGATATGCCAGGAATGTTGTAAAATACTGCATCCGACATGTTAGCCTGCCTTACGTTAGGATATATATCGCTGTAGACGTATATAACATCCCATCCGAGACGTACGGGACGACAGGAACGGGATTCTGTTAATCATTACCAGCGAGGGGCTAGATGGGTTAGATTAGGTTGTGATACGTTATAAACGTATATAATGTTCCCACCGAGAAGTAGGGGCCGATATGCCAGGAATGTTGTAAAATAATATATCCGAGAAGTTAGCCTGCCTTAGGTTAGGATATATATCGCTGTAGACGTATATAATATCCCAACCGAGATGTACGGGACGACACGAACGGGATTCTGTAAAACATTGCCAACGAGGGGCTAGGTGGGATAGGTTAGGTTATGTTACGTTACAGACGTATATAATGTTCCCACCGAGAAGTAGGGGCCGATACTCCAAGAATGTTGTAAAATACTACATCCGAGATGTTAGCCTGCCTTACGTTAGGATATATATCGCTGTAGACGCATATAACATCCCATCCGAGATGTACGGGACGACAGGAACGGGATTCTGTAAAACATTACCAGCGAGGGGCTAGATGGGTTAGGTTAGGTTATGTTACGTTATAGACGTGTATAATGTTCCCACCGAGAAGTACGGGCCGATACGCCAGGAATGTTGTAAAATACTGCATCCGAGATGTTAGCCTGCCTTAGGTTAGGATATATATCGCTGTAGACGTATATAACATCCCAACCGAGATGTACGGGACGACAGGAACGGGATTCTGTAAAAAATTACCAGCGAGGGGCTAGATGGGTTAGGTTAGGTTATGTTACGTTATAGACGTGTATAATGTTCCCACCGAGAAGTAGAGCCGATACGCCAGGAATGTTGTAAAATACTGCATCCGAGATGTTAGCCTGTCTTAGGTTAAGATATATAACGCTATAGACGTATATAATATCCCAACCGAGATGTACGGGACGACACGAACGGGATTCTGTAAAACATTGCCAACGAGGGGCTAGATGGGATAGGTTAGGTTATGTTACGTTAGAGTCGTATATAATGTTCCCACCGAGAAGTATGGGCCGATACTCCAAGAATGTTGTAAAATACTACATCCCAGATGTTAGCCTGCCTTACGTTAGGAAATATAACGCTGTAGAAGTATATAATGTCCCATCCGAGATGTACGGGACGACACGAACGGGATTCTGTAAAACGTTGCCAACGAGGGACTAGATGGGATAGGTTAGGTTATGTTACGTTGTAGACGTATATAATGTTCCCACCGAGAAGTAGGGGCCGATACTCCAAGAATGTTGTAAAATACCACATCCGAGATGTTAGCCTGCCTTACGTTCGGATATATATCGCTGTAGACGTATATAACTTCCCAACCGAGATGTACGGGACGACAGGAACGGGATTCTGTAAAACATTACCAGCGAGGGGCTAGATGGGTTTGGTTAGGTTATGTTACGTTATAGACGTGTATAATGTTCCCACCGAGAAGTAGAGCCGATACGCCAGGAATGGCGTAAAATACTTCATCCGAGATGTTAGCCTGCCTTAGGTTAGGATATATAACGCTGTAGACGTATATAATGTCCCAACCGAGACGTAGGGGACGACACGAACGGGATTCGGTAAAACATTACCAGCGAGGGGCTAGATGTGTTAGGTTAAGTTATGTTACGTTATAAACCTATATAATGTTCCCACCGAGAAGTATGGGCCGATACGCCAGGAATGTTGTAAAATAATGCAACCGAGATGTTAGCCTGCCTTAGGTTAGGATATATAACGCTGTAGACGTTTATAATGTCCCAACAGAGACGTACGGGACGTCAGGAACGGGATTCTGTAAAACATTACCAGCGAGGGGCTAGATGGGTTAGGTTAGGTTGTGATACGTTATAAACGTATATAATGTTCCCACCGAGAAGTAGGGGCCGATATGCCAGGAATGTTGTAAAATACTGCATCCGAGATGTTAGCCTTCCTTAGGTTAGGATATATAACGCTATAGACGTATATAATATCCCAACCGAGATGTACGGGACGCCACGAACGGGATTCTGTAAAATATTACGAGCGAGGGGCTAGATGGGTTAGGTTAGGTTATGTTACGTTACAGACGTATATAATGTTCCCACCGAGAAGTAGGGGCCGATACGCCAGGAATGTTGTAAAATACTGCATCCGAGATGTTAGCCTGCCTTAGGTTAGGATATATATCGCTGTAGACGTATATAACATCCCAACCGAGATGTACGGGACGACAGGAACGGGATTCTGTAAAAAATTACCAGCTAGGGGCTAGATGGGTTAGGTTAGGTTATGTTACGTTATAGACGTGTATAATGTTCCCACCGAGAAGTAGAGCCGATACGCCAGGAATGTTGTAAAATACTGCATCCGAGATGTTAGCCTGCCTTAGGTTAGGATATATAACGCTATAGACGTATATAACATCCCATCCGAGATGTACGGGACGACAGGAACGGGATTCTGTAAAACATTACCAGCGAGGGGCTAGATGGGTTAGGTTAGGTTATGTTACGTTATAGACGTGTATAATGTTCCCACCGAGAAGTAGAGCCGATACGCCAGGAATGTTGTAAAATACTGCATCCGAGATGTTAGCCTGTCTTAGGTTAAGATATATAACGCTATAGACGTATATAATATCCCAACCGAGATGTACGGGACGACACGAACGGGATTCTGTAAAACATTGCCAACGAGGGGCTAGATGGGATAGGTTAGGTTATGTTACGTTAGAGTCGTATATAATGTTCCCACCGAGAAGTATGGGCCGATACTCCAAGAATGTTGTAAAATACTACATCCCAGATGTTAGCCTGCCTTACGTTAGGAAATATAACGCTGTAGAAGTATATAATGTCCCATCCGAGATGTACGGGACGACACGAACGGGATTCTGTAAAACGTTGCCAACGAGGGACTAGATGGGATAGGTTAGGTTATGTTACGTTATAGACGTGTATAATGTTCCCACCGAGAAGTAGAGCCGATACGCCAGGAATGGCGTAAAATACTTCATCCGAGATGTTAGCCTGCCTTAGGTTAGGATATATAACGCTGTAGACGTATATAATGTCCCAACCGAGACGTAGGGGACGACACGAACGGGATTCGGTAAAACATTACCAGCGAGGGGCTAGATGTGTTAGGTTAAGTTATGTTACGTTATAGACCTATATAATGTTCCCACCGAGAAGTATGGGCCGATACGCCAGGAATGTTGTAAAATACTGCAACCGAGATGTTAGCCTGCCTTAGGTTAGGATATATAACGCTGTAGACGTTTATAATGTCCCAACAGAGACGTACGGGACGTCAGGAACGGGATTCTGTAAAACATTACCAGCGAGGGGCTAGATGGGTTAGGTTAGGTTATGTTACGTTATAGACGTGTATAATGTTCCCACCGAGAAGTATGGGCCGATACGCCAGGAATGTTGTAAAATACTGCATCCGAGATGTTAGCCTGCCTTAGGTTAAGATATATAACGCTATAGACGTATATAATATCCCAACCGAGATGTATGGGACGACACGAACGGGATTCTGTAAAACATTGCCAACGAGGGGCTAGATGGGATAGGTTAGGTTATGTTACGTTATAGACGTGCATAATGTTCCCACCGAGAAGTAGAGCCGATACGCCAGGAATGTTGTAAAATACTGCATCCGAGATGTTAGCCTGCCTTACGTTAGGATATATATCGCTGTAGACGAATATAACATCCCAACCGAGATGTACGGGACTACAGGAACGGGATTCTGTAAAACATTACCAGCGAGGGGCTAGATGGGTTAGGTTAGGGTATGTTACGTTATTGACGTATATAATGTTCCCACCGAGAAGTAGGGGCCGATACTCCAAGAATGTTGTAAAATACCACATCCGAGATGTTAGCCTGCCTTACGTTAGGATATATATCGCTGTAGACGTATATAACTTCCCAACCGAGATGTACGGGACGACAGGAACGGGATTCTGTAAAACATTACCAGCGAGGGGCTAGATGGGTTAGGTTAGGTTATGTTACGTTATAGACGTGTATAATGTTCCCACCGAGAAGAAGAGCCGATACGCCAGGAATGGCGTAAAATACTTCATCCGAGATGTTAGCCTGCCTTAGGTTAGGATATATAACGCTGTAGACGTATATAATGTCCCAACCGAGACGTAGGGGACGACACGAACGGGATTCGGTAAAACATTACCAGCGAGGGGCTAGATGTGTTAGGTTAAGTTATGTTACGTTATAGACCTATATAATGTTCCCACCGAGAAGTATGGGCCGATACGCCAGGAATGTTGTAAAATACTGCAACCGAGATGTTAGCCTGCCTTAGGTTAGGATATATAACGCTGTAGACGTTTATAATGTCCCAACAGAGACGTACGGGACGTCAGGAACGGGATTCTGTAAAACATTACCAGCGAGGGGCTAGATGGGTTAGGTTAGGTTGTGATACGTTATAAACGTATATACTGTTCCCACCGAGAAGTAGGGGCCGATATGCCTGGAATGTTGTAAAATACTGCATCCGAGATGTTAGCCTGCCTTAGGTTAGGATATATAACGCTATAGACGTATATAATATCCCAACCGAGATGTACGGGACGCCACGAACGGGATTCTGTAAAATATTACGAGCGAGGGGCTAGATGGGTTAGGTTAGGTTATGTTACGTTACAGACGTATATAATGTTCCCACCGAGAAGTAGGGGCCGATACTCCAAGAATGTTGTAAAATACTACATCCGAGATGTTAGCCTGCCTTACGTTAGGATATATATCGCTGTAGACGTATATAACTTCCCAACCGAGATGTACGGGACGACAGGAACGGGATTCTGTAAAACATTACCAGCGAGGGGCTAGATGGGTTAGGTTAGGTTATGTTACGTTATAGACGTGTATAATGTTCCCACCGAGAAGTATGGGCCGATACGCCAGGAATGTTGTAAAATACTGCATCCGAGATGTTAGCCTGCCTTAGGTTAAGATATATAACGCTATAGACGTATATAATATCCCAACCGAGATGTATGGGACGACACGAACGGGATTCTGTAAAACATTGCCAACGAGGGGCTAGATGGGATAGGTTAGGTTATGTTACGTTATAGACGAATATAATGTTCCCACCGAGAAGTATGGGCCGATACTCCAAGAATGTTGTAAAATACTACATCCGAGATGTTAGCCTGCCTTACGTTAGGATATATATCGCTGTAGACGTATATAACTTCCCAACCGAGATGTACGGGACGACAGGAACGGGATTCTGTAAAACATTACCAGCGAGGGGCTAGATGGGTTAGGTTAGGTTATGTTACGTTATAGACGTGTATAATGTTCCCACCGAGAAGTATGGGCCGATACGCCAGGAATGTTGTAAAATACTGCATCCGAGATGTTAGCCTGCCTTAGGTTAGGATATATAAAGCTATAGACGTATATAATATCCCAACCCAGATGTACAGGACGACACGAACGGGATTCTGTAAAATATTACCAGCGAGGGGCTAGATGGGTTAGGTTAGGTTATGCTACGTTATAGACGTGTATAATGTTCCCACGGTGAAATACGGGCCGATACGCCAGGAATGGCGTAAAATACTGCGACCGAGGTGGTAGACTGCCCTAGGTTAGGATATATAACGCTGTAGACGTATATAACGTCCCAAACGAGACCTACGGGACGACACGAACGGTATTCTGTAAAACATTACCAGCGAGGGGCTAGATGTGTTAGGATAGGTTATATTACGTTATAGACCTATATAATGTTCCCGCCGAGAAGTAGGGGCCGATACGCCAGGAATGTTGTAAAATACTGCAACCGAGATGTTAGCCTGCCTTACGTTAGGATATATATCGTTGTAGACGTATATAATGTTCCCACCGAGAAGTAGGGGCCGATACTCCAAGAATGTTGTAAAATACCACATCCGAGATGTTAGCCTGCCTTACGTTAGGATATATATCGCTGTAGACGTATATAACTTCCCAACCGAGATGTACGGGACGACAGGAACGGGATTCTGTAAAACATTACCAGCGAGGGGCTAGATGGGTTAGGTTAGGTTATGTTACGTTATAGACGTGTATAATGTTCCCACCGAGAAGTAGAGCCGATACGCCAGGAATGGCGTAAAATACTTCATCCGAGATGTTAGCCTGCCTTAGGTTAGGATATATAACGCTGTAGACGTATATAATGTCCCAACCGAGACGTACGGGACGTCAGGAACGGGATTCTGTAAAACATTACCAGCGAGGGGCTAGATGGGTTGGGTTAGGTTATGTTACGTTATAGACGTGTATAATGTTCCCACCGAGAAGTAGAGCCGATACGCCAGGAATGTTGTAAAATACTGCGACCGAGATGGTAGACTGCCTTAGGTTAGGATATATGGATATAACGCTGTAGACGTATATAACATCCCAAACGAGACCTACGGGACGACACGAACGGTATTCTGTAAAACATTACCAGCCAGGGGCTAGATGTGTTAGGTTAGGTTAGATTACGTTATAGACCTATATAATGTTCCCGCCGAGAAGTAGGGGCCGATACGCCAGGAATGTTGTAAAATACTACATCCGAGATGATAGCCTGCCTTAGGTTAGGATATATATCGCTGTAGACGTATATAACATCCCAACCGAGATGTACGGGACGACAGGAACGGGATTCTGTAAAACATTACCAGCGATGGTCTAGATGGGTTAGGTTAGGTCATGTTACGTTATAGACGTGTATAATGTTCCCACCGAGAAGTAGAGCCGATACGCCAGGAATGTTGTAAAATACTGCATCCGAGATGTTAGCCTGCCTTACGTTAGGATATATATCGCTGTGGACGAATATAACATCCCAACCGAGATGTACGGGACGACAGGAACGGAATTCTGTAAAACATTACCAGCGAGGGGCTAGATGGGTTAGGTTAGGTTATGTTACGTTATAGACGTGCATAATGTTCCCACCGAGAAGTAGAGCCGATACGCCAGGAATGTTGTAAAATACTGCATCCGAGATGTTAGCCTGCCTTACGTTAGGATATATATCGCTGTAGACGAATATAACATCCCAACCGAGATGTACGGGACGACAGGAACGGGATTCTGTAAAACATTACCAGCGAGGGGCTAGATGGGTTAGGTTAGGGTATGTTACGTTATTGACGTATATAATGTTCCCACCGAGAAGTAGGGGCCGATACTCCAAGAATGTTGTAAAATACCACATCCGAGATGTTAGCCTGCCTTACGTTAGGATATATATCGCTGTAGACGTATATAACTTCCCAACCGAAATGTACGGGACGACAGGAACGGGATTCTGTAAAACATTACCAGCGAGGGGCTAGATGGGTTAGGTTAGGTTATGTTACGTTATAGACGTGTATAATGTTCCCACCGAGAAGAAGAGCCGATACGCCAGGAATGGCGTAAAATACTTCATCCGAGATGTTAGCCTGCCTTAGGTTAGGATATATAACGCTGTAGACGTATATAATGTCCCAACCGAGACGTAGGGGACGACACGAACGGGATTCGGTAAAACATTACCAACGAGGGGCTAGATGTGTTAGGTTAAGTTATGTTACGTTATAGACCTATATAATGTTCCCACCGAGAAGTATGGGCCGATACGCCAGGAATGTTGTAAAATACTGCAACCGAGATGTTAGCCTGCCTTAGGTTAGGATATATAACGCTGTAGACGTTTATAATGTCCCAACAGAGACGTACGGGACGTCAGGAACGGGATTCTGTAAAACATTACCAGCGAGGGGCTAGATGGGTTAGGTTAGGTTGTGATACGTTATAAACGTATATACTGTTCCCACCGAGAAGTAGGGGCCGATATGCCTGGAATGTTGTAAAATACTGCATCCGAGATGTTAGCCTGCCTTAGGTTAGGATATATAACGCTATAGACGTATATAATATCCCAACCGAGATGTACGGGACGCCACGAACGGGATTCTGTAAAATATTACGAGCGAGGGGCTAGATGGGTTAGGTTAGGTTATGTTACGTTACAGACGTATATAATGTTCCCACCGAGAAGTAGGGGCCGATACTCCAAGAATGTTGTAAAATACTACATCCGAGATGTTAGCCTGCCTTACGTTAGGATATATATCGCTGTAGACGTATATAACATCACAACCGAGATGTATGGGACGACAGAAACGGGATTCTGTAAAACATTACCAGCGAGGGGCTAGATGGGTTAGGTTAGGTTATGTTACGTTACAGACCTGTATAATGTTCCCACGGTGAAGTAGGGGCCGATATGCCTGGAATGTTGTAAAATACTGCATCCGAGATGTTAGCCTGCCTTAGGTTAGGATATATAACGCTATAGACGTATATAATATCCCAACCGAGATGTACGGGACGCCACGAACGGGATTCTGTAAAATATTACGAGCGAGGGGCTAGATGGGTTAGGTTAGGTTATGTTACGTTACAGACGTATATAATGTTCCCACCGAGAAGTAGGGGCCGATACTCCAAGAATGTTGTAAAATACTACATCCGAAATGTTAGCCTGCCTTACGTTAGGATATATATCGCTGTAGACGTATATAACATCACAACCGAGATGTATGGGACGACAGAAACGGGATTCTGTAAAACATTACCAGCGAGGGGCTAGATGGGTTAGGTTAGGTTATGTTACGTTATAGACCTGTATAATGTTCCCACGGTGAAGTAGGGGCCGATACGCCAGGAATGGCGTATAATACTTCATCCGAGATGTTAGCCTGCCTTAGGTTAGGATATATATTGCTTTAGACGTTTATAATGTTCCAACCGAGATGTACGGGACGACAGGAACGGGATTCTGTAAAACATTACCAGCGAGGGGCTAGATGGGTTAGGTTAGGGTATGTTACGTTATTGACGTATATAATGTTCCCACCGAGAAGTAGGGGCCGATACTCCAAGAATGTTGTAAAATACCACATCCGAGATGTTAGCCTGCCTTACGTTAGGATATATATCGCTGTAGACGTATATAACTTCCCAACCGAGATGTACGGGACGACAGGAACGGGATTCTGTAAAACATTACCAGCGAGGGGCTAGATGGGTTAGGTTAGGTTATGTTACGTTATAGACGTGTATAATGTTCCCACCGAGAAGTATGGGCCGATACGCCAGAAATGTTGTAAAATACTGCATCCGAGATGTTAGCCTGCCTTAGGTTAAGATATATAACGCTATAGACGTATATAATATCCCAACCGAGATGTACGGGACGACACGAACGGGATTCTGTAAAACATTGCCAACGAGGGGCTAGATGGGATAGGTTAGGTTATGTTACGTTATAGACGTATATAATGTTCCCACCGAGAAGTATGGGCCGATACTCCAAGAATGTTGTAAAATACTACATCCGAGATGTTAGCCTGCCTTACGTTAGGAAATATAACGCTGTAAACGTATATAATGTCCCATCCGAGACGTACGGGACGACACGAACGGGATTCTGTAAAACATTACCAGCGAGGGGCTAGATGTGTTAGCTTAGGTTATGTTACGTTATAGACCTATATAATGTTCCCACGGTGAAGTAGGGCCCGATACTCCAAGATTGTTGTAAAATACTACATCCGAGATGTTAGCCTGCCTTACGTTAGGATATATATCGCTGTAGACGTATATAACTTCCCAACCGAGATGTACGGGACGACAGGAACGGGATTCTGTAAAACATTACCAGCGAGGGGCTAGATGGGTCAGGTTAGGTTATGTTACGTTATAGACGTGTATAATGTTCCCACCGAGAAGTAGAGCCGATACGCCAGGAATGTTGTAAAATACTGCATCCGAGATATTAGCCTGCCTTATGTTAAGATATATAACGCTATAGACGTATATAATATCCCAACCGAGATGTACGGGACGACACGAACGGGATTCTGTAAAACATTGCCAACGAGGGACTAGATGGGATAGGTTAGGTTATGTTACGTTGTAGACGTATATAATGTTCCCACTGAGAAGTAGGGGCCGATACTCCAAGAATGTTGTAAAATACCACATCCGAGATGTCAGCCTGCCTTACGTTAGGATATATATCGCTGTAGACGTATATAACTTCCCAACCGAGATGTACAGGACGACAGGAACGGGATTCTGTAAAACATTACCAGCGAGGGGCTAGATGGGTTAGGTTAGGTTATGTTACGTTATAGACGTGTATAATGTTCCCACCGAGAAGTAGAGCCGATACGCCAGGAATGGCGTAAAATACTTCATCCGAGATGTTAGCCTGCCTTAGGTTAGGATATATAACGCTGTAGACGTATATAATGTCCCAACCGAGACGTAGGGGACGACACGAACGGTCTTCGGTAAAACATTACCAGCGAGGGGCTAGATGTGTTAGGTTAAGTTATGTTACGTTATAGACCTATATAATGTTCCCACCGAGAAGTATGGGCCGATACGCCAGGAATGTTGTAAAATACTGCAACCGAGATGTTAGCCTGCCTTAGGTTAGGATATATAACGCTGTAGACGTTTATAATGTCCCAACAGAGACGTACGGGACGTCAGGAACGGGATTCTGTAAAACATTACCAGCGAGGGGCTAGATGGGTTAGGTTAGGTTGTGATACGTTATAAACGTATATAATGTTCCCACCGAGAAGTAGGGGCCGATATGCCAGGAATGTTGTAAAATACTGCATCCGAGATGTTAGCCTGCCTTAGGTTAGGATATATAACGCTATAGACGTATATAATATCCCAACCGAGATGTACGGGACGCCACGAACGGGATTCTGTAAAATATTACGAGCGAGGGGCTAGATGGGTTAGGTTAGGTTATGTTACGTTACAGACGTATATAATGTTCCCACCGACAAGTAGGGGCCGATACTCCAAGAATGTTGTAAAATACTACATCCGAGATGTTAGCCTGCCTTACGTTAGGATATATATCGCTGTAGACGTATATAACATCACAACCGAGATGTATGGGACGACAGAAACGGGATTCTGTAAAACATTACCAGCGAGGGGCTAGATGGGTTAGGTTAGGTTATGTTACGTTATAGACGTGTATAATGTTCCCACCGAGAAGTATGGGCCGATACGCCAGGAATGTTGTAAAATACTGCATCCGAGATGTTAGCCTGCCTTAGGTTAGGATATATAAAGCTATAGACGTACATAATATCCCAACCCAGATGTACAGGACGACACGAACGGGATTCTGTAAAATATTACCAGCGAGGGGCTAGATAGGTTAGGTTAGGTTATGCTACGTTATAGACGTGTATAATATTAGCACGGTGAAGTACGGGCCGATACGCCAGGAATGGCGTAAAATACTGCGACCGAGATGGTAGACTGCCTTAGGTTAGGATATATAACGCTGTAGACGTATATAACGTCCCAAACGAGACCTACGGGACGACACGAACGGTATTCTGTAAAACATTACCAGCGAGGGGCTAGATGTGTTAGGATAGGTTATATTACGTTATAGACCTATATAATGTTCCCGCCGAGATGTAGGGGCCGATACGCCAGGAATGTTGTAAAATACTGCAACCGAGATGTTAGCCTGCCTTACGTTAGGATATATATCGCTGTAGACGTATATAACTTCCCAACCGAGATGTACGGGACGACAGGAACGGGATTCTGTAAAACATTACCAGCGAGGGGCTAGATGGGTTAGGTTAGGTTATGTTACGTTATAGACGTGTATAATGTTCCCACCGAGAAGTAGAGCCGATACGCCAGGAATGGCGTAAAATACTTCATCCGAGATGTTAGCCTGCCTTAGGTTAGGATATATAACGCTGTAGACGTATATAATGTCCCAACCGAGACGTAGGGGACGACACGAACGGGATTCGGTAAAACATTACCAGCGAGGGGCTAGATGTGTTAGGTTAAGTTATGTTACGTTATAGACCTATATAATGTTCCCACCGAGAAGTATGGACCGATACGCCAGGAATGTTGTAAAATACTGCAACCGAGATGTTAGCCTGCCTTAGGTTAGGATATATAACGCTGTAGACGTTTATAATGTCCCAACAGAGACGTACGGGACGACAGGAACGGGATTCTGTAAAACATTGCCAGCGAGGGGCTAGATGGGTTAGGTTAGGGTATGTTACGTTATTGACGTATATAATGTTCCCACCGAGAAGTAGGGGCCGATACTCCAAGAATGTTGTAAAATACTACATCCGACATGTTAGCCTGCCTTACGTTAGGATATATATCGCTGTAGACGTATATAACATCCCAACCGAGATGTACGGGACGACACGAACGGGATTCTGTAAAACATTGCCAACGAGGGGCTAGGTGGGATAGGTTAGGTTATGTTACGTTACAGACGTATATAATGTTCCCACCGAGAAGTAGGGGCCGATACTCCAAGAATGTTGTAAAATACTACATCCGAGATGTTAGCCTGCCTTACGTTAGGATATATATCGCTGTAGACGCATATAACATCCCATCCGAGATGTACGGGACGACAGGAACGGGATTCTGTAAAACATTACCAGCGGGGGGCTAGATGGGTTAGGTTAGGTTATGCTACGTTATAGACGTGTATAATGTTCCCACGGTGAAGTACGGGCCGATACGCCAGGAATGGCGTAAAATACTGCGACCGAGATGTTAGCCTGCCTTAGGTTAGGATATATATCGCTGTAGACGTATATAACATCCCAACCGAGATGTACGGGACGACAGGAACGGGATTCTGTAAAAAATTACCAGCGAGGGGCTAGATGGGTTAGGTTAGGTTATGTTACGTTATAGACGTGTATAATGTTCCCACCGAGAAGTAGAGCCGATACGCCAGGAATGTTGTAAAATACTGCATCCGAGATGTTAGCCTGCCTTAGGTTAGGATATATAACGCTATAGACGTATATAACATCCCATCCGAGATGTACGGGACGACAGGAACGGGATACTGTAAAACATTACCAGCGAGGGGCTAGATGGGTTAGGTTAGGTTATGTTACGTTATAGACGTGTATAATGTTCCCACCGAGAAGTAGAGCCGATACGCCAGGAATGTTGTAAAATACTGCATCCGAGATGTTAGCCTGCCTTAGGTTAAGATATATAACGCTATAGACGTATATAATATCCCAACTGAGATGTACGGGACGACACGAACGGGATTCTGTAAAACATTGCCAACGAGGGGCTAGATGAGTTAGGTTAGGTTATGTTACGTTATAGACGTGTATAATGTTCCCACCGAGAAGTACGGGCCGATACGCCAGGAATGTTGTAAAATACTACATCCGAGATGTTAGCCTGCCTTACGTTAGGATATATATCGCTGTAGACGTATATAATATCCCAACCCAGATGTACAGGACGACACGAACGGGATTCTGTAAAATATTACCAGCGAGGGGCTAGATGGGTTAGGTTAGGTTATGCTACGTTATAGACGTGTATAATGTTAGCACGGTGAAGTACGGGCCGATACGCCAGGAATGGCGTAAAATACTGCGACCGAGATGGTAGACTGCCTTAGGTTAGGATATATAACGCTGTAGACGTATATAACGTCCCAAACGAGACCTACGGGACGACACGAACGGTATTCTGTAAAACATTACCAGCGAGGGGCTAGATGTGTTAGGATAGGTTATATTACGTTATAGACCTATATAATGTTCCCGCCGAGATGTAGGGGCCGATACGCCAGGAATGTTGTAAAATACTGCAACCGAGATGTTAGCCTGCCTTATGTTAGGATATATATCGCTGTAGACGTATATAACATCCCATCCGAGATTTACGGGACGACAGGAACGGGATTCTGTAAAACATTACCAGCGAGGGGCTAGATGGGTTAGGTTAGGTTATGTTACGTTATAGACGTGTATAATGTTCCCACCGAGAAGTAGGGGCCGATACGCCAGGAATGTTGTAAAATACTACATCCGAGATGATAGCCTGCCTTAGGTTAGGATATATAACGCTATAGACGTATATAATATCCCAACCGAGACGTACGGGACGACACGAACTGGATTCTATAAAACATTACCAACTAGGGGCTAGATGTGTTAGGTTAGATTATATTACGTTATAGACGTGTATAATGTTCCCACCGAGAAGTAGAGCCGATACGCCAGGAATGTTGTAAAATACTGCATCCGAGATATTAGCCTGCCTTAGGTTAAGATATATAACGCTATAGACGTATATAATATCCCAACCGAGATGTACGGGACGACACGAACGGGATTCTGTAAAACATTGCCAACGAGGGACTAGATGGGATAGGTTAGGTTATGTTACGTTGTAGACGTATATAATGTTCCCACCGAGAAGTAGAGCCGATACGCCAGGAATGGCGTAAAATACTTCATCCGAGATGTTAGCCTGCCTTAGGTTAGGATATATAACGCTGTAGACGTATATAATGTCCCAACCGAGACGTAGGGGACGACACGAACGGGATTCGGTAAAACATTACCAGCGAGGGGCTAGATGTGTTAGGTTAAGTTATGTTACGTTATAGACCTATATAATGTTCCCACCGAGAAGTATGGACCGATACGCCAGGAATGTTGTAAAATACTGCAACCGAGATGTTAGCCTACCTTAGGTTAGGATATATAACGCTGTAGACGTTTATAATGTCCCAACAGAGACGTACGGGACGTCAGGAACGGGATTCTGTAAAACATTACCAGCGAGGGGCTAGATGGGTTAGGTTAGGTTGTGATACGTTATAAACGTATATAATGTTCCCACCGAGAAGTAGGGGCCGATATGCCAGGAATGTTGTAAAATACTGCATCCGACATGTTAGCCTGCCTTACGTTAGGATATATATCGCTGTAGACGTATATAACATCCCATCCGAGACGTACGGGACGACAGGAACGGGATTCTGTTAATCATTACCAGCGAGGGGCTAGATGGGTTAGATTAGGTTGTGATACGTTATAAACGTATATAATGTTCCCACCGAGAAGTAGGGGCCGATATGCCAGGAATGTTGTAAAATAATATATCCGAGAAGTTAGCCTGCCTTAGGTTAGGATATATATCGCTGTAGACGTATATAATATCCCAACCGAGATGTACGGGACGACACGAACGGGATTCTGTAAAACATTGCCAACGAGGGGCTAGGTGGGATAGGTTAGGTTATGTTACGTTACAGACGTATATAATGTTCCCACCGAGAAGTAGGGGCCGATACTCCAAGAATGTTGTAAAATACTACATCCGAGATGTTAGCCTGCCTTACGTTAGGATATATATCGCTGTAGACGCATATAACATCCCATCCGAGATGTACGGGACGACAGGAACGGGATTCTGTAAAACATTACCAGCGAGGGGCTAGATGGGTTAGGTTAGGTTATGTTACGTTATAGACGTGTATAATGTTCCCACCGAGAAGTACGGGCCGATACGCCAGGAATGTTGTAAAATACTGCATCCGAGATGTTAGCCTGCCTTAGGTTAGGATATATATCGCTGTAGACGTATATAACATCCCAACCGAGATGTACGGGACGACAGGAACGGGATTCTGTAAAAAATTACCAGCGAGGGGCTAGATGGGTTAGGTTAGGTTATGTTACGTTATAGACGTGTATAATGTTCCCACCGAGAAGTAGAGCCGATACGCCAGGAATGTTGTAAAATACTGCATCCGAGATGTTAGCCTGTCTTAGGTTAAGATATATAACGCTATAGACGTATATAATATCCCAACCGAGATGTACGGGACGACACGAACGGGATTCTGTAAAACATTGCCAACGAGGGGCTAGATGGGATAGGTTAGGTTATGTTACGTTAGAGTCGTATATAATGTTCCCACCGAGAAGTATGGGCCGATACTCCAAGAATGTTGTAAAATACTACATCCCAGATGTTAGCCTGCCTTACGTTAGGAAATATAACGCTGTAGAAGTATATAATGTCCCATCCGAGATGTACGGGACGACACGAACGGGATTCTGTAAAACGTTGCCAACGAGGGACTAGATGGGATAGGTTAGGTTATGTTACGTTGTAGACGTATATAATGTTCCCACCGAGAAGTAGGGGCCGATACTCCAAGAATGTTGTAAAATACCACATCCGAGATGTTAGCCTGCCTTACGTTCGGATATATATCGCTGTAGACGTATATAACTTCCCAACCGAGATGTACGGGACGACAGGAACGGGATTCTGTAAAACATTACCAGCGAGGGGCTAGATGGGTTTGGTTAGGTTATGTTACGTTATAGACGTGTATAATGTTCCCACCGAGAAGTAGAGCCGATACGCCAGGAATGGCGTAAAATACTTCATCCGAGATGTTAGCCTGCCTTAGGTTAGGATATATAACGCTGTAGACGTATATAATGTCCCAACCGAGACGTAGGGGACGACACGAACGGGATTCGGTAAAACATTACCAGCGAGGGGCTAGATGTGTTAGGTTAAGTTATGTTACGTTATAGACCTATATAATGTTCCCACCGAGAAGTATGGGCCGATACGCCAGGAATGTTGTAAAATAATGCAACCGAGATGTTAGCCTGCTTTAGGTTAGGATATATAACGCTGTAGACGTTTATAATGTCCCAACAGAGACGTACGGGACGTCAGGAACGGGATTCTGTAAAACATTACCAGCGAGGGGCTAGATGGGTTAGGTTAGGTTGTGATACGTTATAAACGTATATAATGTTCCCACCGAGAAGTAGGGGCCGATATGCCAGGAATGTTGTAAAATACTGCATCCGAGATGTTAGCCTTCCTTAGGTTAGGATATATAACGCTATAGACGTATATAATATCCCAACCGAGATGTACGGGACGCCACGAACGGGATTCTGTAAAATATTACGAGCGAGGGGCTAGATGGGTTAGGTTAGGTTATGTTACGTTACAGACGTATATAATGTTCCCACCGAGAAGTAGGGGCCGATACGCCAGGAATGTTGTAAAATACTGCATCCGAGATGTTAGCCTGCCTTAGGTTAGGATATATATCGCTGTAGACGTATATAACATCCCAACCGAGATGTACGGGACGACAGGAACGGGATTCTGTAAAAAATTACCAGCTAGGGGCTAGATGGGTTAGGTTAGGTTATGTTACGTTATAGACGTGTATAATGTTCCCACCGAGAAGTAGAGCCGATACGCCAGGAATGTTGTAAAATACTGCATCCGAGATGTTAGCCTGCCTTAGGTTAGGATATATAACGCTATAGACGTATATAACATCCCATCCGAGATGTACGGGACGACAGGAACGGGATTCTGTAAAACATTACCAGCGAGGGGCTAGATGGGTTAGGTTAGGTTATGTTACGTTATAGACGTGTATAATGTTCCCACCGAGAAGTAGAGCCGATACGCCAGGAATGTTGTAAAATACTGCATCCGAGATGTTAGCCTGTCTTAGGTTAAGATATATAACGCTATAGACGTATATAATATCCCAACCGAGATGTACGGGACGACACGAACGGGATTCTGTAAAACATTGCCAACGAGGGGCTAGATGGGATAGGTTAGGTTATGTTACGTTAGAGTCGTATATAATGTTCCCACCGAGAAGTATGGGCCGATACTCCAAGAATGTTGTAAAATACTACATCCCAGATGTTAGCCTGCCTTACGTTAGGAAATATAACGCTGTAGAAGTATATAATGTCCCATCCGAGATGTACGGGACGACACGAACGGGATTCTGTAAAACGTTGCCAACGAGGGACTAGATGGGATAGGTTAGGTTATGTTACGTTGTAGACGTATATAATGTTCCCACCGAGAAGTAGGGGCCGATACTCCAAGAATGTTGTAAAATACCACATCCGAGATGTTAGCCTGCCTTACGTTAGGATATATATCGCTGTAGACGTATATAACTTCCCAACCGAGATGTACGGGACGACAGGAACGGGATTCTGTAAAACATTACCAGCGAGGGGCTAGATGGGTTTGGTTAGGTTATGTTACGTTATAGACGTGTATAATGTTCCCACCGAGAAGTAGAGCCGATACGCCAGGAATGGCGTAAAATACTTCATCCGAGATGTTAGCCTGCCTTAGGTTAGGATATATAACGCTGTAGACGTATATAATGTCCCAACCGAGACGTAGGGGACGACACGAACGGGATTCGGTAAAACATTACCAGCGAGGGGCTAGATGTGTTAGGTTAAGTTATGTTACGTTATAGACCTATATAATGTTCCCACCGAGAAGTATGGGCCGATACGCCAGGAATGTTGTAAAATACTGCAACCGAGATGTTAGCCTGCCTTAGGTTAGGATATATAACGCTGTAGACGTTTATAATGTCCCAACAGAGACGTACGGGACGTCAGGAACGGGATTCTGTAAAACATTACCAGCGAGGGGCTAGATGGGTTAGGTTAGGTTATGTTACGTTATAGACGTGTATAATGTTCCCACCGAGAAGTATGGGCCGATACGCCAGGAATGTTGTAAAATACTGCATCCGAGATGTTAGCCTGCCTTAGGTTAAGATATATAACGCTATAGACGTATATAATATCCCAACCGAGATGTATGGGACGACACGAACGGGATTCTGTAAAACATTGCCAACGAGGGGCTAGATGGGATAGGTTAGGTTATGTTACGTTATAGACGTGCATAATGTTCCCACCGAGAAGTAGAGCCGATACGCCAGGAATGTTGTAAAATACTGCATCCGAGATGTTAGCCTGCCTTACGTTAGGATATATATCGCTGTAGACGAATATAACATCCCAACCGAGATGTACGGGACTACAGGAACGGGATTCTGTAAAACATTACCAGCGAGGGGCTAGATGGGTTAGGTTAGGGTATGTTACGTTATTGACGTATATAATGTTCCCACCGAGAAGTAGGGGCCGATACTCCAAGAATGTTGTAAAATACCACATCCGAGATGTTAGCCTGCCTTACGTTAGGATATATATCGCTGTAGACGTATATAACTTCCCAACCGAGATGTACGGGACGACAGGAACGGGATTCTGTAAAACATTACCAGCGAGGGGCTAGATGGGTTAGGTTAGGTTATGTTACGTTATAGACGTGTATAATGTTCCCACCGAGAAGAAGAGCCGATACGCCAGGAATGGCGTAAAATACTTCATCCGAGATGTTAGCCTGCCTTAGGTTAGGATATATAACGCTGTAGACGTATATAATGTCCCAACCGAGACGTAGGGGACGACACGAACGGGATTCGGTAAAACATTACCAGCGAGGGGCTAGATGTGTTAGGTTAAGTTATGTTACGTTATAGACCTATATAATGTTCCCACCGAGAAGTATGGGCCGATACGCCAGGAATGTTGTAAAATACTGCAACCGAGATGTTAGCCTGCCTTAGGTTAGGATATATAACGCTGTAGACGTTTATAATGTCCCAACAGAGACGTACGGGACGTCAGGAACGGGATTCTGTAAAACATTACCAGCGAGGGGCTAGATGGGTTAGGTTAGGTTGTGATACGTTATAAACGTATATACTGTTCCCACCGAGAAGTAGGGGCCGATATGCCTGGAATGTTGTAAAATACTGCATCCGAGATGTTAGCCTGCCTTAGGTTAGGATATATAACGCTATAGACGTATATAATATCCCAACCGAGATGTACGGGACGCCACGAACGGGATTCTGTAAAATATTACGAGCGAGGGGCTAGATGGGTTAGGTTAGGTTATGTTACGTTACAGACGTATATAATGTTCCCACCGAGAAGTAGGGGCCGATACTCCAAGAATGTTGTAAAATACTACATCCGAGATGTTAGCCTGCCTTACGTTAGGATATATATCGCTGTAGACGTATATAACTTCCCAACCGAGATGTACGGGACGACAGGAACGGGATTCTGTAAAACATTACCAGCGAGGGGCTAGATGGGTTAGGTTAGGTTATGTTACGTTATAGACGTGTATAATGTTCCCACCGAGAAGTATGGGCCGATACGCCAGGAATGTTGTAAAATACTGCATCCGAGATGTTAGCCTGCCTTAGGTTAAGATATATAACGCTATAGACGTATATAATATCCCAACCGAGATGTATGGGACGACACGAACGGGATTCTGTAAAACATTGCCAACGAGGGGCTAGATGGGATAGGTTAGGTTATGTTACGTTATAGACGAATATAATGTTCCCACCGAGAAGTATGGGCCGATACTCCAAGAATGTTGTAAAATACTACATCCGAGATGTTAGCCTGCCTTACGTTAGGATATATATCGCTGTAGACGTATATAACTTCCCAACCGAGATGTACGGGACGACAGGAACGGGATTCTGTAAAACATTACCAGCGAGGGGCTAGATGGGTTAGGTTAGGTTATGTTACGTTATAGACGTGTATAATGTTCCCACCGAGAAGTATGGGCCGATACGCCAGGAATGTTGTAAAATACTGCATCCGAGATGTTAGCCTGCCTTAGGTTAGGATATATAAAGCTATAGACGTATATAATATCCCAACCCAGATGTACAGGACGACACGAACGGGATTCTGTAAAATATTACCAGCGAGGGGCTAGATGGGTTAGGTTAGGTTATGCTACGTTATAGACGTGTATAATGTTCCCACGGTGAAATACGGGCCGATACGCCAGGAATGGCGTAAAATACTGCGACCGAGGTGGTAGACTGCCCTAGGTTAGGATATATAACGCTGTAGACGTATATAACGTCCCAAACGAGACCTACGGGACGACACGAACGGTATTCTGTAAAACATTACCAGCGAGGGGCTAGATGTGTTAGGATAGGTTATATTACGTTATAGACCTATATAATGTTCCCGCCGAGAAGTAGGGGCCGATACGCCAGGAATGTTGTAAAATACTGCAACCGAGATGTTAGCCTGCCTTACGTTAGGATATATATCGTTGTAGACGTATATAATGTTCCCACCGAGAAGTAGGGGCCGATACTCCAAGAATGTTGTAAAATACCACATCCGAGATGTTAGCCTGCCTTACGTTAGGATATATATCGCTGTAGACGTATATAACTTCCCAACCGAGATGTACGGGACGACAGGAACGGGATTCTGTAAAACATTACCAGCGAGGGGCTAGATGGGTTAGGTTAGGTTATGTTACGTTATAGACGTGTATAATGTTCCCACCGAGAAGTAGAGCCGATACGCCAGGAATGGCGTAAAATACTTCATCCGAGATGTTAGCCTGCCTTAGGTTAGGATATATAACGCTGTAGACGTATATAATGTCCCAACCGAGACGTACGGGACGTCAGGAACGGGATTCTGTAAAACATTACCAGCGAGGGGCTAGATGGGTTGGGTTAGGTTATGTTACGTTATAGACGTGTATAATGTTCCCACCGAGAAGTAGAGCCGATACGCCAGGAATGTTGTAAAATACTGCGACCGAGATGGTAGACTGCCTTAGGTTAGGATATATGGATATAACGCTGTAGACGTATATAACATCCCAAACGAGACCTACGGGACGACACGAACGGTATTCTGTAAAACATTACCAGCCAGGGGCTAGATGTGTTAGGTTAGGTTAGATTACGTTATAGACCTATATAATGTTCCCGCCGAGAAGTAGGGGCCGATACGCCAGGAATGTTGTAAAATACTACATCCGAGATGATAGCCTGCCTTAGGTTAGGATATATATCGCTGTAGACGTATATAACATCCCAACCGAGATGTACGGGACGACAGGAACGGGATTCTGTAAAACATTACCAGCGATGGTCTAGATGGGTTAGGTTAGGTCATGTTACGTTATAGACGTGTATAATGTTCCCACCGAGAAGTAGAGCCGATACGCCAGGAATGTTGTAAAATACTGCATCCGAGATGTTAGCCTGCCTTACGTTAGGATATATATCGCTGTGGACGAATATAACATCCCAACCGAGATGTACGGGACGACAGGAACGGAATTCTGTAAAACATTACCAGCGAGGGGCTAGATGGGTTAGGTTAGGTTATGTTACGTTATAGACGTGCATAATGTTCCCACCGAGAAGTAGAGCCGATACGCCAGGAATGTTGTAAAATACTGCATCCGAGATGTTAGCCTGCCTTACGTTAGGATATATATCGCTGTAGACGAATATAACATCCCAACCGAGATGTACGGGACGACAGGAACGGGATTCTGTAAAACATTACCAGCGAGGGGCTAGATGGGTTAGGTTAGGGTATGTTACGTTATTGACGTATATAATGTTCCCACCGAGAAGTAGGGGCCGATACTCCAAGAATGTTGTAAAATACCACATCCGAGATGTTAGCCTGCCTTACGTTAGGATATATATCGCTGTAGACGTATATAACTTCCCAACCGAAATGTACGGGACGACAGGAACGGGATTCTGTAAAACATTACCAGCGAGGGGCTAGATGGGTTAGGTTAGGTTATGTTACGTTATAGACGTGTATAATGTTCCCACCGAGAAGAAGAGCCGATACGCCAGGAATGGCGTAAAATACTTCATCCGAGATGTTAGCCTGCCTTAGGTTAGGATATATAACGCTGTAGACGTATATAATGTCCCAACCGAGACGTAGGGGACGACACGAACGGGATTCGGTAAAACATTACCAACGAGGGGCTAGATGTGTTAGGTTAAGTTATGTTACGTTATAGACCTATATAATGTTCCCACCGAGAAGTATGGGCCGATACGCCAGGAATGTTGTAAAATACTGCAACCGAGATGTTAGCCTGCCTTAGGTTAGGATATATAACGCTGTAGACGTTTATAATGTCCCAACAGAGACGTACGGGACGTCAGGAACGGGATTCTGTAAAACATTACCAGCGAGGGGCTAGATGGGTTAGGTTAGGTTGTGATACGTTATAAACGTATATACTGTTCCCACCGAGAAGTAGGGGCCGATATGCCTGGAATGTTGTAAAATACTGCATCCGAGATGTTAGCCTGCCTTAGGTTAGGATATATAACGCTATAGACGTATATAATATCCCAACCGAGATGTACGGGACGCCACGAACGGGATTCTGTAAAATATTACGAGCGAGGGGCTAGATGGGTTAGGTTAGGTTATGTTACGTTACAGACGTATATAATGTTCCCACCGAGAAGTAGGGGCCGATACTCCAAGAATGTTGTAAAATACTACATCCGAGATGTTAGCCTGCCTTACGTTAGGATATATATCGCTGTAGACGTATATAACATCACAACCGAGATGTATGGGACGACAGAAACGGGATTCTGTAAAACATTACCAGCGAGGGGCTAGATGGGTTAGGTTAGGTTATGTTACGTTACAGACCTGTATAATGTTCCCACGGTGAAGTAGGGGCCGATATGCCTGGAATGTTGTAAAATACTGCATCCGAGATGTTAGCCTGCCTTAGGTTAGGATATATAACGCTATAGACGTATATAATATCCCAACCGAGATGTACGGGACGCCACGAACGGGATTCTGTAAAATATTACGAGCGAGGGGCTAGATGGGTTAGGTTAGGTTATGTTACGTTACAGACGTATATAATGTTCCCACCGAGAAGTAGGGGCCGATACTCCAAGAATGTTGTAAAATACTACATCCGAAATGTTAGCCTGCCTTACGTTAGGATATATATCGCTGTAGACGTATATAACATCACAACCGAGATGTATGGGACGACAGAAACGGGATTCTGTAAAACATTACCAGCGAGGGGCTAGATGGGTTAGGTTAGGTTATGTTACGTTATAGACCTGTATAATGTTCCCACGGTGAAGTAGGGGCCGATACGCCAGGAATGGCGTATAATACTTCATCCGAGATGTTAGCCTGCCTTAGGTTAGGATATATATTGCTTTAGACGTTTATAATGTTCCAACCGAGATGTACGGGACGACAGGAACGGGATTCTGTAAAACATTACCAGCGAGGGGCTAGATGGGTTAGGTTAGGGTATGTTACGTTATTGACGTATATAATGTTCCCACCGAGAAGTAGGGGCCGATACTCCAAGAATGTTGTAAAATACCACATCCGAGATGTTAGCCTGCCTTACGTTAGGATATATATCGCTGTAGACGTATATAACTTCCCAACCGAGATGTACGGGACGACAGGAACGGGATTCTGTAAAACATTACCAGCGAGGGGCTAGATGGGTTAGGTTAGGTTATGTTACGTTATAGACGTGTATAATGTTCCCACCGAGAAGTATGGGCCGATACGCCAGAAATGTTGTAAAATACTGCATCCGAGATGTTAGCCTGCCTTAGGTTAAGATATATAACGCTATAGACGTATATAATATCCCAACCGAGATGTACGGGACGACACGAACGGGATTCTGTAAAACATTGCCAACGAGGGGCTAGATGGGATAGGTTAGGTTATGTTACGTTATAGACGTATATAATGTTCCCACCGAGAAGTATGGGCCGATACTCCAAGAATGTTGTAAAATACTACATCCGAGATGTTAGCCTGCCTTACGTTAGGAAATATAACGCTGTAAACGTATATAATGTCCCATCCGAGACGTACGGGACGACACGAACGGGATTCTGTAAAACATTACCAGCGAGGGGCTAGATGTGTTAGCTTAGGTTATGTTACGTTATAGACCTATATAATGTTCCCACGGTGAAGTAGGGCCCGATACTCCAAGATTGTTGTAAAATACTACATCCGAGATGTTAGCCTGCCTTACGTTAGGATATATATCGCTGTAGACGTATATAACTTCCCAACCGAGATGTACGGGACGACAGGAACGGGATTCTGTAAAACATTACCAGCGAGGGGCTAGATGGGTCAGGTTAGGTTATGTTACGTTATAGACGTGTATAATGTTCCCACCGAGAAGTAGAGCCGATACGCCAGGAATGTTGTAAAATACTGCATCCGAGATATTAGCCTGCCTTATGTTAAGATATATAACGCTATAGACGTATATAATATCCCAACCGAGATGTACGGGACGACACGAACGGGATTCTGTAAAACATTGCCAACGAGGGACTAGATGGGATAGGTTAGGTTATGTTACGTTGTAGACGTATATAATGTTCCCACTGAGAAGTAGGGGCCGATACTCCAAGAATGTTGTAAAATACCACATCCGAGATGTCAGCCTGCCTTACGTTAGGATATATATCGCTGTAGACGTATATAACTTCCCAACCGAGATGTACAGGACGACAGGAACGGGATTCTGTAAAACATTACCAGCGAGGGGCTAGATGGGTTAGGTTAGGTTATGTTACGTTATAGACGTGTATAATGTTCCCACCGAGAAGTAGAGCCGATACGCCAGGAATGGCGTAAAATACTTCATCCGAGATGTTAGCCTGCCTTAGGTTAGGATATATAACGCTGTAGACGTATATAATGTCCCAACCGAGACGTAGGGGACGACACGAACGGTCTTCGGTAAAACATTACCAGCGAGGGGCTAGATGTGTTAGGTTAAGTTATGTTACGTTATAGACCTATATAATGTTCCCACCGAGAAGTATGGGCCGATACGCCAGGAATGTTGTAAAATACTGCAACCGAGATGTTAGCCTGCCTTAGGTTAGGATATATAACGCTGTAGACGTTTATAATGTCCCAACAGAGACGTACGGGACGTCAGGAACGGGATTCTGTAAAACATTACCAGCGAGGGGCTAGATGGGTTAGGTTAGGTTGTGATACGTTATAAACGTATATAATGTTCCCACCGAGAAGTAGGGGCCGATATGCCAGGAATGTTGTAAAATACTGCATCCGAGATGTTAGCCTGCCTTAGGTTAGGATATATAACGCTATAGACGTATATAATATCCCAACCGAGATGTACGGGACGCCACGAACGGGATTCTGTAAAATATTACGAGCGAGGGGCTAGATGGGTTAGGTTAGGTTATGTTACGTTACAGACGTATATAATGTTCCCACCGACAAGTAGGGGCCGATACTCCAAGAATGTTGTAAAATACTACATCCGAGATGTTAGCCTGCCTTACGTTAGGATATATATCGCTGTAGACGTATATAACATCACAACCGAGATGTATGGGACGACAGAAACGGGATTCTGTAAAACATTACCAGCGAGGGGCTAGATGGGTTAGGTTAGGTTATGTTACGTTATAGACCTGTATAATGTTCCCACGGTGAAGTATGGGCCGGTACGCCAGGAATGTTGTAAAATACTGCATCCGAGATGTTAGCCTGCCTTAGGTTAGGATATATAAAGCTATAGACGTATATAATATCCCAACCCAGATGTACAGGACGACACGAACGGGATTCTGTAAAATATTACCAGCGAGGGGCTAGATGGGTTAGGTTAGGTTATGCTACGTTATAGACGTGTATAATGTTCCCACGGTGAAGTACGGGCCGATACGCCAGGAATGGCGTAAAATACTGCGACCGAGATGGAAGACTGCCCTAGGTTAGGATATATAACGCTGTAGACGTATATAACGTCCCAAACGAGACCTACGGGACGACACGAACGGTATTCTGTAAAACATTACCAGCGAGGGGCTAGATGTGTTAGGATAGGTTATATTACGTTATAGACCTATATAATGTTCCCGCCGAGAAGTAGGGGCCGATACGCCAGGAATGTTGTAAAATACTGTAACCGAGATGTTAGCCTGCCTTACGTTAGGATATATATCGCTGTAGACGTATATAACATCCCATCCGAGATGTACGGGACGACAGGAACGGGATTCTGTAAAACATTACCAGCGAGGGGCTAGATGGGTCAGGTTAGGTTATGTTACGTTATAGACGTGTATAATGTTCCCACCGAGAAGTAGAGCCGATACGCCAGGAATGTTGTAAAATACTGCATCCGAGATATTAGCCTGCCTTGGGTTAAGATATATAACGCTATAGACGTATATAATATCCCAACCGAGATGTACGGGACGACACGAACGGGATTCTGTAAAACATTGCCAACGAGGGACTAGATGGGATAGGTTAGGTTGTGATACGTTATAAACGTATATAATGTTCCCATCGAGAAGTAGGGGCCGATACGCCAGGAATGTTGTAAAATACTGCAACCGAGATGTTAGCCTGCCTTAGGTTAGGATATATAACGCTGTAGACGTTTATAATGTCCCAACAGAGACGTACGGGACGTCAGGAACGGGATTCTGTAAAACATTACCAGCGAGGGCCTAGATGGGTTAGGTTAGGTTGTGATACGTTATAAACGTATATAATGTTCCCATCGAGAAGTAGGGGCCGATATGCCAGGAATGTTGTAAAATACTGCATCCGAGATGTTAGCCTGCCTTAGGTTAGGATATATAACGCTATAGACGTATATAATATCCCAACCGAGATGTACGGGACGCCACGAACGGGATTCTGTAAAATATTACGAGCGAGGGGCTAGATGGGTTAGGTTAGGTTATGTTACGTTACAGACGTATATAATGTTCCCACCGAGAAGTAGGGGCCGATACTCCAAGAATGTTGTAAAATACTACATCCGAGATGTTAGCCTGCCTTACGTTAGGATATATATCTCTGTAGACGTATATAACATCACAACCGAGATGTATGGGACGACAGAAACGGGATTCTGTAAAACATTACCAGCGAGGGGCTAGATGGGTTAGGTTAGGTTATGTTACGTTATAGACCTGTATAATGTTCCCACGGTGAAGTAGGGGCCGATACGCCAGGAATGGCGTATAATACTTCATCCGAGATGTTAGCCTGCCTTAGGTTAGGATATATATTGCTTTAGACGTTTATAATGTTCCAACCGAGATGTACGGGACGACAGGAACGGGATTCTGTAAAACATTACCAGCGAGGGCCTAGATGGGTTAGGTTAGGTTATGTTACGTTATAGACGTGTATAATGTTCCCACCGAGAAGTAGAGCCGATACGCCAGGAATGGCGTAAAATACTGCGACCGAGATGGTAGACTGCCTTAGGTTAGGATATATAACGCTGTAGACGTATATAACGTCCCAAACGAGACCTACGGGACGACACGAACGGTATTCTGTAAAACATTACCAGCGAGGGGCTAGATGTGTTAGGTTAGGTTAGATTACGTTATAGACCTATATAATGTTCCCGCCGAGAAGTAGGGGCCGATACGCCAGGAATGTTGTAAAATACTACATCCGAGATGATAGCCTGCCTTAGGTTAGGATATATATCGCTGTAGACGTATATAACATCCCAACCGATATGTACGGGACGACAGGAACGGGATTCTGTAAAACATTACCAGCGAGGGGCTAGATGGGTTAGGTTAGGTTATGTTACGTTATAGACGTGTATAATGTTCCCACCGAGAAGTAGAGCCGATACGCCAGGAATGTTGTAAAATACTGCATCCGAGATGTTAGCCTGCCTTACGTTAGGATATATATCGCTGTAGACGAATATAACATCCCAACCGAGATGTACGGGACGACAGGAACGGGATTCTGTAAAACATTACCAGCGAGGGGCTAGATGGGTTAGGTTAGGTTATGTTACGTTATAGACGTGTATAATGTTCCCACCGAGAAGTAGAGCCGATACGCCAGGAATGTTGTAAAATACTGCATCCGAGATATTAGCCTGTCTTAGGTTAAGATATATAACGCTATAGACGTATATAATATCCCAACCGAGATGTACGGGACGACACGAACGGGATTCTGTAAAACATTGCCAACGAGGGACTAGATGGGATAGGTTAGGTTATGTTACGTTGTAGACGTATATAATGTTCCCACCGAGAAGTAGGGGCCGATACTCCAAGAATGTTGTAAAATACCACATCCGAGATGTTAGCCTGCCTTACGTTAGGATATATATCGCTGTAGACGTATATAACTTCCCAACCGAGATGTACGGGACGGCAGGAACGGGATTCGGTAAAACATTACCAGCGAGGGGCTAGATGTGTTAGGTTAAGTTATGTTACGTTATAGACCTATATAATGTTCCCACCGAGAAGTATGGGCCGATACGCCAGGAATGTTGTAAAATACTGCAACCGAGATGTTAGCCTGCCTTAGGTTAGGATATATAACGCTGTAGACGTTTATAATGTCCCAACAGAGACGTACGGGACGTCAGGAACGGGATTCTGTAAAACATTACCAGCGAGGGGCTAGATGGGTTAGGTTAGGTTGTGATACGTTATAAACGTATATAATGTTCCCACCGAGAAGTAGGGGCCGATATGCCAGGAATGTTGTAAAATACTGCATCCGAGATGTTAGCCTGCCTTAGGTTAGGATATATAACGCTATAGACGTATATAATATCCCAACCGAGATGTACGGGACGCCACGAACGGGATTCTGTAAAATATTACGAGCGAGGGGCTAGATGGGTTAGGTTAGGTTATGTTACGTTACAGACGTATATAATGTTCCCACCGAGAAGTAGGGGCCGATACTCCAAGAATGTTGTAAAATACTACATCCGAGATGTTAGCCTGCCTTACGTTAGGATATATATCGCTGTAGACGTATATAACATCACAACCGAGATGTATGGGACGACAGAAACGGGATTCTGTAAAACATTACCAGCGAGGGGCTAGATGGGTTAGGTTAGGTTATGTTACGTTATAGACCTGTATAATGTTCCCACGGTGAAGTATGGGCCGATACGCCAGGAATGTTGTAAAATACTGCATCCGAGATGTTAGCCTGCCTTAGGTTAGGATGTATAAAGCTATAGACGTATATAATATCCCAACCCAGATGTACAGGACGACACGAACGGGATTCTGTAAAATATTACCAGCGAGGGGCTAGATGGGTTAGGTTAGGTTATGCTACGTTATAGACGTGTATAATGTTCCCACGGTGAAGTACGGGCCGATACGCCAGGAATGGCGTAAAATACTGCGACCGAGATGGAAGACTGCCCTAGGTTAGGATATATAACGCTGTAGACGTATATAACGTCCCAAACGAGACCTACGGGACGACACGAACGGTATTCTGTAAAACATTACCAGCGAGGGGCTAGATGTGTTAGGATAGGTTATATTACGTTATAGACCTATATAATGTTCCCGCCGAGAAGTAGGGGCCGATACGCCAGGAATGTTGTAAAATACTGTAACCGAGATGTTAGCCTGCCTTACGTTAGGATATATATCGCTGTAGACGTATATAACATCCCATCCGGGATGTACGGGACGACAGGAACGGGATTCTGTAAAACATTACCAGCGAGGGGCTAGATGGGTCAGGTTAGGTTATGTTACGTTATAGACGTGTATAATGTTCCCACCGAGAAGTAGAGCCGATACGCCAGGAATGTTGTAAAATACTGCATCCGAGATATTAGCCTGCCTTAGGTTAAGATATATAACGCTATAGACGTATATAATATCCCAACAGAGATGTACGGGACGACACGAACGGGATTCTGTAAAACATTGCCAACGAGGGACTAGATGGGATAGGTTAGGTTATGTTACGTTGTAGACGTATATAATGTTCCCACCGAGAAGTAGGGGCCGATACGCCAGGAATGTTGTAAAATACTGCAACCGAGATGTTAGCCTGCCTTAGGTTAGGATATATAACGCTGTAGACGTTTATAATGTCCCAACAGAGACGTACGGGACGTCAGGAACGGGATTCTGTAAAACATTACCAGCGAGGGGCTAGATGGGTTAGGTTAGGTTGTGATACGTTATAAACGTATATAATGTTCCCACCGAGAAGTAGGGGCCGATATGCCAGGAATGTTGTAAAATACTGCATCCGAGATGTTAGCCTGCCTTAGGTTAGGATATATAACGCTATAGACGTATATAATATCCCAACCGAGATGTACGGGACGCCACGAACGGGATTCTGTAAAATATTACGAGCGAGGGGCTAGATGGGTTAGGTTAGGTTATGTTACGTTACAGACGTATATAATGTGCCCACCGAGAAGTAGGGGCCGATACTCCAAGAATGTTGTAAAATACTACATCCGAGATGTTAGCCTGCCTTACGTTAGGATATATATCGCTGTAGACGTATATAACATCACAACCGAGATGTATGGGACGACAGAAACGGGATTCTGTAAAACATTACCAGCGAGGGGCTAGATGGGTTAGGTTAGGTTATGTTACGTTATAGACCTGTATAATGTTCCCACGGTGAAGTAGGGGCCGATACGCCAGGAATGGCGTATAATACTTCATCCGAGATGTTAGCCTGCCTTAGGTTAGGATATATATTGCTTTACACGTTTATAATGTTCCAACCGAGATGTACGGGACGACAGGAACGGGATTCTGTAAAACATTACCAGCGAGGGCCTAGATGGGTTAGGTTAGGTTATGTTACGTTATAGACGTGTATAATGTTCCCACCGAGAAGTAGAGTCGATACGCCAGGAATGGCGTAAAATACTGCGACCGAGATGGTAGACTGCCTTAGGTTAGGATATATAACGCTGTAGACGTATATAACGTCCCAAACGAGACCTACGGGACGACACGAACGGTATTCTGTAAAACATTACCAGCGAGGTGCTAGATGTGTTAGGTTAGGTTAGATTACGTTATAGACCTATATAATGTTCCCGCCGAGAAGTAGGGGCCGATACGCCAGGAATGTTGTAAAATACTACATCCGAGATGATAGCCTGCCTTAGGTTAGGATATATATCGCTGTAGACGTATATAACATCCCAACCGATATGTACGGGACGACAGGAACGGGATTCTGTAAAACATTACCAGCGAGGGGCTAGATGGGTTAGGTTAGGTTATGTTACGTTATAGACGTGTATAATGTTCCCACCGGGAAGTAGAGCCGATACGCCAGGAATGTTGTAAAATACTGCATCCGAGATGTTAGCCTGCCTTACGTTAGGATATATATCGCTGTAGACGAATATAACATCCCAACCGAGATGTACGGGACGACAGGAACGGGATTCTGTAAAACATTACCAGCGAGGGGCTAGATGGGTTAGGTTAGGTTATGTTACGTTACAGACGTATATAATGTTCCCACCGAGAAGTAGGGGCCGATACTCCAAGAATGTTGTAAAATACTACATCCGAGATGTTAGCCTGCCTTACGTTAGGATATATATCGCTGTAGACGTATATAACATCACAACCGAGATGTATGGGACGACAGAAACGGGATTCTGTAAAACATTACCAGCGAGGGGCTAGATGGGTTAGGTTAGGTTATGTTACGTTATAGACCTGTATAATGTTCCCACGGTGAAGTAGGGGCCGATACGCCAGGAATGGCGTATAATACTTCATCCGAGATGTTAGCCTGCCTTAGGTTAGGATATATATTGCTTTAGACGTTTATAATGTTCCAACCGAGATGTACGGGACGACAGGAACGGGATTCTGTAAAACATTACCAGCGAGGGCCTAGATGGGTTAGGTTAGGTTATGTTACGTTATAGACGTGTATAATGTTCCCACCGAGAAGTAGAGCCGATACGCCAGGAATGGCGTAAAATACTGCGACCGAGATGGTAGACTGCCTTAGGTTAGGATATATAACGCTGTAGACGTATATAACGTCCCAAACGAGACCTACGGGACGACACGAACGGTATTCTGTAAAACATTACCAGCGAGGGGCTAGATGTGTTAGGTTAGGTTAGATTACGTTATAGACCTATATAATGTTCCCGCCGAGAAGTAGGGGCCGATACGCCAGGAATGTTGTAAAATACTACATCCGAGATGATAGCCTGCCTTAGGTTAGGATATATATCGCTGTAGACGTATATAACATCCCAACCGATATGTACGGGACGACAGGAACGGGATTCTGTAAAACATTACCAGCGAGGGGCTAGATGGGTTAGGTTAGGTTATGTTACGTTATAGACGTGTATAATGTTCCCACCGAGAAGTAGAGCCGATACGCCAGGAATGTTGTAAAATACTGCATCCGAGATGTTAGCCTGCCTTACGTTAGGATATATATCGCTGTAGACGAATATAACATCCCAACCGAGATGTACGGGACGACAGGAACGGGATTCTGTAAAACATTACCAGCGAGGGGCTAGATGGGTTAGGTTAGGGTATGTTACGTTATTGACGTATATAATGTTCCCACCGAGAAGTATCGGCCGATACTCCAACAATGTTGTAAAATACTACATCCGAGATGTTAGCCTGCCTTACGTTAGGAAATATAACGCTGTAGACGTATATAATGTCCCATCCGAGACGTACGGGACGACACGAACGGGATTCTGTAAAACATTACCAGCGAGGGGCTAGATGGGTTAGGTTAGGTTATGCTACGTTATAGACGTGTATAATGTTCCCACGGTGAAGTACGGGCCGATACGCCAGGAATGGCGTAAAATACTGCGACCGAGATGGAAGACTGCCCTAGGTTAGGATATATAAGGCTGTAGACGTATATAACGTCCCAAACGAGACCTACGGGACGACACGAACGGTATTCTGTAAAACATTACCAGCGAGGGGCTAGATGTGTTAGGATAGGTTATATTACGTTATAGACCTATATAATGTTCCCGCCGAGAAGTAGAAGCCGATACGCCAGGAATGTTGTAAAATACTGTAACCGAGATGTTAGCCTGCCTTACGTTAGGATATATATCGCTGTAGACGTATATAACATCCCATCCGAGATGTACGGGACGACAGGAACGGGATTCTGTAAAACATTACCAGCGAGGGGCTAGATGGGTTAGGTTAGGTTATGTTACGTTATAGACGTGTATAATGTTCCCACCGAGAAGTAGAGCCGATACGCCAGGAATGTTGTAAAATACTGCATCCGAGATATTAGCCTGCCTTAGGTTAGGATATATATCGCTGTAGACGTATATAACATCCCAACCGATATGTACGGGACGACAGGAACGGGATTCTGTAAAACATTACCAGCGAGGGGCTAGATGGGTTAGGTTAGGTTATGTTACGTTATAGACGTGTATAATGTTCCCACCGAGAAGTAGAGCCGATACGCCAGGAATGTTGTAAAATACTGCATCCGAGATGTTAGCCTGCCTTACGTTAGGATATATATCGCTGTAGACGAATATAACATCCCAACCGAGATGTACGGGACGACAGGAACGGGATTCTGTAAAACATTACCAGCGAGGGGCTAGATGGGTTAGGTTAGGGTATGTTACGTTATTGACGTATATAATGTTCCCACCGAGAAGTATCGGCCGATACTCCAACAATGTTGTAAAATACTACATCCGAGATGTTAGCCTGCCTTACGTTAGGAAATATAACGCTGTAGACGTATATAATGTCCCATCCGAGACGTACGGGACGACACGAACGGGATTCTGTAAAACATTACCAGCGAGGGGCTAGATGGGTTAGGTTAGGTTATGCTACGTTATAGACGTGTATAATGTTCCCACGGTGAAGTACGGGCCGATACGCCAGGAATGGCGTAAAATACTGCGACCGAGATGGAAGACTGCCCTAGGTTAGGATATATAACGCTGTAGACGTATATAACGTCCCAAACGAGACCTACGGGACGACACGAACGGTATTCTGTAAAACATTACCAGCGAGGGGCTAGATGTGTTAGGATAGGTTATATTACGTTATAGACCTATATAATGTTCCCGCCGAGAAGTAGGAGCCGATACGCCAGGAATGTTGTAAAATACTGTAACCGAGATGTTAGCCTGCCTTACGTTAGGATATATATCGCTGTAGACGTATATAACATCCCATCCGAGATGTACGGGACGACAGGAACGGGATTCTGTAAAACATTACCAGCGAGGGGCTAGATGGGTTAGGCTAGGTTATGTTACGTTATAGACGTGTATAATGTTCCCACCGAGAAGTAGAGCCGATACGCCAGGAATGTTGTAAAATACTGCATCCGAGATATTAGCCTGCCTTAGGTTAAGATATATAACGCTATAGACGTATATAATATCCCAACCGAGATGTACGGGACGACACGAACGGGATTCTGTAAAACATTGCCAACGAGGGACTAGATGGGATAGGTTAGGTTATGTTACGTTGTAGACGTATATAATGTTCCCACCGAGAAGTAGGGGCCGATACTCCAAGAATGTTGTAAAATACCACATCCGAGATGTTAGCCTGCCTTACGTTAGGATATATATCGCTGTAGACGTATATAACTTCCCAACCGAGATGTACGGGACGACAGGAACGGGATTCGGTAAAACATTACCAGCGAGGGGCTAGATGTGTTAGGTTAAGTTATGTTACGTTATAGACCTATATAATGTTCCCACCGAGAAGTATGGGCCGATACGCCAGGAATGTTGTAAAATACTGCAACCGAGATGTTAGCCTGCCTTAGGTTAGGATATATAACGCTGTAGACGTTTATAATGTCCCAACAGAGACGTACGGGACGTCAGGAACGGGATTCTGTAAAACATTACCAGCGAGGGGCTAGATGGGTTAGGTTAGGTTATGTTACGTTACAGACGTATATAATGTTCCCACTGAGAAGTAGGGGCCGATACGCCAGGAATGTCGTAAAATACTGCATCCGAGATGTTAGCCTGCCTTAGGTTAGGATATATAACGCTATAGACGTATATAATATCCCAACCGAGATGTACGGGACGCCACGAACGGGATTCTGTAAAATATTACGAGCGAGGGGCTAGATGGGTTAGGTTAGGTTATGTTACGTTACAGACGTATATAATGTTCCCACCGAGAAGTAGGGGCCGATACTCCAAGAATGTTGTAAAATACTACATCCGAGATGTTAGCCTGCCTTACGTTAGGATATATATCGCTGTAGACGTATATAACATCACAACCGAGATGTATGGGACGACAGAAACGGGATTCTGTAAAACATTACCAGCGAGGGGCTAGATGGGTTAGGTTAGGTTATGTTACGTTATAGACCTGTATAATGTTCCCACGGTGAAGTAGGGGCCGATACGCCAGGAATGGCGTATAATACTTCATCCGAGATGTTAGCCTGCCTTAGGTTAGGATATATATTGCTTTACACGTTTATAATGTTCCAACCGAGATGTACGGGACGACAGGAACGGGATTCTGTAAAACATTACCAGCGAGGGCCTAGATGGGTTAGGTTAGGTTATGTTACGTTATAGACGTGTATAATGTTCCCACCGAGAAGTAGAGCCGATACGCCAGGAATGGCGTAAAATACTGCGTCCGAGATGGTAGACTGCCTTAGGTTAGGATATATAACGCTGTAGACGTATATAACGTCCCAAACGAGACCTACGGGACGACACGAACGGTATTCTGTAAAACATTACCAGCGAGGGGCTAGATGTGTTAGGTTAGGTTAGATTACGTTATAGACCTATATAATGTTCCCGCCGAGAAGTAGGGGCCGATACGCCAGGAATGTTGTAAAATACTACATCCGAGATGATAGCCTGCCTTAGGTTAGGATATATATCGCTGTAGACGTATATAACATCCCAACCGATATGTACGGGACGACAGGAACGGGATTCTGTAAAACATTACCAGCGAGGGGCTAGATGGGTTAGGTTAGGTTATGTTACGTTATAGACGTGTATAATGTTCCCACCGGGAAGTAGAGCCGATACGCCAGGAATGTTGTAAAATACTGCATCCGAGATGTTAGCCTGCCTTACGTTAGGATATATATCGCTGTAGACGAATATAACATCCCAACCGAGATGTACGGGACGACAGGAACGGGATTCTGTAAAACATTACCAGCGAGGGGCTAGATGGGTTAGGTTAGGGTATGTTACGTTATTGACGTATATAATGTTCCCACCGAGAAGTAGGGGCCGATACTCCAAGAATGTTGTAAAATACCACATCCGAGATGTTAGCCTGCCTTACGTTAGGATATATATCGCTGTAGACGTATATAACTTCCCAACCGAGATGTACGGGACGACAGGAACGGGATTCTGTAAAACATTACCAGCGAGGGGCTAGATGGGTTAGGTTAGGTTATGTTACGTTATAGACGTGTATAATGTTCCCACCGAGAAGTAGAGCCGATACGCCAGGAATGGCGTAAAATACTTCATCCGAGATGTTAGCCTGCCTTAGGTTAGGATATATAACGCTGTAGACGTATATAATGTCCAAACCGAGACGTAGGGGACGACACGAACGGGATTCGGTAAAACATTACCAGCGAGGGGCTAGATGTGTTAGGTTAAGTTATGTTACGTTATAGACCTATATAATGTTCCCACCGAGAAGTATGGGCCGATACGCCAGGAATGTTGTAAAATACTGCAACCGAGATGTTAGCCTGCCTTAGGTTAGGATATATAACACTGTAGACGTTTATAATGTCCCAACAGAGACGTACGGGACGTCAGGAACGGGATTCTGTAAAACATTACCAGAGAGGGGCTAGATGGGTTAGGTTAGGTTGTGATACGTTATAAACGTATATAATGTTCCCACCGAGAAGTAGGGGCCGATATGCCAGGAATGTTGTAAAATACTGCATCCGAGATGTTAGCCTGCCTTAGGTTAGGATATATAACGCTATAGACGTATATAATATCCCAACCGAGATGTACGGGACGCCACGAACGGGATTCTGTAAGATATTACGAGCGAGGGGCTAGATGGGTTAGGTTAGGTTATGTTACGTTATAGACGTGTATAATGTTCCCACCGAGAAGTAGAGCCGATACGCCAGGAATGGCGTAAAATACTGCGACCGAGATGGTAGACTGCCTTAGGTTAGGATATATAACGCTGTAGACGTATATAACGTCCCAAACGAGACCTACGGGACGACACGAACGGTATTCTGTAAAACATTACCAGCGAGGGTCTAGATGTGTTAGGTTAGGTTAGATTACGTTATAGACCTATATAATGTTCCCGCCGAGAAGTAGGGGCCGATACGCCAGGAATGTTGTAAAATACTACATCCGAGATGATAGCCTGCCTTAGGTTAGGATATATATCGCTGTAGACGTATATAACATCCCAACCGATATGTACGGGACGACAGGAACGGGATTCTGTAAAACATTACCAGCGAGGGGCTAGATGGGTTAGGTTAGGTTATGTTACGTTATAGACGTGTATAATGTTCCCACCGGGAAGTAGAGCCGATACGCCAGGAATGTTGTAAAATACTGCATCCGAGATGTTAGCCTGCCTTACGTTAGGATATATATCGCTGTAGACGAATATAACATCCCAACCGAGATGTACGGGACGACAGGAACGGGATTCTGTAAAACATTACCAGCGAGGGGCTAGATGGGTTAGGTTAGGGTATGTTACGTTATTGACGTATATAATGTTCCCACCGAGAAGTAGGGGCCGATACTCCAAGAATGTTGTAAAATACCACATCCGAGATGTTAGCCTGCCTTACGTTAGGATATATATCGCTGTAGACGTATATAACTTCCCAACCGAGATGTACGGGACGACAGGAACGGGATTCTGTAAAACATTACCAGCGAGGGGCTAGATGGGTTAGGTTAGGTTATGTTACGTTATAGACGTGTATAATGTTCCCACCGAGAAGTAGAGCCGATACGCCAGGAATGGCGTAAAATACTTCATCCGAGATGTTAGCCTGCCTTAGGTTAGGATATATAACGCTGTAGACGTATATAATGTCCAAACCGAGACGTAGGGGACGACACGAACGGGATTCGGTAAAACATTACCAGCGAGGGGCTAGATGTGTTAGGTTAAGTTATGTTACGTTATAGACCTATATAATGTTCCCACCGAGAAGTATGGGCCGATACGCCAGGAATGTTGTAAAATACTGCAACCGAGATGTTAGCCTGCCTTAGGTTAGGATATATAACACTGTAGACGTTTATAATGTCCCAACAGAGACGTACGGGACGTCAGGAACGGGATTCTGTAAAACATTACCAGAGAGGGGCTAGATGGGTTAGGTTAGGTTGTGATACGTTATAAACGTATATAATGTTCCCACCGAGAAGTAGGGGCCGATATGCCAGGAATGTTGTAAAATACTGCATCCGAGATGTTAGCCTGCCTTAGGTTAGGATATATAACGCTATAGACGTATATAATATCCCAACCGAGATGTACGGGACGCCACGAACGGGATTCTGTAAGATATTACGAGCGAGGGGCTAGATGGGTTAGGTTAGGTTATGTTACGTTACAGACGTATATAATGTTCCCACCGAGAAGTAGGGGCCGATACTCCAAGAATGTTGTAAAATACTACATCCGAGATGTTAGCCTGCCTTACGTTAGGATATATATCGCTGTAGACGTATATAACATCACAACCGAGATGTATGGGACGACAGAAACGGGATTCTGTAAAACATTACCAGCGAGGGGCTAGATGGGTTAGGTTAGGTTATGTTACGTTATAGACCTGTATAATGTTCCCACGGTGAAGTAGGGGCCGATACGCCAGGAATGACGTATAATACTTCATCCGAGATGTTAGCCTGCCTTAGGTTAGGATATATATTGCTTTAGACGTTTATAATGTTCCAACCGAGATGTATGGGACGACAGGAACGGGATTCTGTAAAACATTACCAGCGAGGGCCTAGATGGGTTAGGTTAGGTTATGTTACGTTATAGACGTGTATAATGTTCCCACCGAGAAGTAGAGCCGATACGCCAGGAATGGCGTAAAATACTGCGACCGAGATGGTAGACTGCCTTAGGTTAGGATATATAACGCTGTAGACGTATATAACGTCCCAAACGAGACCTACGGGACGACACGAACGGTATTCTGTAAAACATTACCAGCGAGGGGCTAGATGTGTTAGGTTAGGTTAGATTACGTTATAGACCTATATAATGTTCCCGCCGAGAAGTAGGGGCCGATACGCCAGGAATGTTGTAAAATACTACATCCGAGATGATAGCCTGCCTTAGGTTAGGATATATATCGCTGTAGACGTATATAACATCCCAACCGATATGTACGGGACGACAGGAACGGGATTCTGTAAAACATTACCAGCGAGGGGCTAGATGGGTTAGGTTAGGTTATGTTACGTTATAGACGTGTATAATGTTCCCACCGGGAAGTAGAGCCGATACGCCAGGAATGTTGTAAAATACTGCATCCGAGATGTTAGCCTGCCTTACGTTAGGATATATATCGCTGTAGACGAATATAACATCCCAACCGAGATGTACGGGACGACAGGAACGGGATTCTGTAAAACATTACCAGCGAGGGGCTAGATGGGTTAGGTTAGGGTATGTTACGTTATTGACGTATATAATGTTCCCACCGAGAAGTAGGGGCCGATACTCCAAGAATGTTGTAAAATACCACATCCGAGATGTTAGCCTGCCTTACGTTAGGATATATATCGCTGTAGACGTATATAACTTCCCAACCGAGATGTACGGGACGACAGGAACGGGATTCTGTAAAACATTACCAGCGAGGGGCTAGATGGGTTAGGTTAGGTTATGTTACGTTATAGACGTGTATAATGTTCCCACCGAGAAGTAGAGCCGATACGCCAGGAATGGCGTAAAATACTTCATCCGAGATGTTAGCCTGCCTTAGGTTAGGATATATAACGCTGTAGACGTATATAATGTCCAAACCGAGACGTAGGGGACGACACGAACGGGATTCGGTAAAACATTACCAGCGAGGGGCTAGATGTGTTAGGTTAAGTTATGTTACGTTATAGACCTATATAATGTTCCCACCGAGAAGTATGGGCCGATACGCCAGGAATGTTGTAAAATACTGCAACCGAGATGTTAGCCTGCCTTAGGTTAGGATATATAACACTGTAGACGTTTATAATGTCCCAACAGAGACGTACGGGACGTCAGGAACGGGATTCTGTAAAACATTACCAGAGAGGGGCTAGATGGGTTAGGTTAGGTTGTGATACGTTATAAACGTATATAATGTTCCCACCGAGAAGTAGGGGCCGATATGCCAGGAATGTTGTAAAATACTGCATCCGAGATGTTAGCCTGCCTTAGGTTAGGATATATAACGCTATAGACGTATATAATATCCCAACCGAGATGTACGGGACGCCACGAACGGGATTCTGTAAGATATTACGAGCGAGGGGCTAGATGGGTTAGGTTAGGTTATGTTACGTTACAGACGTATATAATGTTCCCACCGAGAAGTAGGGGCCGATACTCCAAGAATGTTGTAAAATACTACATCCGAGATGTTAGCCTGCCTTACGTTAGGATATATATCGCTGTAGACGTATATAACATCACAACCGAGATGTATGGGACGACAGAAACGGGATTCTGTAAAACATTACCAGCGAGGGGCTAGATGGGTTAGGTTAGGTTATGTTACGTTATAGACCTGTATAATGTTCCCACGGTGAAGTAGGGGCCGATACGCCAGGAATGACGTATAATACTTCATCCGAGATGTTAGCCTGCCTTAGGTTAGGATATATATTGCTTTAGACGTTTATAATGTTCCAACCGAGATGTATGGGACGACAGGAACGGGATTCTGTAAAACATTACCAGCGAGGGCCTAGATGGGTTAGGTTAGGTTATGTTACGTTATAGACGTGTATAATGTTCCCACCGAGAAGTAGAGCCGATACGCCAGGAATGGCGTAAAATACTGCGACCGAGATGGTAGACTGCCTTAGGTTAGGATATATAACGCTGTAGACGTATATAACGTCCCAAACGAGACCTACGGGACGACACGAACGGTATTCTGTAAAACATTACCAGCGAGGGGCTAGATGTGTTAGGTTAGGTTAGATTACGTTATAGACCTATATAATGTTCCCGCCGAGAAGTAGGGGCCGATACGCCAGGAATGTTGTAAAATACTACATCCGAGATGATAGCCTGCCTTAGGTTAGGATATATATCGCTGTAGACGTATATAACATCCCAACCGATATGTACGGGACGACAGGAACGGGATTCTGTAAAACATTACCAGCGAGGGGCTAGATGGGTTAGGTTAGGTTATGTTACGTTATAGACGTGTATAATGTTCCCACCGGGAAGTAGAGCCGATACGCCAGGAATGTTGTAAAATACTGCATCCGAGATGTTAGCCTGCCTTACGTTAGGATATATATCGCTGTAGACGAATATAACATCCCAACCGAGATGTACGGGACGACAGGAACGGGATTCTGTAAAACATTACCAGCGAGGGGCTAGATGGGTTAGGTTAGGGTATGTTACGTTATTGACGTATATAATGTTCCCACCGAGAAGTAGGGGCCGATACTCCAAGAATGTTGTAAAATACCACATCCGAGATGTTAGCCTGCCTTACGTTAGGATATATATCGCTGTAGACGTATATAACTTCCCAACCGAGATGTACGGGACGACAGGAACGGGATTCTGTAAAACATTACCAGCGAGGGGCTAGATGGGTTAGGTTAGGTTATGTTACGTTATAGACGTGTATAATGTTCCCACCGAGAAGTAGAGCCGATACGCCAGGAATGGCGTAAAATACTTCATCCGAGATGTTAGCCTGCCTTAGGTTAGGATATATAACGCTGTAGACGTATATAATGTCCAAACCGAGACGTAGGGGACGACACGAACGGGATTCGGTAAAACATTACCAGCGAGGGGCTAGATGTGTTAGGTTAAGTTATGTTACGTTATAGACCTATATAATGTTCCCACCGAGAAGTATGGGCCGATACGCCAGGAATGTTGTAAAATACTGCAACCGAGATGTTAGCCTGCCTTAGGTTAGGATATATAACACTGTAGACGTTTATAATGTCCCAACAGAGACGTACGGGACGTCAGGAACGGGATTCTGTAAAACATTACCAGAGAGGGGCTAGATGGGTTAGGTTAGGTTGTGATACGTTATAAACGTATATAATGTTCCCACCGAGAAGTAGGGGCCGATATGCCAGGAATGTTGTAAAATACTGCATCCGAGATGTTAGCCTGCCTTAGGTTAGGATATATAACGCTATAGACGTATATAATATCCCAACCGAGATGTACGGGACGCCACGAACGGGATTCTGTAAGATATTACGAGCGAGGGGCTAGATGGGTTAGGTTAGGTTATGTTACGTTACAGACGTATATAATGTTCCCACCGAGAAGTAGGGGCCGATACTCCAAGAATGTTGTAAAATACTACATCCGAGATGTTAGCCTGCCTTACGTTAGGATATATATCGCTGTAGACGTATATAACATCACAACCGAGATGTATGGGACGACAGAAACGGGATTCTGTAAAACATTACCAGCGAGGGGCTAGATGGGTTAGGTTAGGTTATGTTACGTTATAGACCTGTATAATGTTCCCACGGTGAAGTAGGGGCCGATACGCCAGGAATGGCGTATAATACTTCATCCGAGATGTTAGCCTGCCTTAGGTTAGGATATATATTGCTTTAGACGTTTATAATGTTCCAACCGAGATGTATGGGACGACAGGAACGGGATTCTGTAAAACATTACCAGCGAGGGCCTAGATGGGTTAGGTTAGGTTATGTTACGTTATAGACGTGTATAATGTTCCCACCGAGAAGTAGAGCCGATACGCCAGGAATGGCGTAAAATACTGCGACCGAGATGGTAGACTGCCTTAGGTTAGGATATATAACGCTGTAGACGTATATAACGTCCCAAACGAGACCTACGGGACGACACGAACGGTATTCTGTAAAACATTACCAGCGAGGGGCTAGATGTGTTAGGTTAGGTTAGATTACGTTATAGACCTGTATAATGTTCCCGCCGAGAAGTAGGGGCCGATACGCCAGGAATGTTGTAAAATACTACATCCGAGATGATAGCCTGCCTTAGGTTAGGATATATATCGCTGTAGACGTATATAACATCCCAACCGATATGTACGGGACGACAGGAACGGGATTCTGTTAAACATTACCAGCGAGGGGCTAGATGGGTTAGGTTAGGTTATGTTACGTTATAGACGTGTATAATGTTCCCACCGAGAAGTAGAGCCGATACGCCAGGAATGTTGTAAAATACTGCATCCGAGATGTTAGCCTGCCTTACGTTAGGATATATATCGCTGTAGACGAATATAACATCCCAACCGAGATGTACGGGACGACAGGAACGGGATTCTGTAAAACATTACCAGCGAGGGGCTAGATGGGTTAGGTTAGGGTATGTTACGTTATTGACGTATATAATGTTCCCACCGAGAAGTACGGGCCGATACTCCAAGAATGTTGTAAAATACCACATCCGAGATGTTAGCCTGCCTTACGTTAGGATATATATCGCTGTAGACGTATATAACTTCCCAACCGAGATGTACGGGACGACAGGAACGGGATTCTGTAAAACATTACCAGCGAGGGGCTAGATGGGTTAGGTTAGGTTATGTTACGTTATAGACGTGTATAATGTTCCCACCGAGAAGTAGAGCCGATACGCCAGGAATGGCGTAAAATACTTCATCCGAGATGTTAGCCTGCCTTAGGTTAGGATATATAACGCTGTAGACGTATATAATGTCCCAACCGAGACGGAGGGGACGACACGAACGGGATTCGGTAAAACATTACCAGCGAGGGGCTAGATGTGTTAGGTTAAGTTATGTTACGTTATAGACCTATATAATGTTCCCACCGAGAAGTATGGGCCGATACGCCAGGAATGTTGTAAAATACTGCAACCGAGATGTTAGCCTGCCTTAGGTTAGGATATATAACGCTGTAGACGTTTATAATGTCCCAACAGAGACGTACGGGACGTCAGGAACGGGATTCTGTAAAACATTACCAGCGAGGGGCTAGATGGGTTAGGTTAGGTTGTGATACGTTATAAACGTATATAATGTTCCCACCGAGAAGTAGGGGCCGATATGCCAGGAATGTTGTAAAATACTGCATCCGAGATGTTAGCCTGCCTTAGGTTAGGATATATAACGCTATAGACGTATATAATATCCCAACCGAGATGTACGGGACGCCACGAACGGGATTCTGTAAAATATTACGAGCGAGGGGCTAGATGGGTTAGGTTAGGTTATGTTACGTTACAGACGTATATAATGTTCCCACCGAGAAGTAGGGGCCGATACTCCAAGAATGTTGTAAAATACTACATCCGAGATGTTAGCCTGCCTTACGTTAGGATATATATCGCTGTAGACGTATATAACATCACAACCGAGATGTATGGGACGACAGAAACGGGATTCTGTAAAACATTACCAGCGAGGGGCTAGATGGGTTAGGTTAGGTTATGTTACGTTATAGACCTGTATAATGTTCCCACGGTGAAGTAGGGGCCGATACGCCAGGAATGGCGTATAATACTTCATCCGAGATGTTAGCCTGCCTTAGGTTAGGATATATATTGCTTTAGACGTTTATAATGTTCCAACCGAGATGTATGGGACGACAGGAACGGGATTCTGTAAAACATTACCAGCGAGGGCCTAGATGGGTTAGGTTAGGTTATGTTACGTTATAGACGTGTATAATGTTCCCACCGAGAAGTAGAGCCGATACGCCAGGAATGGCGTAAAATACTGCGACCGAGATGGTAGACTGCCTTAGGTTAGGATATATAACGCTGTAGACGTATATAACGTCCCAAACGAGACCTACGGGACGACACGAACGGTATTCTGTAAAACATTACCAGCGAGGGGCTAGATGTGTTAGGTTAGGTTAGATTACGTTATAGACCTATATAATGTTCCCGCCGAGAAGTAGGGGCCGATACGCCAGGAATGTTGTAAAATACTACATCCGAGATGATAGCCTGCCTTAGGTTAGGATATATATCGCTGTAGACGTATATAACATCCCAACCGATATGTACGGGACGACAGGAACGGGATTCTATAAAACATTACCAGCGAGGGGCTAGATGGGTTAGGTTAGGTTATGTTACGTTATAGACGTGTATAATGTTCCCACCGAGAAGTAAAGCCGATACGCCAGGAATGTTGTAAAATACTGCATCCGAGATGTTAGCCTGCCTTACGTTAGGATATATATCGCTGTAGACGAATATAACATCCCAACCGAGATGTACGGGACGACAGGAACGGGATTCTGTAAAACATTACCAGCGAGGGGCTAGATGGGTTAGGTTAGGTTATGTTACGTTATAGACGTGTATAATGTTCCCACCGAGAAGTAGAGCCGATACGCCAGGAATGGCGTAAAATACTTCATCCGAAATGTTAGCCTGCCTTAGGTTAGGATATATAACGCTGTAGACGTATATAATGTCCAAACCGAGACGTAGGGGACGACAGGAACGGGATTCTGTAAAACATTACCAGCGAGGGGCTAGATGGGTTAGGTTAGGTTATGTTACGTTATAGACGTGTATAATGTTCCCACCGGGAAGTAGAGCCGATACGCCAGGAATGTTGTAAAATACTGCATCCGAGATGTTAGCCTGCCTTACGTTAGGATATATATCGCTGTAGACGAATATAACATCCCAACCGAGATGTACGGGACGACAGGAACGGGATTCTGTAAAACATTACCAGCGAGGGGCTAGATGGGTTAGGTTAGGGTATGTTACGTTATTGACGTATATAATGTTCCCACCGAGAAGTAGGGGCCGATACTCCAAGAATGTTGTAAAATACCACATCCGAGATGTTAGCCTGCCTTACGTTAGGATATATATCGCTGTAGACGTATATAACTTCCCAACCGAGATGTACGGGACGACAGGAACGGGATTCTGTAAAACATTACCAGCGAGGGGCTAGATGGGTTAGGTTAGGTTATGTTACGTTATAGACGTGTATAATGTTCCCACCGAGAAGTAGAGCCGATACGCCAGGAATGGCGTAAAATACTTCATCCGAGATGTTAGCCTGCCTTAGGTTAGGATATATAACGCTGTAGACGTATATAATGTCCAAACCGAGACGTAGGGGACGACACGAACGGGATTCGGTAAAACATTACCAGCGAGGGGCTAGATGTGTTAGGTTAAGTTATGTTACGTTATAGACCTATATAATGTTCCCACCGAGAAGTATGGGCCGATACGCCAGGAATGTTGTAAAATACTGCAACCGAGATGTTAGCCTGCCTTAGGTTAGGATATATAACACTGTAGACGTTTATAATGTCCCAACAGAGACGTACGGGACGTCAGGAACGGGATTCTGTAAAACATTACCAGAGAGGGGCTAGATGGGTTAGGTTAGGTTGTGATACGTTATAAACGTATATAATGTTCCCACCGAGAAGTAGGGGCCGATATGCCAGGAATGTTGTAAAATACTGCATCCGAGATGTTAGCCTGCCTTAGGTTAGGATATATAACGCTATAGACGTATATAATATCCCAACCGAGATGTACGGGACGCCACGAACGGGATTCTGTAAGATATTACGAGCGAGGGGCTAGATGGGTTAGGTTAGGTTATGTTACGTTACAGACGTATATAATGTTCCCACCGAGAAGTAGGGGCCGATACTCCAAGAATGTTGTAAAATACTACATCCGAGATGTTAGCCTGCCTTACGTTAGGATATATATCGCTGTAGACGTATATAACATCACAACCGAGATGTATGGGACGACAGAAACGGGATTCTGTAAAACATTACCAGCGAGGGGCTAGATGGGTTAGGTTAGGTTATGTTACGTTATAGACCTGTATAATGTTCCCACGGTGAAGTAGGGGCCGATACGCCAGGAATGGCGTATAATACTTCATCCGAGATGTTAGCCTGCCTTAGGTTAGGATATATATTGCTTTAGACGTTTATAATGTTCCAACCGAGATGTATGGGACGACAGGAACGGGATTCTGTAAAACATTACCAGCGAGGGCCTAGATGGGTTAGGTTAGGTTATGTTACGTTATAGACGTGTATAATGTTCCCACCGAGAAGTAGAGCCGATACGCCAGGAATGGCGTAAAATACTGCGACCGAGATGGTAGACTGCCTTAGGTTAGGATATATAACGCTGTAGACGTATATAACGTCCCAAACGAGACCTACGGGACGACACGAACGGTATTCTGTAAAACATTACCAGCGAGGGGCTAGATGTGTTAGGTTAGGTTAGATTACGTTATAGACCTGTATAATGTTCCCGCCGAGAAGTAGGGGCCGATACGCCAGGAATGTTGTAAAATACTACATCCGAGATGATAGCCTGCCTTAGGTTAGGATATATATCGCTGTAGACGTATATAACATCCCAACCGATATGTACGGGACGACAGGAACGGGATTCTGTTAAACATTACCAGCGAGGGGCTAGATGGGTTAGGTTAGGTTATGTTACGTTATAGACGTGTATAATGTTCCCACCGAGAAGTAGAGCCGATACGCCAGGAATGTTGTAAAATACTGCATCCGAGATGTTAGCCTGCCTTACGTTAGGATATATATCGCTGTAGACGAATATAACATCCCAACCGAGATGTACGGGACGACAGGAACGGGATTCTGTAAAACATTACCAGCGAGGGGCTAGATGGGTTAGGTTAGGGTATGTTACGTTATTGACGTATATAATGTTCCCACCGAGAAGTACGGGCCGATACTCCAAGAATGTTGTAAAATACCACATCCGAGATGTTAGCCTGCCTTACGTTAGGATATATATCGCTGTAGACGTATATAACTTCCCAACCGAGATGTACGGGACGACAGGAACGGGATTCTGTAAAACATTACCAGCGAGGGGCTAGATGGGTTAGGTTAGGTTATGTTACGTTATAGACGTGTATAATGTTCCCACCGAGAAGTAGAGCCGATACGCCAGGAATGGCGTAAAATACTTCATCCGAGATGTTAGCCTGCCTTAGGTTAGGATATATAACGCTGTAGACGTATATAATGTCCCAACCGAGACGGAGGGGACGACACGAACGGGATTCGGTAAAACATTACCAGCGAGGGGCTAGATGTGTTAGGTTAAGTTATGTTACGTTATAGACCTATATAATGTTCCCACCGAGAAGTATGGGCCGATACGCCAGGAATGTTGTAAAATACTGCAACCGAGATGTTAGCCTGCCTTAGGTTAGGATATATAACGCTGTAGACGTTTATAATGTCCCAACAGAGACGTACGGGACGTCAGGAACGGGATTCTGTAAAACATTACCAGCGAGGGGCTAGATGGGTTAGGTTAGGTTGTGATACGTTATAAACGTATATAATGTTCCCACCGAGAAGTAGGGGCCGATATGCCAGGAATGTTGTAAAATACTGCATCCGAGATGTTAGCCTGCCTTAGGTTAGGATATATAACGCTATAGACGTATATAATATCCCAACCGAGATGTACGGGACGCCACGAACGGGATTCTGTAAAATATTACGAGCGAGGGGCTAGATGGGTTAGGTTAGGTTATGTTACGTTACAGACGTATATAATGTTCCCACCGAGAAGTAGGGGCCGATACTCCAAGAATGTTGTAAAATACTACATCCGAGATGTTAGCCTGCCTTACGTTAGGATATATATCGCTGTAGACGTATATAACATCACAACCGAGATGTATGGGACGACAGAAACGGGATTCTGTAAAACATTACCAGCGAGGGGCTAGATGGGTTAGGTTAGGTTATGTTACGTTATAGACCTGTATAATGTTCCCACGGTGAAGTAGGGGCCGATACGCCAGGAATGGCGTATAATACTTCATCCGAGATGTTAGCCTGCCTTAGGTTAGGATATATATTGCTTTAGACGTTTATAATGTTCCAACCGAGATGTATGGGACGACAGGAACGGGATTCTGTAAAACATTACCAGCGAGGGCCTAGATGGGTTAGGTTAGGTTATGTTACGTTATAGACGTGTATAATGTTCCCACCGAGAAGTAGAGCCGATACGCCAGGAATGGCGTAAAATACTGCGACCGAGATGGTAGACTGCCTTAGGTTAGGATATATAACGCTGTAGACGTATATAACGTCCCAAACGAGACCTACGGGACGACACGAACGGTATTCTGTAAAACATTACCAGCGAGGGGCTAGATGTGTTAGGTTAGGTTAGATTACGTTATAGACCTATATAATGTTCCCGCCGAGAAGTAGGGGCCGATACGCCAGGAATGTTGTAAAATACTACATCCGAGATGATAGCCTGCCTTAGGTTAGGATATATATCGCTGTAGACGTATATAACATCCCAACCGATATGTACGGGACGACAGGAACGGGATTCTATAAAACATTACCAGCGAGGGGCTAGATGGGTTAGGTTAGGTTATGTTACGTTATAGACGTGTATAATGTTCCCACCGAGAAGTAAAGCCGATACGCCAGGAATGTTGTAAAATACTGCATCCGAGATGTTAGCCTGCCTTACGTTAGGATATATATCGCTGTAGACGAATATAACATCCCAACCGAGATGTACGGGACGACAGGAACGGGATTCTGTAAAACATTACCAGCGAGGGGCTAGATGGGTTAGGTTAGGTTATGTTACGTTATAGACGTGTATAATGTTCCCACCGAGAAGTAGAGCCGATACGCCAGGAATGGCGTAAAATACTTCATCCGAAATGTTAGCCTGCCTTAGGTTAGGATATATAACGCTGTAGACGTATATAATGTCCAAACCGAGACGTAGGGGACGACACGAACGGGATTCGGTAAAACATTACCAGCGAGGGGCTAGATGTGTTAGGTTAAGTTATGTTACGTTATAGACCTATATAATGTTCCCACCGAGAAGTATGGGCCGATACGCCAGGAATGTTGTAAAATACTGCAACCGAGATGTTAGCCTGCCTTAGGTTAGGATATATAACGCTGTAGACGTTTATAATGTCCCAACAGAGACGTACGGGACGTCAGGAACGGGATTCTGTAAAACATTACCAGCGAGGGGCTAGATGGGTTAGGTTAGGTTGTGATACGTTATAAACGTATATAATGTTCCCACCGAGAAGTAGGGGCCGATATGCCAGGAATGTTGTAAAATACTGCATCCGAGATGTTGGCCTGCCTTAGGTTAGGATATATAACGCTATAGACGTATATAATATCCCAACCGAGATGTACGGGACGCCACGAACGGGATTCTGTAAAATATTACGAGCGAGGGGCTAGATGGGTTAGGTTAGGTTATGTTACGTTATAGACGTGTATAATGTTCCCACCGAGAAGTAGAGCCGATACGCCAGGAATGTTGTAAAATACTGCATCCGAGATGTTAGCCTGCCTTACGTTAGGATATATATCGCTGTAGACGAATATAACATCCCAACCGAGATGTACGGGACGACAGGAACGGGATTCTGTAAAACATTACCAGCGAGGTGCTAGATGGGTTAGGTTAGGGTATGTTACGTTATTGACGTATATAATGTTCCCACCGAGAAGTAGGGGCCGATACTCCAAGAATGTTGTAAAATACTACATCCGACATGTTAGCCTGCTTTACGTTAGGATATATATCGCTGTAGACGTACATAACATCCCAACCGAGATGTACGGGACGACACGAACGGGATTCTGTAAAACATTGCCAACGAGGGGCTAGATGGGATAGGTTAGGTTATGTTACGTTACAGACGTATATAATGTTCCCACTGAGAAGTAGGGGCCGATACGCCAGGAATGTCGTAAAATACTGCATCCGAGACGTTAGCCTGCCTTAAGTTAAGATATATAACGCTGTAGACGGATATAATGTCCCATCCGAGACGTACGGGACGACATGAACGGGACTCTGTAAAACATTACCAGCGAGGGGCTAGATGTGTTAGGTTAGGTTATGTTACCTTATAGACCTATATAATGTTCCCACCGAGAAGTATGGGCCGATACGGCAGGAATGTTGTAAAATACTGCAACCGAGATGTTAGCCTGCCTTAGGTTAGGATATATAACGCTGTAGAAGTTTATAATGTCCCATCCGAGACGTACGGGACGACAGGAACGGGATTCTGTAAATCAATACCAGCGAGGGGCTAGATGGGTTAGGTTAGGTTATGTTACGTTATAGACGTGTATAATGTTCCCACCGAGAAGTAGAGCCGATACGCCAGGAATGTTGTAAAATACTGCATCCGAGATGTTAGCCTGCCTTACGTTAGGATATATATCGCTGTAGACGAATATAACATCCCAACCGAGATGTACGGGACGACAGGAACGGGATTCTGTAAAACATTACCAGCGAGGGGCTAGATGGGTTAGGTTAAGTTATGTTACGTTATAGACGTGTATAATGTTCCCACCGAGAAGTAGAGCCGATACGCCAGGAATGTTGTAAAATACTGCATCCGAGATGTTAGCCTGCCTTAGGTTAAGATATATAACGCTATAGACGTATATAATATCCCAACCGAGATGTACGGGACGACACGAACGGGATTCTGTAAAACATTGCCAACGAGGGGCTAGGTGGGATAGGTTAGGTTATGTTACGTTACAGACGTATATAATGTTCCCACCGAGAAGTAGGGGCCGATACTCCAAGAATGTTGTAAAATACTACATCCGAGATGTTAGCCTGCCTTACGTTAGGATATATATCGCTGTAGAAGCATATAACATCCCATCCGAGATGTACGGGACGACAGGAACGGGATTCTGTAAAACATTACCAGCGAGGGGCTAGATGGGTTAGGTTAGGTTATGTTACGTTATAGACGTGTATAATTTTCCCACCGAGAAGTAGAGCCGATACGCCAGGAATGTTGTAAAATACTGCATCTGAGATGTTAGCCTGCCTTAGGTTAGGATATATAACGCTATAGACGTATATAACATCCCATCCGAGATGTACGGGACGACAGGAACGGGATACTGTAAAACATTACCAGCGAGGGGCTAGATGGGTTAGGTTAGGTTATGTTACGTTATAGACGTGTATAGTCTTCCCACCGAGAAGTACGGGCCGATACGCCAGGAATGTTGTAAAATACTGCATCCGAGATGTTAGCCTGCCTTAGGTTAGGATATATATCGCTGTAGACGTATATAATATCCCAACCGAGATGTACGGGACGCCACGAACGGGATTCTGTAAAATATTACGAGCGAGGGGCTAGATGGGTTAGGTTAGGATATGTTACGTTATAGACGTGTATAATGTTCCCACCGAGAAGTAGAGCCGATACGCCAGGAATGTTGTAAAATACTGCATCCGAGATGTTAGCCTGCCTTACGTTAGGATATATATCGCTGTAGACGAATATAACATCCCAACCGAGATGTACGGGACGACAGGAACGGGATTCTGTAAAACATTACCAGCGAGGTGCTAGATGGGTTAGGTTAGGGTATGTTACGCTATTGACGTATATAATGTTCCCACCGAGAAGTAGGGGCCGATACTCCAAGAATGTTGTAAAATACTACATCCGACATGTTAGCCTGCTTTACGTTAGGATATATATCGCTGTAGACGTATATAACATCCCAACCGAGATGTACGGGACGACACGAACGGGATTCTGTAAAACATTGCCAACGACGGGCTAGATGGGATAGGTTAGGTTATGTTACGTTACAGACGTATATAATGTTCCCACTGAGAAGTAGGGGCCGATACGCCAGGAATGTCGTAAAATACTGCATCCGAGATGTTAGCCTGCCTTAAGTTAAGATATATAACGCTGTAGACGGATATAATGTCCCATCCGAGACGTACGGGACGACATGAACGGGACTCTGTAAAACATTACCAGCGAGGGGCTAGATGTGTTAGGTTAGGTTATGTTACCTTATAGACCTATATAATGTTCCCACCGAGAAGTATGGGCCGATACGGCAGGAATGTTGTAAAATACTGCAACCGAGATGTTAGCCTGCCTTAGGTTAGGATATATAACGCTGTAGAAGTTTATAATGTCCCATCCGAGACGTACGGGACGACAGGAACGGGATTCTGTAAATCAATACCAGCGAGGGGCTAGATGGGTTAGGTTAGGTTATGTTACGTTATAGACGTGTATAATGTTCCCACCGAGAAGTAGAGCCGATACGCCAGGAATGTTGTAAAATACTGCATCCGAGATGTTAGCCTGCCTTACGTTAGGATATATATCGCTGTAGACGAATATAACATCCCAACCGAGATGTACGGGACGACAGGAACGGGATTCTGTAAAACATTACCAGCGAGGGGCTAGATGGGTTAGGTTAAGTTATGTTACGTTATAGACGTGTATAATGTTCCCACCGAGAAGTAGAGCCGATACGCCAGGAATGTTGTAAAATACTGCATCCGAGATGTTAGCCTGCCTTAGGTTAGGATATATAACGCTATAGACGTATATAATATCCCAACCGAGATGTACGGGACGCCACGAACGGGATTCTGTAAAATATTACGAGCGAGGGGCTAGATGGGTTAGGTTAGGTTATGTTACGTTACAGACGTATATAATGTTCCCACCGAGAAGTAGGGGCCGATACTCCAAGAATGTTGTAAAATACTACATCCGAGATGTTAGCCTGCCTTACGTTAGGATATATATCGCTGTAGACGTATATAACATCACAACCGAGATGTATGGGACGACAGAAACGGGATTCTGTAAAACATTACCAGCGAGGGGCTAGATGGGTTAGGTTAGGTTATGTTACGTTATAGACCTGTATAATGTTCCCACGGTGAAGTAGGGGCCGATACGCCAGGAATGGCGTATAATACTTCATCCGAGATGTTAGCCTGCCTTAGGTTAGGATATATATTGCTTTAGACGTTTATAATGTTCCAACCGAGATGTATGGGACGACAGGAACGGGATTCTGTAAAACATTACCAGCGAGGGCCTAGATGGGTTAGGTTAGGTTATGTTACGTTATAGACGTGTATAATGTTCCCACCGAGAAGTAGAGCCGATACGCCAGGAATGGCGTAAAATACTGCGACCGAGATGGTAGACTGCCTTAGGTTAGGATATATAACGCTGTAGACGTATATAACGTCCCAAACGAGACCTACGGGACGACACGAACGGTATTCTGTAAAACATTACCAGCGAGGGGCTAGATGTGTTAGGTTAGGTTAGATTACGTTATAGACCTATATAATGTTCCCGCCGAGAAGTAGGGGCCGATACGCCAGGAATGTTGTAAAATACTGCATCCGAGATGTTAGCCTGCCTTAGGTTAAGATATATAACGCTATAGACGTATATAATATCCCAACCGAGATGTACGGGACGACACGAACGGGATTCTGTAAAACATTGCCAACGAGGGGCTAGGTGGGATAGGTTAGGTTATGTTACGTTACAGACGTGTATAATGTTCCCACCGAGAAGTAAAGCCGATACGCCAGGAATGTTGTAAAATACTGCATCCGAGATGTTAGCCTGCCTTACGTTAGGATATATATCGCTGTAGACGAATATAACATCCCAACCGAGATGTACGGGACGACAGGAACGGGATTCTGTAAAACATTACCAGCGAGGGGCTAGATGGGTTAGGTTAGGTTATGTTACGTTATAGACGTGTATAGTCTTCCCACCGAGAAGTACGGGCCGATACGCCAGGAATGTTGTAAAATACTGCATCCGAGATGTTAGCCTGCCTTAGGTTAGGATATATATCGCTGTAGACGTATATAACATCCCAACCGAGATGTACGGGACGACAGGAACGGGATTCTGTAAAAAATTACCAGCGAGGGGCTAGATGGGTTAGGTTAGGTTATGTTACGTTATAGACGTGTATAATTTTCCCACCGAGAAGTAGAGCCGATACGCCAGGAATGTTGTAAAATACTGCATCTGAGATGTTAGCCTGCCTTAGGTTAGGATATATAACGCTATAGACGTATATAACATCCCATCCGAGATGTACGGGACGACAGGAACGGGATACTGTAAAACATTACCAGCGAGGGGCTAGATGGGTTAGGTTAGGTTATGTTACGTTATAGACGTGTATAGTCTTCCCACCGAGAAGTACGGGCCGATACGCCAGGAATGTTGTAAAATACTGCATCCGAGATGTTAGCCTGCCTTAGGTTAGGATATATATCGCTGTAGACGTACATAACATCCCAACCGAGATGTACGGGACGACACGAACGGGATTGTGTAAAACATTGCCAACGAGGGGCTAGATGGGATAGGTTAGGTTATGTTACGTTACAGACGTATATAATGTTCCCACTGAGAAGTAGGGGCCGATACGCCAGGAATGTCGTAAAATACTGCATCCGAGATGTTAGCCTGCCTTAAGTTAAGATATATAACGCTGTAGACGGATATAATGTCCCATCCGAGACGTACGGGACGACATGAACGGGACTCTGTAAAACATTACCAGCGAGGGGCTAGATGTGTTAGGTTAGGTTATGTTACCTTATAGACCTATATAATGTTCCCACCGAGAAGTATGGGCCGATACGGCAGGAATGTTGTAAAATACTGCAACCGAGATGTTAGCCTGCCTTAGGTTAGGATATATAACGCTGTAGAAGTTTATAATGTCCCATCCGAGACGTACGGGACGACAGGAACGGGATTCTGTAAATCAATACCAGCGAGGGGCTAGATGGGTTAGGTTAGGTTATGTTACGTTATAGACGTGTATAATGTTCCCACCGAGAAGTAGAGCCGATACGCCAGGAATGTTGTAAAATACTGCATCCGAGATGTTAGCCTGCCTTACGTTAGGATATATATCGCTGTAGACGTATATAACATCCCAACCGAGATGTACGGGACGACAGGAACGGGATTCTGTAAAACATTACCAGCGAGGGGCTAGATGGGTTAGGTTAGGGTATGTTACGTTATTGACGTATATAATGTTCCCACCGAGAAGTAGGGGCCGATACTCCAAGAATGTTGTAAAATACTACATCCGACATGTTAGCCTGCCTTAGGTTAGGATATATATCGCTGTAGACGAATATAACATCCCAACCGAGATGTACGGGACGACAGGAACGGGATTCTGTAAAACATTACCAGCGAGGGGCTAGATGGGTTAGGTTAAGTTATGTTACGTTATAGACGTGTATAGTGTTCCCACCGAGAAGTAGTGCCGATACGCCAGGAATGTTGTAAAATACTGCATCCGAGATGTTAGCCTGCCTTACGTTAGGATATATATCGCTGTAGACGTATATATCATCCCAACCGAGAAGTACGGGACGACATAAACGGGATTCTGTAAAACATTACCAGCGAGGGGCTAGATGGGTTAGGTTAGGGTATGTTACGTTATTGACGTATATAATGTTCCCACCGAGAAGTAGGGGCCGATACTCCAAGAATGTTGTAAAATACTACATCCGACATGTTAGCCTGCCTTAGGTTAGGATATATATTGCTTTAGACGTTTATAATGTTCCAACCGAGATGTACGGGACGACAGGAACGGGATTCTGTAAAACATTACCAGCGAGGGGCTAGATGGGTTAGGTTAGGTTATGATACGTTACAGACGTATATAATGTTCCCACTGAGAAGTAGGGGCCGATACGCCAGGAATGTCGTAAAATACTGCATCCGAGATGTTAGCCTGCCTTAAGTTAAGATATATAACGCTGTAGACGGATATAATGTCCCATCCGAGACGTACGGGACGACATGAACGGGACTCTGTAAAACATTACCAGCGAGGGGCTGGATGTGTTAGGTTAGGTTATGTTACCTTATAGACCTATATAATCTTCCCACCGAGAAGTATGGGCCGATACGGCAGGAATGTTGTAAAATACTGCAACCGAGATGTTAGCCTGCCTTAGGTTAGGATATATAACGCTGTAGAAGTTTATAATGTCCCATCCGAGACGTACGGGACGACAGGAACGGGATTCTGTAAATCATTACCAGCGAGGGGCTAGATGAGTTAGATTAGGTTGTGATACGTTATAAACGTATATAATGTTCCCACCGAGAAGTAGGGGCCGATATGCCAGGAATGTTGTAAAATAATATATCCGAGAAGTTAGCCTGCCTTAGGTTAGGATATATATCGCTGTAGACGTATATAATATCCCAACCGAGATGTACGGGACGACACGAATGGGATTCTGTAAAACATTGCCAACGAGGGGCTAGGTGGGATAGGTTAGGTTATGTTACGTTACAGACGTATATAATGGTCCCAACGAGAAGTAGGGGCCGATACTCCAAGATTGTTGTAAAATACTACATCCGAGATGTTAGCCTGCCTTACGTTAGGATATATATCGCTGTAGATGCATATAACATCCCATCCGAGATGTACGGGACGACAGGAACGGGATTCTGTAAAACATTACCAGCGAGGGGCTAGATGGGTTAGGTTAGGTTATGTTACGTTATAGACGTGTATAGTCTTCCCACCGAGAAGTACGGGCCGATACGCCAGGAATGTTGTAAAATACTGCATCCGAGATGTTAGCCTGCCTTAGGTTAGGATATATATCGCTGTAGACGTATATAACATCCCAACCGAGATGTACGGGACGACAGGAACGGGATTCTGTAAAAAATTACCAGCGAGGGGCTAGATGGGTTAGGTTAGGTTATGTTACGTTATAGACGTGTATAATTTTCCCACCGAGAAGTAGAGCCGATACGCCAGGAATGTTGTAAAATACTGCATCCGAGATGTTAGCCTGCCTTAGGTTAGGATATATAACGCTATAGACGTATATAACATCCCATCCGAGATGTACGGGACGACAGGAACGGGATACTGTAAAACATTACCAGCGAGGGGCTAGATGGGTTAGGTTAGGTTATGTTACGTTATAGACGTGTATAATGTTCCCACCGAGAAGTAGAGCCGATACGCCAGGAATGGCGTAAAATACTGCGACCGAGATGGTAGACTGCCTTAGGTTAGGATATATAACGCTGTAGACGTATATAACGTCCCAAACGAGACCTACGGGACGACACGAACGGTATTCTGTAAAACATTACCAGCGAGGGGCTAGATGTGTTAGGTTAGGTTAGATTACGTTATAGACCTATATAATGTTCCCGCCGAGAAGTAGGGGCCGATACGCCAGGAATGTTGTAAAATACTACATCCGAGATGATAGCCTGCCTTAGGTTAGGATATATATCGCTGTAGACGTATATAACATCCCAACCGAGATGTACGGGACGACAGGAACGGGATTCTGTAAAACATTACCAGCGAGGGGCTAGATTGGTTAGGTTAGGTTATGTTACGTTATAGACGTGTATAATGTTCCCACCGAGAAGTAGAGCCGATCCGCCAGGAATGTTGTAAAATACTGCATCCGAGATGTTAGCCTGCCTTACGTTAGGATATATATCGCTGTAGACGAATATAACATCCCAACCGAGATGTACGGGACGACAGGAACGGGATTCTGTAAAACATTACCAGCGAGGGGCTAGATGGGTTAGGTTAAGTTATGTTACGTTATAGACGTGTATAGTGTTCCCACCGAGAAGTAGTGCCGATACGCCAGGAATGTTGTAAAATACTGCATCCGAGATGTTAGCCTGCCTTACGTTAGGATATATATCGCTGTAGACGTATATATCAGCCCAACCGAGAAGTACGGGACGACATAAACGGGATTCTGTAAAACATTACCAGCGAGGGGCTAGATGTGTTAGGTTAGGTTATATTACGTTATAGACCTATATAAAGTTCCCACCGAGAAGTATGGGCCGATACGCCAGGAATGTTGTAAAATACAGCAACCGAGATGTTAGCCTGCCTTACGTTAGGATATATAACGCTGTAGAAGTTTATAATGTCCCATCCGAGACGTACGGGACGACAGGAACGGGATTCTGTAAATCATTACCAGCGAGGGGCTAGATGGGTTAGATTAGGTTGTGATACGTTATAAACGTATATAATGTTCCCACCGAGAAGTAGGGGCCGATATGCCAGGAATGTTGTAAAATAATATATCCGAGAAGTTAGCCTGCCTTAGGTTAGGATATATATCGCTGTAGACGTATATAATATCCCAACCGAGATGTACGGGACGACACGAATGGGATTCTGTAAAACATTGCCAACGAGGGGCTAGGTGGGATAGGTTAGGTTATGTTACGTTACAGACGTATATAATGTTCCCACCGAGAAGTAGGGGCCGATACTCCAAGAATGTTGTAAAATACTACATCCGAGATGTTAGCCTGCCTTACGTTAGGATATATATCGCTGTAGAAGCATATAACATCCCATCCGAGATGTACGGGACGACAGGAACGGGATTCTGTAAAACAATACCAGCGAGGGGCTAGATGGGTTAGGTTAAGTTATGTTACGTTATAGACGTGTATAATGTTCCCACCGAGAAGTAGAGCCGATACGCCAGGAATGTTGTAAAATACTGCATCCGAGATGTTAGCCTGCCTTAGGTTAAGATATATAACGCTATAGACGTATATAATATCCCAACCGAGATGTACGGGACGACACGAACAGGATTCTGTAAAACATTGCCAACGAGGGGCTAGATGGGATAGGTTAGGTTATGTTACGTTATAGACGTATATAATGTTCCCACCGAGAAGTATGGGCCGATACGCCAGGAATGTTGTAAAATACTGCAACCGAGATGTTAGCCTGCCTTAGGTTAGGATATATATTGCTTTAGACGTTTATAATGTTCCAACCGAGATGTACGGGACGACAGGAACGGGATTCTGTAAAACATTACCAGCGAGGGGCTAGATGGGTTAGGTTAGGTTATGTTACGTTATAGACGTGTATAATGTTCCCACCGAGAAGTACGGGCCGATACGCCAGGAATGTTGTAAAATACTGCATCCGAGATGTTAGCCTGCCTTAGGTTAGGATATATATCGCTGTAGACGTATATAACATCCCAACCGAGATGTACGGGACGACAGGAACGGGATTCTGTAAAAAATTACCAGCGAGGGGCTAGATGTGTTAGGTTAGGTTATGTTACGTTATAGACGTGTATAATGTTCCCACCGAGAAGTAGATCCGATACGCCAGGAATGTTGTAAAATACTGCATCCGAGATGTTAGCCTGCCTTAGGTCAAGATATATAACGCTATAGACGTATATAATATCCCAACCAAGATGTACAGGACGACACGAACGGGATTCTGTAAAATATTACCAGCGAGGGGCTAGATGGGTTAGGTTAGGTTATGTTACGTTATAGACGTGTATAATGTTCCCACCGAGAAGTAGAGCCGTTACGCCAGGAATGGCGTAAAATACTGCGACCGAGATGCTAGACTGCCTTAGGTTAGGATATATAACGCTGTAGACGTATATAACGTCGCAAACGAGACCTACGGGACGACACGAACGGTATTCTGTAAAACATTACCAGCGAGGGGCTAGATGTGTTAGGTTAGGTTATATTACGTTATAGACCTATATAATGTTCCCGCCGAGAAGTAGGGGCCGATACGCCTGGAATGTTGTAAAATACTACATCCGAGATGATAGCCTGCCTTAGGTTAGGATATATATTGCTTTAGACGTTTATAATGTTCCAACCGAGATGTACGGGACGACAGGAACGGGATTCTGTAAAACATTACCAGCGAGGGGCTAGATGGGTTAGGTTAGGTTATGTTACGTTATAGACGTGTATAATGTTCCCACCGAGAAGTAGAGCCGATACGCCAGGAATGTTGTAAAATACTGCATCCGAGATGTTAGCCTGCCTTACGTTAGGATATATATCGCTGTAGACGAATATAACATCCCAACCGAGATGCACGGGACGACAGGAACGGGATTCTGTAAAACAATACCAGCGAGGGGCTAGATGGGTTAGGTTAAGTTATGTTACGTTATAGACGTGTATAATGTTCCCACCGAGAAGTAGAGCCGATACGCCAGGAATGTTGTAAAATACTGCATCCGAGATGTTAGCCTGCCTTAGGTTAAGATATATAACGCTATAGACGTATATAATATCCCAACCGAGATGTACGGGACGACACGAACAGGATTCTGTAAAACATTGCCAACGAGGGGCTAGATGGGATAGGTTAGGTTATGTTACGTTATAGACGTATATAATGTTCCCACCGAGAAGTATGGGCCGATACGCCAGGAATGTTGTAAAATACTGCAACCGAGATGTTAGCCTGCCTTAGGTTAGGATATATATTGCTTTAGACGTTTATAATGTTCCAACCGAGATGTACGGGACGACAGGAACGGGATTCTGTAAAACATTACCAGCGAGGGGCTAGATGGGTTAGGTTAGGTTATGTTACGTTATAGACGTGTATAATGTTCCCACCGAGAAGTAGAGCCGATACGCCAGGAATGTTGTAAAATACTGCATCCGAGATGTTAGCCTGCCTTACGTTAGGATATATATCGCTGTAGACGAATATAACATCCCAACCGAGATGTACGGGACGACAGGAACGGGATTCTGTCAAACAATACCAGCGAGGGGCTAGATGGGTTAGGTTAAGTTATGTTACGTTATAGACGTGTATAATGTTCCCACCGAGAAGTAGAGCCGATACGCCAGGAATGTTGTAAAATACTGCATCCGAGATGTTAGCCTGCCTTAGGTTAAGATATATAACGCTATAGACGTATATAATATCCCAACCGAGATGTACGGGACGACACGAACAGGATTCTGTAAAACATTGCCAACGAGGGGCTAGATGGGATAGGTTAGGTTATGTTACGTTATAGACGTATATAATGTTCCCACCGAGAAGTATGGGCCGATACGCCAGGAATGTTGTAAAATACTGCAACCGAGATGTTAGCCTGCCTTAGGTTAGGATATATAAGGCTGTAGACGTTTATAATGTCCCAACAGAGACGTACGGGACGTCAGGAACGGGATTCCGTAAAACATTACCAGCGAGGGGCTAGATGGGTTAGGTTAGGTTGTGATACGTTATAAACGTATATAATGTTCCCACCGAGAAGTAGGGGCCGATATGCCAGGAATGTTGTAAAATACTGCATCCGACATGTTAGCCTGCCTCAGGTTAGGATATATAACGCTATAGACGTATATAATATCCCAACCGAGATGTACGGGACGACACGAACAGGATTCTGTAAAACATTGCCAGCGAGGGGCTAGATGGGATAGGTTAGGTTATGTTACGTTATAGACGTATATAATGTTCCCACCGAGTAGTAGAGGCCGATCCTACAGAAATGTTGTAAAATACTATATCCGAGAAATTAGCCTGCCTTAGGTTAGGATATATATCGCTGTAGACGTTTATAATATCCCAACCGAGACGTACGGGACGTCACGAACGGTATTCTGTAAAACATTTCCAGCGAGGGACTAGATGTGTCAGGTTAGGTTATGTTACGTTATAGACGTATATAATGTTCCCACCGAGAAGTATGGGCCGATACGCCAGGAATGTTGTAAAATACTATATCCGAGAAGTTAGCCTGCCTTAGGTTAGGATATATATCGCTGTAGACGTTTATAATGTCTCATCCGAGACGTACGGGACGACAGGGACGGGATTCTGTAAAACATTACCAGCGAGGGGCTAGATGGGTTAGGATAGGTTGTGATACGTTATAAACGTATATAATGTTCCCACCGAGAAGTAGGGGCCGATATGCCAGGAATGTTGTAAAATACTGCATCCGAGATGATAGCTTGCTTTAGGTTAGGATATATAACGCTGTAGGCGTATATAATATTCCAACCGAGATGTACGGGACGTCACGAACGGGGTTCTGTAAAACATTGCCAACGAGGGGCTAGATGGGATAGGTTAGGTTATGTTACGTTACACACGTATATAATGTTCCCACCGAGAAGTATGGGCCGATACGCCAGGAATGTTGTAAAATACTGTATCCGAGAAGTTAGCCTGCCTTAGGTTAGTATATATATCGCTGTAGACGTTTAAATGTCTCATCCGAGACGTACGGGACGACAGGGACGGGATTCTGTAAAACATTACCAGCGAGGGGCTAGATGGGTTAGGTTAGGTTGAGATACGTTATAAACGTATATAATGTTCCCACCGAGAAGTAGGGGCCGATATGCCAGGAATGTTGTAAAATACTGCATCCGAGATGATAGCTTGCCTTAGGTTAGGATATATAACGCTATAGACGTATATAATATTCCAACCGAGATGTACGGGACGTCACGAACGGGATTCTGTAAAACATTGCCAACGAGGTGCTAGATGGGATAGGTTAGGTTATGTTACGTTACAGACGTATATAATGTTCCCACCGAGAAGTATGGGCCGCTACGCCAGGAATGTTGTAAAATACTGCATCCGAGATGTTAGCCCGCCTTAGGTTAGGATATATATTGCTGTAGACGTTTATAATGTCCAAACCGAGACGTACGGGACGGCAGGAACGAGATACTGTAAAACATTACCAGCGAGGGGCTAGATGGGATAGGTTAGGTTATGTTACGTTATAAACATATATAATGTTCCCACCGAGAAGTAGAGGCCGATCCTACAGAAATGTTGTAAAATACTATATCCGAGAAATTAGCCTGCCTTAGGTTAGGATATATATCGCTGTAGACGTTTATAATATCCCAACCGAGACGTACGGGACATCACGAACGGTATTCTGTGAAACATTACCAATGAGGGACTAGATGTTTCAGGTTAGGTTATGTTACGTTATAGACCTATATAATGTTCCCACCGAGAAGTATGGGCCGATATGCCAGGAATGTTGTAAAATACTGCAACCGAGATGTTAGCCTGCCTTAGGTTAGCATACATAACGCTATAGTCGTATATAATGTCCAAACCGAGACGTACAGGACGGCAGGAACGAGATACTGTAAAACATTACCAGCGAGGGGCTAGATGGGATAGGTTACGTTATGTTACGTTATAGACGTATATAATGTTCCCACCGAGAAGTATGGACCGATACGCCAGGAATGTTGTGAAATACTGCATCCGAGATGTTAGCCTGCCTTAGGTTAGGATATATATCGCTGTAGACGTATCTAAAATCCCAACCGAGATGTACGGGACGACACGAACAGGATTCTGTAAAACATTGCCAGCGGGGGGCTAGATGGGTTAGGTTAGGGTATGTTACGTTATTGACGTATATAATGTTCCCACCGAGAAGTAGGGGCCGATACTCCAAGAATGTTGTAAAATACTACATCCGACATGTTAGCCTGCCTTAGGTTAGGATATATATTGCTTTAGACGTTTATAATGTTCCAACCGAGATGTACGGGACGACAGGAACGGGATTCTGTAAAACATTACCAGCGAGGGGCTAGATGGGTTAGGTTAGGTTATGATACGTTACAGACGTATATAATGTTCCCACTGAGAAGTAGGGGCCGATACGCCAGGAATGTCGTAAAATACTGCATCCGAGATGTTAGCCTGCCTTAAGTTAAGATATATAACGCTGTAGACGGATATAATGTCCCATCCGAGACGTACGGGACGACATGAACGGGACTCTGTAAAACATTACCAGCGAGGGGCTAGATGTGTTAGGTTAGGTTATGTTACCTTATAGACCTATATAATCTTCCCACCGAGAAGTATGGGCCGATACGGCAGGAATGTTGTAAAATACTGCAACCGAGATGTTAGCCTGCCTTAGGTTAGGATATATAACGCTGTAGAAGTTTATAATGTCCCATCCGAGACGTACGGGACGACAGGAACGGGATTCTGTAAATCATTACCAGCGAGGGGCTAGATGAGTTAGATTAGGTTGTGATACGTTATAAACGTATATAATGTTCCCACCGAGAAGTAGGGGCCGATATGCCAGGAATGTTGTAAAATAATATATCCGAGAAGTTAGCCTGCCTTAGGTTAGGATATATATCGCTGTAGACGTATATAATATCCCAACCGAGATGTACGGGACGACACGAATGGGATTCTGTAAAACATTGCCAACGAGGGGCTAGGTGGGATAGGTTAGGTTATGTTACGTTACAGACGTATATAATGGTCCCAACGAGAAGTAGGGGCCGATACTCCAAGATTGTTGTAAAATACTACATCCGAGATGTTAGCCTGCCTTACGTTAGGATATATATCGCTGTAGAAGCATATAACATCCCATCCGAGATGTACGGGACGACAGGAACGGGATTCTGTAAAACATTACCAGCGAGGGGCTAGATGGGTTAGGTTAGGTTATCTTACGTTATAGACGTGTATAGTCTTCCCACCGAGAAGTACGGGCCGATACGCCAGGAATGTTGTAAAATACTGCATCCGAGATGTTAGCCTGCCTTAGGTTAGGATATATATCGCTGTAGACGTATATAACATCCCAACCGAGATGTACGGGACGACAGGAACGGGATTCTGTAAAAAATTACCAGCGAGGGGCTAGATGGGTTAGGTTAGGTTATGTTACGTTATAGACGTGTATAATTTTCCCACCGAGAAGTAGAGCCGATACGCCAGGAATGTTGTAAAATACTGCATCCGAGATGTTAGCCTGCCTTAGGTTAGGATATATAACGCTATAGACGTATATAACATCCCATCCGAGATGTACGGGACGACAGGAACGGGATACTGTAAAACATTACCAGCGAGGGGCTAGATGGGTTAGGTTAGGTTATGTTACGTTATAGACGTGTATAATGTTCCCACCGAGAAGTAGAGCCGATACGCCAGGAATGGCGTAAAATACTGCGACCGAGATGGTAGACTGCCTTAGGTTAGGATATATAACGCTGTAGACGTATATAACGTCCCAAACGAGACCTACGGGACGACACGAACGGTATTCTGTAAAACATTACCAGCGAGGGGCTAGATGTGTTAGGTTAGGTTAGATTACGTTATAGACCTATATAATGTTCCCGCCGAGAAGTAGGGGCCGATACGCCAGGAATGTTGTAAAATACTACATCCGAGATGATAGCCTGCCTTAGGTTAGGATATATATCGCTGTAGACGTATATAACATCCCAACCGAGATGTACGGGACGACAGGAACGGGATTCTGTAAAACATTACCAGCGAGGGGCTAGATGGGTTAGGTTAGGTTATGTTACGTTATAGACGTGTATAATGTTCCCACCGAGAAGTAGAGCCGATCCGCCAGGAATGTTGTAAAATACTGCATCCGAGATGTTAGCCTGCCTTACGTTAGGATATATATCGCTGTAGACGAATATAACATCCCAACCGAGATGTACGGGACGACAGGAACGGGATTCTGTAAAACATTACCAGCGAGGGGCTAGATGGGTTAGGTTAAGTTATGTTACGTTATAGACGTGTATAGTGTTCCCACCGAGAAGTAGTGCCGATACGCCAGGAATGTTGTAAAATACTGCATCCGAGATGTTAGCCTGCCTTACGTTAGGATATATATCGCTGTAGACGTATATATCAGCCCAACCGAGAAGTACGGGACGACATAAACGGGATTCTGTAAAACATTACCAGCGAGGGGCTAGATGTGTTAGGTTAGGTTATATTACGTTATAGACCTATATAAAGTTCCCACCGAGAAGTATGGGCCGATACGCCAGGAATGTTGTAAAATACAGCAACCGAGATGTTAGCCTGCCTTACGTTAGGATATATAACGCTGTAGAAGTTTATAATGTCCCATCCGAGACGTACGGGACGACAGGAACGGGATTCTGTAAATCATTACCAGCGAGGGGCTAGATGGGTTAGATTAGGTTGTGATACGTTATAAACGTATATAATGTTCCCACCGAGAAGTAGGGGCCGATATGCCAGGAATGTTGTAAAATAATATATCCGAGAAGTTAGCCTGCCTTAGGTTAGGATATATATCGCTGTAGAAGCATATAACATCCCATCCGAGATGTACGGGACGACAGGAACGGGATTCTGTAAAACATTACCAGCGAGGGGCTAGATGGGTTAGGTTAGGTTATGTTACGTTATAGACGTGTATAGTCTTCCCACCGAGAAGTACGGGCCGATACGCCAGGAATGTTGTAAAATACTGCATCCGAGATGTTAGCCTGCCTTAGGTTAGGATATATATCGCTGTAGACGTATATAACATCCCAACCGAGATGTACGGGACGACAGGAACGGGATTCTGTAAAAAATTACCAGCGAGGGGCTAGATGGGTTAGGTTAGGTTATGTTACGTTATAGACGTGTATAATTTTCCCACCGAGAAGTAGAGCCGATACGCCAGGAATGTTGTAAAATACTGCATCCGAGATGTTAGCCTGCCTTAGGTTAGGATATATAACGCTATAGACGTATATAACATCCCATCCGAGATGTACGGGACGACAGGAACGGGATACTGTAAAACATTACCAGCGAGGGGCTAGATGGGTTAGGTTAGGTTATGTTACGTTATAGACGTGTATAATGTTCCCACCGAGAAGTAGAGCCGATACGCCAGGAATGGCGTAAAATACTGCGACCGAGATGGTAGACTGCCTTAGGTTAGGATATATAACGCTGTAGACGTATATAACGTCCCAAACGAGACCTACGGGACGACACGAACGGTATTCTGTAAAACATTACCAGCGAGGGGCTAGATGTGTTAGGTTAGGTTAGATTACGTTATAGACCTATATAATGTTCCCGCCGAGAAGTAGGGGCCGATACGCCAGGAATGTTGTAAAATACTACATCCGAGATGATAGCCTGCCTTAGGTTAGGATATATATCGCTGTAGACGTATATAACATCCCAACCGAGATGTACGGGACGACAGGAACGGGATTCTGTAAAACATTACCAGCGAGGGGCTAGATGGGTTAGGTTAGGTTATGTTACGTTATAGACGTGTATAATGTTCCCACCGAGAAGTAGAGCCGATCCGCCAGGAATGTTGTAAAATACTGCATCCGAGATGTTAGCCTGCCTTACGTTAGGATATATATCGCTGTAGACGAATATAACATCCCAACCGAGATGTACGGGACGACAGGAACGGGATTCTGTAAAACATTACCAGCGAGGGGCTAGATGGGTTAGGTTAAGTTATGTTACGTTATAGACGTGTATAGTGTTCCCACCGAGAAGTAGTGCCGATACGCCAGGAATGTTGTAAAATACTGCATCCGAGATGTTAGCCTGCCTTACGTTAGGATATATATCGCTGTAGACGTATATATCAGCCCAACCGAGAAGTACGGGACGACATAAACGGGATTCTGTAAAACATTACCAGCGAGGGGCTAGATGTGTTAGGTTAGGTTATATTACGTTATAGACCTATATAAAGTTCCCACCGAGAAGTATGGGCCGATACGCCAGGAATGTTGTAAAATACAGCAACCGAGATGTTAGCCTGCCTTACGTTAGGATATATAACGCTGTAGAAGTTTATAATGTCCCATCCGAGACGTACGGGACGACAGGAACGGGATTCTGTAAATCATTACCAGCGAGGGGCTAGATGGGTTAGATTAGGTTGTGATACGTTATAAACGTATATAATGTTCCCACCGAGAAGTAGGGGCCGATATGCCAGGAATGTTGTAAAATAATATATCCGAGAAGTTAGCCTGCCTTAGGTTAGGATATATATCGCTGTAGACGTATATAATATCCCAACCGAGATGTACGGGACGACACGAATGGGATTCTGTAAAACATTGCCAACGAGGGGCTAGGTGGGATAGGTTAGGTTATGTTACGTTACAGACGTATATAATGTTCCCACCGAGAAGTAGGGGCCGATACTCCAAGAATGTTGTAAAATACTACATCCGAGATGTTAGCCTGCCTTACGTTAGGATATATATCGCTGTAGAAGCATATAACATCCCATCCGAGATGTACGGGACGACAGGAACGGGATTCTGTAAAACAATACCAGCGAGGGGCTAGATGGGTTAGGTTAAGTTATGTTACGTTATAGACGTGTATAATGTTCCCACCGAGAAGTAGAGCCGATACGCCAGGAATGTTGTAAAATACTGCATCCGAGATGTTAGCCTGCCTTAGGTTAAGATATATAACGCTATAGACGTATATAATATCCCAACCGAGATGTACGGGACGACACGAACAGGATTCTGTAAAACATTGCCAACGAGGGGCTAGATGGGATAGGTTAGGTTATGTTACGTTATAGACGTATATAATGTTCCCACCGAGAAGTATGGGCCGATACGCCAGGAATGTTGTAAAATACTGCAACCGAGATGTTAGCCTGCCTTAGGTTAGGATATATATTGCTTTAGACGTTTATAATGTTCCAACCGAGATGTACGGGACGACAGGAACGGGATTCTGTAAAACATTACCAGCGAGGGGCTAGATGGGTTAGGTTAGGTTATGTTACGTTATAGACGTGTATAATGTTCCCACCGAGAAGTACGGGCCGATACGCCAGGAATGTTGTAAAATACTGCATCCGAGATGTTAGCCTGCCTTAGGTTAGGATATATATCGCTGTAGACGTATATAACATCCCAACCGAGATGTACGGGACGACAGGAACGGGATTCTGTAAAAAATTACCAGCGAGGGGCTAGATGTGTTAGGTTAGGTTATGTTACGTTATAGACGTGTATAATGTTCCCACCGAGAAGTAGATCCGATACGCCAGGAATGTTGTAAAATACTGCATCCGAGATGTTAGCCTGCCTTAGGTCAAGATATATAACGCTATAGACGTATATAATATCCCAACCAAGATGTACAGGACGACACGAACGGGATTCTGTAAAATATTACCAGCGAGGGGCTAGATGGGTTAGGTTAGGTTATGTTACGTTATAGACGTGTATAATGTTCCCACCGAGAAGTAGAGCCGTTACGCCAGGAATGGCGTAAAATACTGCGACCGAGATGCTAGACTGCCTTAGGTTAGGATATATAACGCTGTAGACGTATATAACGTCGCAAACGAGACCTACGGGACGACACGAACGGTATTCTGTAAAACATTACCAGCGAGGGGCTAGATGTGTTAGGTTAGGTTATATTACGTTATAGACCTATATAATGTTCCCGCCGAGAAGTAGGGGCCGATACGCCTGGAATGTTGTAAAATACTACATCCGAGATGATAGCCTGCCTTAGGTTAGGATATATATTGCTTTAGACGTTTATAATGTTCCAACCGAGATGTACGGGACGACAGGAACGGGATTCTGTAAAACATTACCAGCGAGGGGCTAGATGGGTTAGGTTAGGTTATGTTACGTTATAGACGTGTATAATGTTCCCACCGAGAAGTAGAGCCGATACGCCAGGAATGTTGTAAAATACTGCATCCGAGATGTTAGCCTGCCTTACGTTAGGATATATATCGCTGTAGACGAATATAACATCCCAACCGAGATGCACGGGACGACAGGAACGGGATTCTGTAAAACAATACCAGCGAGGGGCTAGATGGGTTAGGTTAAGTTATGTTACGTTATAGACGTGTATAATGTTCCCACCGAGAAGTAGAGCCGATACGCCAGGAATGTTGTAAAATACTGCATCCGAGATGTTAGCCTGCCTTAGGTTAAGATATATAACGCTATAGACGTATATAATATCCCAACCGAGATGTACGGGACGACACGAACAGGATTCTGTAAAACATTGCCAACGAGGGGCTAGATGGGATAGGTTAGGTTATGTTACGTTATAGACGTATATAATGTTCCCACCGAGAAGTATGGGCCGATACGCCAGGAATGTTGTAAAATACTGCAACCGAGATGTTAGCCTGCCTTAGGTTAGGATATATATTGCTTTAGACGTTTATAATGTTCCAACCGAGATGTACGGGACGACAGGAACGGGATTCTGTAAAACATTACCAGCGAGGGGCTAGATGGGTTAGGTTAGGTTATGTTACGTTATAGACGTGTATAATGTTCCCACCGAGAAGTAGAGCCGATACGCCAGGAATGTTGTAAAATACTGCATCCGAGATGTTAGCCTGCCTTACGTTAGGATATATATCGCTGTAGACGAATATAACATCCCAACCGAGATGTACGGGACGACAGGAACGGGATTCTGTCAAACAATACCAGCGAGGGGCTAGATGGGTTAGGTTAAGTTATGTTACGTTATAGACGTGTATAATGTTCCCACCGAGAAGTAGAGCCGATACGCCAGGAATGTTGTAAAATACTGCATCCGAGATGTTAGCCTGCCTTAGGTTAAGATATATAACGCTATAGACGTATATAATATCCCAACCGAGATGTACGGGACGACACGAACAGGATTCTGTAAAACATTGCCAACGAGGGGCTAGATGGGATAGGTTAGGTTATGTTACGTTATAGACGTATATAATGTTCCCACCGAGAAGTATGGGCCGATACGCCAGGAATGTTGTAAAATACTGCAACCGAGATGTTAGCCTGCCTTAGGTTAGGATATATAAGGCTGTAGACGTTTATAATGTCCCAACAGAGACGTACGGGACGTCAGGAACGGGATTCCGTAAAACATTACCAGCGAGGGGCTAGATGGGTTAGGTTAGGTTGTGATACGTTATAAACGTATATAATGTTCCCACCGAGAAGTAGGGGCCGATATGCCAGGAATGTTGTAAAATACTGCATCCGACATGTTAGCCTGCCTCAGGTTAGGATATATAACGCTATAGACGTATATAATATCCCAACCGAGATGTACGGGACGACACGAACAGGATTCTGTAAAACATTGCCAGCGAGGGGCTAGATGGGATAGGTTAGGTTATGTTACGTTATAGACGTATATAATGTTCCCACCGAGTAGTAGAGGCCGATCCTACAGAAATGTTGTAAAATACTATATCCGAGAAATTAGCCTGCCTTAGGTTAGGATATATATCGCTGTAGACGTTTATAATATCCCAACCGAGACGTACGGGACGTCACGAACGGTATTCTGTAAAACATTTCCAGCGAGGGACTAGATGTGTCAGGTTAGGTTATGTTACGTTATAGACGTATATAATGTTCCCACCGAGAAGTATGGGCCGATACGCCAGGAATGTTGTAAAATACTATATCCGAGAAGTTAGCCTGCCTTAGGTTAGGATATATATCGCTGTAGACGTTTATAATGTCTCATCCGAGACGTACGGGACGACAGGGACGGGATTCTGTAAAACATTACCAGCGAGGGGCTAGATGGGTTAGGATAGGTTGTGATACGTTATAAACGTATATAATGTTCCCACCGAGAAGTAGGGGCCGATATGCCAGGAATGTTGTAAAATACTGCATCCGAGATGATAGCTTGCTTTAGGTTAGGATATATAACGCTGTAGGCGTATATAATATTCCAACCGAGATGTACGGGACGTCACGAACGGGGTTCTGTAAAACATTGCCAACGAGGGGCTAGATGGGATAGGTTAGGTTATGTTACGTTACACACGTATATAATGTTCCCACCGAGAAGTATGGGCCGATACGCCAGGAATGTTGTAAAATACTGTATCCGAGAAGTTAGCCTGCCTTAGGTTAGTATATATATCGCTGTAGACGTTTAAATGTCTCATCCGAGACGTACGGGACGACAGGGACGGGATTCTGTAAAACATTACCAGCGAGGGGCTAGATGGGTTAGGTTAGGTTGAGATACGTTATAAACGTATATAATGTTCCCACCGAGAAGTAGGGGCCGATATGCCAGGAATGTTGTAAAATACTGCATCCGAGATGATAGCTTGCCTTAGGTTAGGATATATAACGCTATAGACGTATATAATATTCCAACCGAGATGTACGGGACGTCACGAACGGGATTCTGTAAAACATTGCCAACGAGGTGCTAGATGGGATAGGTTAGGTTATGTTACGTTACAGACGTATATAATGTTCCCACCGAGAAGTATGGGCCGCTACGCCAGGAATGTTGTAAAATACTGCATCCGAGATGTTAGCCCGCCTTAGGTTAGGATATATATTGCTGTAGACGTTTATAATGTCCAAACCGAGACGTACGGGACGGCAGGAACGAGATACTGTAAAACATTACCAGCGAGGGGCTAGATGGGATAGGTTAGGTTATGTTACGTTATAAACATATATAATGTTCCCACCGAGAAGTAGAGGCCGATCCTACAGAAATGTTGTAAAATACTATATCCGAGAAATTAGCCTGCCTTAGGTTAGGATATATATCGCTGTAGACGTTTATAATATCCCAACCGAGACGTACGGGACATCACGAACGGTATTCTGTGAAACATTACCAATGAGGGACTAGATGTTTCAGGTTAGGTTATGTTACGTTATAGACCTATATAATGTTCCCACCGAGAAGTATGGGCCGATATGCCAGGAATGTTGTAAAATACTGCAACCGAGATGTTAGCCTGCCTTAGGTTAGCATACATAACGCTATAGTCGTATATAATGTCCAAACCGAGACGTACAGGACGGCAGGAACGAGATACTGTAAAACATTACCAGCGAGGGGCTAGATGGGATAGGTTACGTTATGTTACGTTATAGACGTATATAATGTTCCCACCGAGAAGTATGGACCGATACGCCAGGAATGTTGTGAAATACTGCATCCGAGATGTTAGCCTGCCTTAGGTTAGGATATATATCGCTGTAGACGTATCTAAAATCCCAACCGAGATGTACGGGACGACACGAACAGGATTCTGTAAAACATTGCCAGCGGGGGGCTAGATGGGATAGGTTAGGTTATGTTACGTTATAGACGTATATAATGTTCCCACTGAGAAGTAGAGGCCGATCCTACAGAAATGTTGTGAAATACTATATCCGAGAAATTAGCCTGCCTTAGGTTAGGATATATATCGCTGTAGACGTTTATAATATCCCAACCGAGACGTACGGGACGTCACGAACGGTATTCTGTAAAACATTACCAGCGAGGGACTAGATGTGTGAGGTTAGGTTATGTTACGTTATAGACCTATATAATGTTCCCACCGAGAAGTATGCGCCGATATGCCAGGAATGTTGTAAAATACTATATCCGAGAAGTTAGCCTGCCTTAGGTTAGGATATATATCGCTGTAGACGTTTATAATGTCTCATCCGAGACGTACGGGACGACAGGGACGGGATTCTGTAAAACATTACCAGCGAGGGGCTAGATGGGGTAGGATAGGTTGTGATACGTTATAAACGTATATAATGTTCCCACCGAGAAGTAGGGGCCGGTATGCCAGGGATGTTGTAAAATACTGCATCCGAGATGATAGCTTGACTTAGGTTAGGATATATAACGCTATAGACGTATATAATATTCCAACCGAGATGTACGGGACGCCACGAACGGGATTCTGTAAAACATTGCCAACGAGGGGCTAGATGGGATAGGTTAGGTTATGTTACGTTACACACGTATATAATGTTCCCACCGAGAAGTATGGGCCGATACGCCAGGAATGTTGTAGTATACTGCATCCGAGATGTTAGCCTGCCTTAGGTTAGGTATATAACGCTAGAGACGTATATAATATCCCAACCGAGATGTACCGGGCGACACGAACGGGATTCTGTAAAATATTACCAGCGAGGGGCTAGATGGGTTGGGTTAGGTTATGTTACGTTATAGACGTATATAGTGTTTCCACCGAGAAGTAGGGGCCGATACTACAAGAATGTTGTAAAATACTTCATCCGAGATGTTAGCCTGCCTTAGGTTAGGATATATATTTCTGTAGACGTTTATAATGTCCCAACCGAGACGTACGGGACGACAGGGACGGGATTCTGTAAAACATTACCAGCGAGGGGCTAGATGGGTTAGGTTAGGTTGTGATACGTTATAGACGTTTATAATGTTCCCACCGAGAAGTATGGGCCGATACGCCAGGAATGTTGTAAAATACTGCATCCGAGATGTTAGCCTGCCTTAGGTTAGGCATATAACGCTAGAGACGTATATAATATCCCAACCGAGATGTACGGGACGACACGAACGGGATTCTGTACAACATTGCCAACGAGGGGCTAGATGGGATAGGTTAGGTTATGTTAAGTTATAGACGTGTATAATGTTCCCACGGTGAAGTAGGGGCCGATACGCCAGGAATGTTGTAAAATACTATATCCGAGAAGTTAGCCTGCCTTAGGTTAGGATATATATCGCTGTAGACGTTTATAACGTCTCATCCGAGACGTACGGGACGACAGGGACGGGATTCTGTAAAACATTACCAGCGAGGGGCTAGATGGGTTAGGATAGGTTGTGATACGTTATAAACGTATATAATGTTCCCACCGAGAAGTAGGGGCCGATATGCCAGGAATGTTGTAAAATACTGCATCCGAGATGATAGTTTGCCTTAGGTTAGGATATATAACGCTATAGACGTATATAATATTCCAACCGAGATGTACGGGACGTCACGAACGGGATTCTGTAAAACATTGCCAACGAGGTGCTAGATGGGATAGGTTAGGTTATGTTACGTTACAGACGTATATAATGTTCCCACCGAGAAGTATGGGCCGCTACGCCAGGAATGTTGTAAAATACTGCATCCGAGATGTTAGCCTGCCTTAGGTTAGGATATATATTGCTGTAGACGTTTATAATGTCCAAACCGAGACGTACGGGACGGCAGGAACGAGATACTGTAAAACATTACCAGCGAGGGGCTAGATGGGATAGGTTAGGTTATGTTACGTTATAGACGTATATAATGTTCCCACCGAGAAGTATGGACCGATACGCCAGGAATGTTGTGAAATACTGCATCCGAGATGTTAGCCTGCCTTAGGTTAGGATATATATCGCTGTAGACGTATATAATATCCCAACCGAGATGTACGGGACGACACGAACGGGATTCTGTAAAACATTGCCAGCGAGGGGCTAGATGGGATAGGTTAGGTTATGTTACGTTATAGACATATATAATGTTCCCACCGAGAAGTAGAGGCCGATCCTACAGAAATGTTGTAAAATACTATATCCGAGAAATTAGCCTGCCTTAGGTTAGGATCTATATCGCAGTAGACGTTTATAATATCCCAGCCGAGACGTACGGGACGTCACGAACGGTATTCTGTAAAACATTACCAATGAGGGACTAGATGTGTCAGGTTAGGTTATGTTACGTTATAGACCTATATAATGTTCCCACCGAGAAGTATGGGCCGATATGCCAGGAATGTTGTAAAATACTGCAACCGAGATGTTAGCCTGCCTTAGGTTAGCATACATAACGCTATAGACGTATATAATGTCCAGACCGAGACGTACAGGACGGCAGGAACGAGATACTGTAAAACATTACCAGCGAGGGGCTAGATGGGATAGGTTACGTTATGTTACGTTATAGACGTATATAATGTTCCCACCGAGAAGTATGGACCGATACGCCAGGAATGTTGTAAAATACTATATCCGAGAAGTTAGCCTGCCTTAGGTTAGGATATATATCGCTGTAGACGTTTATAACGTCTCATCCGAGACGTACGGGACGACAGGGACGGGATTCTGTAAAACATTACCAGCGAGGGGCTAGATGGGTTAGGATAGGTTGTGATACGTTATAAACGTATATAATGTTCCCACCGAGAAGTAGGGGCCGGTATGCCAGGGATGTTGTAAAATACTGCATCCGAGATGATAGCTTGACTTAGGTTAGGATATATAACGCTATAGACGTATATAATATTCCAACCGAGATGTACGGGACGCCACGAACGGGATTCTGTAAAACATTGCCAACGAGGGGCTAGATGGGATAGGTTAGGTTATGTTACGTTACACACGTATATAATGTTCCCACCGAGAAGTATGGGCCGATACGCCAGGAATGTTGTAGTATACTGCATCCGAGATGTTAGCCTGCCCTAGGTTAGGTATATAACGCTAGAGACGTATATAATATCCCAACCGAGATGTACCGGGCGACACGAACGGGATTCTGTAAAATATTACCAGCGAGGGGCTAGATGGGTTGGGTTAGGTTATGTTACGTTATAGACGTATATAGTGTTTCCACCGAGAAGTAGTGGCCGATACTACAAGAATGTTGTAAAATACTTCATCCGAGATGTTAGCCTGCCTTAGGTTAGGATATATATCGCTGTAGACGTTTATAACGTCTCATCCGAGACGTACGGGACGACAGGGACGGGATTCTGTAAAACATTACCAGCGAGGGGCTAGATGGGTTAGGATAGGTTGTGATACGTTATAAACGTACATAATGTTCCCACCGAGAAGTAGGGGCCGATATGCCAGGAATGTTGTAAAATACTGCATCCGAGATGATAGCTTGCTTTAGGTTAGGATATATAACGCTGTAGACGTATATAATATTCCAACCGAGATGTACGGGACGTCACGAACGGGGTTCTGTAAAACATTGCCAACGAGGGACTAGATGGGATAGGTTAGGTTATGTTACGTTACACACGTATATAATGTTCCCACCGAGAAGTATGGGCCGATACGCCAGGAATGTTGTAAAATACTGTATCCGAGAAGTTAGCCTGCCTTAGGTTAGTATATATATCGCTGTAGACGGTTATAATGTCTCATCCGAGACGTACGGGACGACAGGAACGGGATTCTGCAAAACATTACCAGCGAGGGGCTAGATGGGTTAGGTTAGGTTATGTTACGTTATAGACGTATATAATGTTCCCACCGAGAAGTAGAGGCCGATCCTACAGAAATGTTGTAAAATAATATATCCGAGAAATTAGCCTGCCTTAGGTTAGGATATATATCGCTGTAGACGTTTATAATATCCCAACCGAGACGTACGGGACATCACGAACGGTATTCTGTAAAACATTACCAATGAGGGACTAGATGTGTCAGGTTACGTTATGTTACGTTATAGACCTATATAATGTTCCCACCGAGAAGTATGGGCCGATATGCCAGGAATGCTGTAAAATACTGCAACCGAGATGTTAGCCTGCCTTAGGTTAGCATACATAACGCTATAGTCGTATATAATGTCCAAACCGAGACGTACAGGACGGCAGGAACGAGATACTGTAAAACATTACCAGCGAGGGGCTAGATGGGATAGGTTACGTTATGTTACGTTATAGACGTATATAATGTTCCCACCGAGAAGTATGGACCGATACGCCAGGAATGTTGTGAAATACTGCATCCGAGATGTTAGCCTGCCTTAGGTTAGGATATATATCGCTGTAGACGTATCTAATATCCCAACCGAGATGTACGGGACGACACGAACAGGATTCTGTAAAACATTGCCAGCGGGGGGCTAGATGGGATAGGTTAGGTTATGTTACGTTATAGACGTATATAATGTTCCCACCGAGAAGTAGAGGCCGATCCTACAGAAATGTTGTGAAATACTATATCCGAGAAATTAGCCTGCCTTAGGTTAGGATATATATCGCTGTAGACGTTTATAATATCCCAACCGAGACGTACGGGACGTCACGAACGGTATTCTGTAAAACATTACCAGCGAGGGACTAGATGTGTCAGGTTCGGTTATGTTACGTTATAGACCTATATAATGTTCCCACCGAGAAGTATGCGCCGATATGCCAGGAATGTTGTAAAATACTATATCCGAGAAGTTAGCCTGCCTTAGGTTAGGATATATATCGCTGTAGACATTTATAATGTCTCATCCGAGACGTACGGGACGACATGGACGGGGTTCTGTAAAACATTACCAGCGAGGGGCTAGATGGGTTAGGATAGGTTGTGATACGTTATAAACGTATATAATGTTCCCACCGAGAAGTAGGGGCCGATATGCCAGGAATGTTGTAAAATACTGCATCCGAGATGATAGCTTGCCTTAGGTTAGGATATATAACGCTATAGACGTATATAATATTCCAACCGAGATGTACGGGACGTCACGAACGGGATTCTGTAAAACATTGCCAACGAGGGGCTAGATGGGATAGGTTAGGTTATGTTACGTTACAGACGTATATAATGTTCCCACCGAGAAGTATGGGCCGCTACGCCAAGAATGTTGTAAAATACTGCATTCGAGATGTTAGCCTGCCTTAGGCGTGGATATATATTGCTGTACACGTTTATAATGTCCAAACCGAGACGTACGGGACGGCAGGAACGAGATACTGTAAAACATTACCAGCGAGGGGCTAGATGGGATAGGTTACGTCATGTTACGTTATAGACCTATATAATGTTCCCACCGAGAAGTATGGGCCGATATGCCAGGAATGTTGTAAAATACTGCATCCGAGATGTTAGCTTGCCTTAGGTTAGGATATATAACGCTATAGACGTATATAATATCCCAACCGAGACGTACGGGACGACACGAACGGTATTCTGTAAAACATTACCAGCGAGGGACTAGATGTGTCAGGTTAGGTTATGTTACGTTATAGACCTATATAATGTTCCCACCGAGAAGTATGGGCCGATATGCCAGGAATGTTGTAAAATACTGCAACCGAGATGTTAGCCTGCCTTAGGTTAGGATATATATCGCTGTAGCCGTTTATAACGTCTCGTCCGAGACGTACGGGACGACAGGGACGGGATTCTGTAAAACATTACCAGCGAGGGGCTAGATGGGTTAGGTTAGGTTGTGATACGTTATAAACGTATATAATGTTCCCACCGAGAAGTAGGGTCCGGTATGCCAGGAATGTTGTAAAATACTGCATCCGAGATGATAGCTTGCCTTAGGTTAGGATATATAACGCTATAGACGTATATAATATTCCAACCGAGATGTACGGGACGTCACGAACGGGATTCTGTAAAACATTGCCAACGAGGGGCTAGATGGGATAGGTTTGGTTATGTTACGTTACACACGTATATAATGTTCCCACCGAGAAGTATGGGCCGATACGCCAGGAATGTTGTAAAATACTGTATCCGAGAAGTTAGCCTGCCTTAGGTTAGTATATATATCGCTGTAGACGTTTATAATGCCTCATCCGAGACGTACGGGACGACAGGGACGGGATTCTGTAAAACATTACCAGCGAGGGGCTAGATGGGATAGGTTACGTTATGTTACGTTATAGACGTATATAATGTTCCCACCGAGAAGTATGGACCGATACGCCAGAAATGTTGTGAAATACTGCATCCGAGATGTTAGCCTGCTTTAGGTTAGGATATATATCGCTGTAGACGTATATAATATCCCAACCGAGATGTACGGGACGACACGAACGGGATTCTGTAAAACATTGCCAGCGAGGGGCTAGATGGGATAGGTTAGGTTATGTTACGTTATAGACGTGTATAATGTTCCCACGGTGAAGTAGGGGCCGATACGCCAGGAATGGCGTAAAATGCTTCATCCGAGATGTTAGCCTGCCTTAGGTTAGGATATATATTGCTGTAGACGTTTATAATGTCCCAACCGAGACGTACGGGACGGCAGGAACGGGATACTGTAAAACATTACCAGCGAGGGGCTAGATGGGGTAGGATACGTTATAGACGTAAATAATGTTCCCACCGAGAAGTATGGGCCGATACGCCAGGAATGTTGTGAAATACTGCATCCGAGATGTTAGCTTGCCATAGGTTAGGATATATATCGCTGTAGACGTATATAATATCCCAACCGAGATGTACGGGACGACACGAACGGGATTCTGTAAAACATTGCCAACGAGGGGCTGGATGGGATAGGTTAGATTATGTTACGTTATAGACGTATATAATGTTCCCACCGAGAAGTATGGGCCGATACGCCAGGAATGTTGTGAAATACTATATCCGAGAAGTTAGCCTGCCTTAGTTTAGGATATATATCGCTGTAGACGTTTATAATGTCTCATCCGAAACGTACGTGACGACAGGGGCGGGGTTCTGTAAAACATTACCAGCGAGGGGCTAGATGGGTTAGGTTAGGTTGTGATACGTTATAGACGTTTATAATGTTCCCACCGAGAAGTATGGGCCGATACGCCAGGAATGTTGTAAAATACTGCATCCGAGATGTTAGCCTGCCTTAGGTTAGGTATATAACGCTAGAGACGTATATAATATCCCAACCGAGATGTACGGGACCACACGAACGGGATTGTGTAAGACATTGCCAGCGAGGGGCTAGATGGGTTAGGTTAGGTTATGTTACGTTATAGACGTATACAATGTTCCCACCGCGAAGTATGGGCCGATACGCCAGGAATGTTGTAAAATAATATATCCGAGAAGTTAGGCTGCCTTAGGTTAGGATATATATCGCTGTAGACGTTTATAATGTCTCATCCGAGACGTACGGGACGACAGGGACGGGATTCTGTAAAACATTACCAGCGAGGGGCTAGATGTGTTAGGTTAGGTTATATTAAGTTATAGACGAATATAATGTTCCCACCGAGAAGTAGAGGCCGATGCGCCAGGAATGCTGTAAAATACTGCAACCGAGATGATAGCCTGCCTTAAGTTACGATATATAACGCTATAGACGTATATAATATCCCATCCGAGACGTACGGGTCGACAAGAACGGGATTCTGTAAAATATTACCAGCGAGGGGCTAGATGGGTTGGGTTAGGTTATGTTACGTTATAGACGTATACAATGTTCCCACCGAGAAGTATGGGCCGATACGCCAGGAATGTTGTAAAATACTATATCCGAGATGTTAGCTTGCCTTAGGTTAGGATATATAACGCTATAGACGTATATAATATCCCAACCGAGACGTACGGGACGACACGAACGGTATTCTGTAAAACATTACCAGCGAGGGACTAGATGCGTTGGGTTAGGTTATGTTACGTTATAGACGTATATAGTGTTCCCACCGAGAAATAGGGGCCGATACGGCAGGAATATTGTAAAATACTGCAACCGAGATGTTAGCCTGCCTTAGGTTAGGATACATAACGCTATAGGCGTATATAATATCCCAACCGAGACGTACGGGACAACACGAACGGGATTCTGTAAAACATTACCAGCGAGGGTCTAGATGGGTTAGGTTAGATTATATTACGTTATAGACGTATATAATGTTCCCACCGAGAAGTAGATGCCGATCCTACAGAAATGTTGTTAAATACTATATCCGAGAAATTAGCCTGCCTTAGGTTAGGATATATAACGCTGTAGACGTATATAATGTCCCAACCGAGACGTACGGGACGTCACGAACGGGATTCTGTAAAACATTGCCAACGAGGGGCTAGATGGGATAGGTTAGGTTATGTTACGTTACACACGTACATAATGTTCCCACCGAGAAGTATGGCCCGATACGCCAGGAATGTTGTAATATACTGCATCCGAGATGTTAGCCTGCCTTAGGTTAGGTATATAACGCTAGAGACGTATATAATATCCCAACCGAAATGTACGGGACGACACGAACGGGATTCTGTAAAACACTGCCAACGAGGGGCTAGATGGGATAGGTTAGGTTATGTTAAGTTATAGACGTGTATAATGTTCCCACGGTGAAGTAGGGGCCGATACGCCAGGAATGGAGTAAAATACTTCATCCGAGATGTTAGCTTGCCTTAGGTTAGGATATATATTGCTGTAGACGTTTATAATGTCCCAACCGAAACGTACGGGACGACAGGAACGGGATACTGTAAAACATTACCAGCTTGGGGCTAGATGTGTTAGGTTAGGTTGTGATACGTTATAGACGTATATAATGTTACCACCGAGAAATAGGGGACGATATGCCAGGAATGTTGTAAAATACTGCATCCGAGATGATAGCCTGCCTTCGGTTAGGATATATAACGCTACAGACGTATATAATATCCCATCCGAGATGTACCGGACGACACGAACGGGATTCTGTAAAATATTACCAGCGAGGGGCTAGATGGGTTAGGTTAGGTTATGTTAAGTTATAGACGTGTATAATGTTCCCACGGTGAAGTAGGGGCCGATACGCCAGGAACGGCGTAAAATACTTCATCCGAGATGTTAGCCTGCCTTAGGTTAGGATATATATTGCTGTAGACGTTTATAATGTCCGAACCGAGACGTACGGGACGGCAGGAATGGGATAGTGTAAAACATTGCCAGCGAGGGGCTAGATGGGATAGGTTAGGTTATGTTACGTTATAGACGTATATAATGTTCCCACCAAGGAGTAGAGGCCGATCCTACAGAAATGTTGTAAAATACTATATCCGAGAAATTAGCCTGCCTTAGGTTAGGATATATATCGCTGTAGACGTATATAATATCCCAACCGACATGTACGGGACGTCACGAACGGGATTCTGTAAAACATTGCCAACGAGGGGCTAGATGGGATAGGTTAGGTTATGTTACGTTACAGACGTATATAATGTTCCCACCGAGAAGTACGGGCCGATACGCCAGGAATGTTGTAAAATACTGCATCAGAGATGTTAGCCTGCCTTACGTTAGGATATATAACGCTGTAGACGTATATAATGTCCCATCCGAGACGTACGGGACGACACGAACGGGATTCTGTAAAACATTACCAGCGAGGGGCTAGATGGGTTAGGTTAGGTTGTGATACGTTATAAACGTATATAATGTTCCCACCGAGAAGTAGGGGCCGATATGCCAGGAATGTTGTAAAATACTATATCCGAGAAGTTAGCCTGCCTTAGGTTAGGATATATATCGCTGTAGACGTATATAATATCCCAACCGAGATGTACGGGACGACACGAACGGGATTCTGTAAAACATTGCCAACGAGGGGCTGGATGGGATAGGTTAGATTATGTTACGTTATAGACGTATATAATGTTCCCACCGAGAAGTATGGGCCGATACGCCAGGAATGTTGTGAAATACTATATCCGAGAAGTTAGCCTGCCTTAGTTTAGGATATATATCGCTGTAGACGTTTATAATGTCTCATCCGAAACGTACGTGACGACAGGGGCGGGGTTCTGTAAAACATTACCAGCGAGGGGCTAGATGGGTTAGGTTAGGTTGTGATACGTTATAGACGTTTATAATGTTCCCACCGAGAAGTATGGGCCGATACGCCAGGAATGTTGTAAAATACTGCATCCGAGATGTTAGCCTGCCTTAGGTTAGGTATATAACGCTAGAGACGTATATAATATCCCAACCGAGATGTACGGGACGACACGAACGGGATTGTGTAAGACATTGCCAACGAGGGGCTAGATGGGATAGGTTAGGTTATGTTACGTTATAGACGTTTATAATGTTCCCACCGAGAAGAATGGGCCGATTAGCCAGGAATGGAGTAAAATACTTCATCCGAGATGTTAGCCTGCCTTAGGTTAGGATATATATTGCTGTAGACGTTTATAATGTCCCAACCGAGACGTACGGGTCGGCAGGAACGGGATACTGTGAAACATTACCAGCGAGGGGCTAGATGGGTTAGGTTAGGTTATGTTACGTTATAGACGTATACAATGTTCCCACCGCGAAGTATGGGCCGATACGCCAGGAATGTTGCAAAATAATATATCCGAGAAGTTAGGCTGCCTTAGGTTAGGATATATATCGCTGTAGACGTTTATAATGTCTCATCCGAGACGTACGGGACGACAGGGACGGGATTCTGTAAAACATTACCAGCGAGGGGCTAGATGGGTTAGGTTAGGTTGTGATACGTTATAGACGTTTATAATGTTCCCACCGAGAAGTATGGGCCGATACGCAAGGAATGTTGTGAAATACTGCATCCGAGATGTTAGCCTGCCTTAGGTTAGGTATGTAACGCTAGAGACGTATATAATATCCCAACCGAGATGTACGGGACGACACGAACGGGATTCTGTAAAACATTGCCAACGAGGGGCTAGATGGGTTAGGTTAGGTTATGTTAAGTTATAGACGTGTATAATGTTCCCACGGTGAAGTAGGGGCCGATACGCCAGGAATGGAGTAAAATACTGCAACCGAGATGATAGCCTGCCTTAAGTTACGATATATAACGCTATAGACGTATATAATATCCCATCCGAGACGTACGGGTCGACAAGAACGGGATTCTGTAAAATATTACCAGCGAGGGGCTAGATGGGTTGGGTTAGGTTATGTTACGTTACAGACGTACATAGTGTTCCCACCGAGAAATAGGGGCCGATGCGCCAGGAATGCTGTAAAATACTGCAACCGAGATGATAGCCTGCCTTAAGTTACGATATATAACGCTATAGACGTATATAATATCCCATCCGAGACGTACGGGTCGACAAGAACGGGATTCTGTAAAATATTACCAGCGAGGGGCTAGATGGGTTGGGTTAGGTTATGTTACGTTATAGACGTATATAGTGTTCCCACCGAGAAATAGGGGCCGATACGGCAGGAATATTGTAAAATACTGCGACCGAGATGTTAGCCTGCCTTAGGTTAGGATACATAACGCTATAGGCGTATATAATATCCCAACCGAGACGTACGGGACAACACGAACGGGATTCTGTAAAACATTACCAGCGAGGGTCTAGATGGGTTAGGTTAGATTATATTACGTTATAGACGTATATAATGTTCCCACCGAGAAGTAGATGCCGATCCTACAGAAATGTTGTTAAATACTATATCCGAGAAATTAGCCTGCCTTAGGTTAGGATATATAACGCTGTAGACGTATATAATGTCCCAACCGAGACGTACGGGATGTCACGAACGGGATTCTGTAAAACATTGCCAACGAGGGGCTAGATGGGATAGGTTAGGTTATGTTACGTTACACACGTACATAATGTTCCCACCGAGAGGTATGGCCCGATACGCCAGGAATGTTGTAATATACTGCATCCGAGATGTTAGCCTGCCTTAGGTTAGGTATATAACGCTAGAGACGTATATAATATCCCAACCGAGACGTACGGGACGACACGAACGGGATTCTGTGAAATATTACCAGCGAGGGGCTAGATGGGATAGTTTAGGTTATGTTAAGTTATAGACGTGTATAATGTTCCCACGGTGAAGTAGGGGCCGATACGCCAGGAATGGAGTAAAATACTTCATCCGAGATGTTAGCTTGCCTTAGGTTAGGATATATATTGCTGTAGACGTTTATAATGTCCCAACCGAAACGTACGGGACGACAGGAACGGGATACTGTAAAACATTACCAGCTTGGGGCTAGATGTGTTAGGTTAGGTTGTGATACGTTATAGACGTATATAATGTTACCACCGAGAAATAGGGGACGATATGCCAGGAATGTTGTAAAATACTGCATCCGAGATGATAGCCTGCCTTCGGTTAGGATATATAACGCTACAGACGTATATAATATCCCATCCGAGATGTACCGGACGACACGAACGGGATTCTGTAAAATATTACCAGCGAGGGGCTAGATGGGTTAGGTTAGGTTATGTTAAGTTATAGACGTGTATAATGTTCCCACGGTGAAGTAGGGGCCGATACGCCAGGAACGGCGTAAAATACTTCATCCGAGATGTTAGCCTGCCTTAGGTTAGGATATATATTGCTGTAGACGTTTATAATGTCCGAACCGAGACGTACGGGACGGCAGGAATGGGATAGTGTAAAACATTGCCAGCGAGGGGCTAGATGGGATAGGTTAGGTTATGTTACGTTATAGACGTATATAATGTTCCCACCGAGGAGTAGAGGCCGATCCTACAGAAATGTTGTAAAATACTATATCCGAGAAATTAGCCTGCCTTAGGTTAGGATATATATCGCTGTAGACGTATATAATATCCCAACCGACATGTACGGGACGTCACGAACGGGATTCTGTAAAACATTGCCAACGAGGGGCTAGATGGGATAGGTTAGGTTATGTTACGTTACAGACGTATATAATGTTCCCACCGAGAAGTACGGGCCGATACGCCAGGAATGTTGTAAAATACTATATCCGAGAAGTTAGCCTGCCTTAGGTTAGGATATATATCGCTGTAGACGTATATAATATCCCAACCGAGATGTACGGGACGACACGAACGGGAATCTGTAAAACATTGCCAACGAGGGGCTAGATGGGAGAGATTAGGTTATGTTACGTTACAGACGTATATAATGTTCCCACCGAGAAGTAGGGGCCGATACTCCAAGAATGTTGTAAAATACTACATCCGAGATGTTAGCCTGCCTTACGTTAGGATATATATCGCTGTAGACGTATATAACATCCCAACCGAGATGTACGGGACGACAGGAACGGGATTCTGCAAAACATTACCAGCGAGGGGCTAGATGGGTTAGGTTAGGTTATGTTACGTTATAGACGTATATAATGTTCCCACCGAGAAGTAGAGGCCGATCCTACAGAAATGTTGTAAAATAATATATCCGAGAAATTAGCCTGCCTTAGGTTAGGATATATAACGCTGTAGACGTTTATAATGTCTCATCCGAGACGTACGGGACGACAGGGACGGGATTCTGTAAAATATTACCAGCGAGGGGCTAGATGGGTTAGGATAGGTTGTGATACGTTATAAACGTATATAATGGTCCCACCGAGAAGTAGGGGCCGATATGCCAGGAATGTTGTAAAATACTGCAACCGATATGTTATCCTGCCTTAGGTTAGGATACATAACGCTATAGACGTATATAATATCCCAACCGAGACGTACGGGACGACACGAACGGGATTCTGTAAAACATTACCAGCGAGGGGCTAGATGGGTTAGGTTAGGTTGTGATACGTTATAAACGTATATAATGTTCCCACCGAGAAGTAGGGGCCGATATGCCAGGAATGTTGTAAAATACTATATCCGAGAAGTTAGCCTGCCTTAGGTTAGGATATATAACGCTATAGACGTATATAATGTCCCAACCGAGACGTACGGGACGACACGAACGGGATTCAGTAAAACATTAGCAGCGAGGGGCTAGATGGGTTAGGTTAGGTTGTGATACGTTATAAACGTATATAATGTTCCCACCGAGAAGTAGGGGCCGATATGCCAGGAATGTTGTAAAATACTATATCCGAGAAGTTAGCCTGCCTTAGGTTAGGATATATATCGCTGTAGACGTATATAATATCCCAACCGAGATGTACGGGACGACACGAACGGGAATCTGTAAAACATTGCCAACGAGGGGCTAGATGGGAGAGATTAGGTTATGTTACGTTACAGACGTATATAATGTTCCCACCGAGAAGTAGGGGCCGATACTCCAAGAATGTTGTAAAATACTACATCCGAGATGTTAGCCTGCCTTACGTTAGGATATATATCGCTGTAGACGTATATAACATCCCAACCGAGATGTACGGGACGACAGGAACGGGATTCTGCAAAACATTACCAGCGAGGGGCTAGATGGGTTAGGTTAGGTTATGTTACGTTATAGACGTATATAATGTTCCCACCGAGAAGTAGAGGCCGATCCTACAGAAATGTTGTAAAATAATATATCCGAGAAATTAGCCTGCCTTAGGTTAGGATATATAACGCTGTAGACGTTTATAATGTCTCATCCGAGACGTACGGGACGACAGGGACGGGATTCTGTAAAATATTACCAGCGAGGGGCTAGATGGGTTAGGATAGGTTGTGATACGTTATAAACGTATATAATGGTCCCACCGAGAAGTAGGGGCCGATATGCCAGGAATGTTGTAAAATACTGCAACCGATATGTTATCCTGCCTTAGGTTAGGATACATAACGCTATAGACGTATATAATATCCCAACCGAGACGTACGGGACGACACGAACGGGATTCTGTAAAACATTACCAGCGAGGGGCTAGATGGGTTAGGTTAGGTTGTGATACGTTATAAACGTATATAATGGTCCCACCGAGAAGTAGGGGCCGATACCCCAAGAATGTTGTAAAATACTACATCCTAGATGTTAGCCTGCCTTAGGTTAGGATATATATCGCTGTAGACGTATATAACATCCCAACCGAGATGTACGGGACGACAGGAACGGGATTCTGCAAAACATTACCAGCGAGGGGCTAGATAGGTTAGGTTAGGTTATGTTACGTTATAGACGTGTATAATGTTCCCGCCGAGAAGTAGAGCCGATACGCCAGGAATGTTGTAAAATACTGCATCCGAGATGTTAGCCTGCCTTAGGTTAGGATATATAACGCTATAGACGTATATAATATCCCAACCGAGATGTACGGGACGACACGAACGGGATTCTGTAAAACATTACCAGCGAGGGGCTGGATGGGTTAGGTTAGGTTATGTTACGTTATAGACGTATATAATGTTCCCACCCGGAAGTAGGGGCCGATACTGAAAGAATGTTGTAAAATACTACATCCGAGATGTTAGCCTGCCTTACGTTAGGATACATAACGCTATAGACGTATATAATGTCCAAACCGAGACGTACGGGACGGCAGGAACGAGATACTGTAAAACATTAGCAGCGAGGGTCTAGATGGGATAGGTTACGTTATGTTACGTTATAGACGTATATAATGTTCCCACCGAGAAGTATGGACCAATACGCCAGGAATGTTGTGAAATACTGCATCCGAGATGTTAGCCTGCCTTAGGTTAGGATATATATCGCTGTAGACGTATATAATATCCCAACCGAGATGTACGGGACGACACGAACAGGATTCTGTAAAACATTGCCAGCGAGGGGCTAGATGGGATAGGTTAGGTTATGTTACGTTATAGACGTATATAATGTTCCCACCGAGAAGTAGAGGCCGATCCTACAGAAATGTTGTAAAATACTATATCCGAGAAATTAGCCTGCCTTAGGTTAGGATATATATCGCTGTAGACGTTTATAATATCCCAACCGAGACGCACGGGACGTCACGAACGGTATTCTGTAAAACATTACCAGCGAGGGACTAGATGTGTCAGGTTAGGTTATGTTACGTTATAGACGTATATAATGTTCCCACCGAGAAGTAGGGGACGATATGCCAGGAATGTTGTAAAATACTGCATCCGAGATGATAGCCTGCCTTAGGTTAGGACATATAACGCTATAGACGTATATAATATCCCAACCGAGACGTACGGGACGACACGAACGGGATTCAGTAAAACATTACCAGCGAGGGGCTAGATGGGTTAGGATAGGTTGTGATACGTTATAAACGTATATAATGTTCCCACCGAGAAGTAGGGTCCGGTATGCCAGGGATGTTGTAAAATACTGCATCCGAGATGATAGCTTGCCTTAGGTTAGGATATATAACGCTATAGACGTATATAATATCCCAACCGAGACGTACGGGACGATACGAACGGGATTCTGTGAAATATTACCAGCGAGGGGCTAGAAGGGATAGGTTAGGTTATGTTACGTTATAGACGTATATAATTTTCCCACCGAGAAGTATGGGCCGATACGCGAGGAATGTTGTAAAATACTATATCCGAGAAGTTAGCCTGCCTTAGGTTAGGATATATATCGCTGTAGCCGTTTATAACGTCTCATCCGAGACGTACGGGACGACAGGGACGGGATTCTGTAAAACATTACCAGCGAGGGGCTAGATGGGTTAGGTTAGGTTGTGATACGTTATAGACGTATATAATGTTCCCACCGAGAAGTAGGGGACGATATGCCAGGAATGTTGTAAAATACTGCATCCGAGATGATAGCCTGCCTTAGGTTAGGACATATAACGCTATAGACGTATATAATATCCCAACCGAGACGTACGGGACGACACGAACGGGATTCAGTAAAACATTACCAGCGAGGGGCTAGATGGGTTAGGATAGGTTGTGATACGTTATAAACGTATATAATGTTCCCACCGAGAAGTATGGGCCGATACGCGAGGAATGTTGTAAAATACTATATCCGAGAAGTTAGCCTGCCTTAGGTTAGGATATATATCGCTGTAGCCGTTTATAACGTCTCATCCGAGACGTACGGGACGACAGGGACGGGATTCTGTAAAACATTACCAGCGAGGGGCTAGATGGGTTAGGTTAGGTTGTGATACGTTATAGACGTATATAATGTTCCCACCGAGAAGTAGGGGACGATATGCCAGGAATGTTGTAAAATACTGCATCCGAGATGATAGCCTGCCTTAGGTTAGGACATATAACGCTATAGACGTATATAATATCCCAACCGAGACGTACGGGACGACACGAACGGGATTCAGTAAAACATTACCAGCGAGGGGCTAGATGGGTTAGGATAGGTTGTGATACGTTATAAACGTATATAATGTTCCCACCGAGAAGTAGGGTCCGGTATGCCAGGGATGTTGTAAAATACTGCATCCGAGATGATAGCTTGCCTTAGGTTAGGATATATAACGCTATAGACGTATATAATATCCCAACCGAGGCGTACGGGACGACACGAACAGGATTCTGTGAAATATTACCAGCGAGGAGCTAGATGGGATAGGTTAGGTTATGTTACGTCATAGACGTATATAATTTTCCCACCGAGAAGTATGGGCCGATACGCGAGGAATGTTGTAAAATACTATATCCGAGAAGTTAGCCTGCCTTAGGTTAGGATATATATCGCTGTAGCCGTTTATAACGTCTCATCCGAGACGTACGGGACGACAGGGACGGGGTTCTGTAAAACATTACCAGCGAGGGGCTAGATGGGTTAGGTTAGGTTGTGATACGTTATAGACGTATATAATGTTCCCACCGAGAAATAGGGGACGATATGCCAGGAATGTTGTAAAATACTGCATCCGAGATGATAGCCTGCCTTAGGTTAGGATATATAACGCTATAGACGTATATAATATTCCAACCGAGGTGTACGGGACGTCACGAACGGGATTCTGTAAAACATTACCAGCGAGGGACTAGATGTGTCAGGTTAGGTTATGTTACGTTATAGACTTATATAATGTTCCCACCGAGAAGTGTGCTCCGATATGCCAGGAATGTTTTAAAATACTGCAACCGAGATGTTAGCCTGCCTTAGGATAGGATACATAACGCTATAGACGTATATAATATCCCAACCGAGACGTACGGGACGACACGAAAGGGATTCTGTAAAACATTACCAGCGAGGGGCTAGACGGGTTAGGTTAGATTATATTACGTTATAGACGTATATAATGTTCCCACCGAGAAGTAGAGGCCGATCCTACAGAAATATTGTAAAATACTATATCCGAGAAATTAGCCTGCCTTAGGTTAGGATACATATCGCTGTAGACGTTTATAATATCCCAACCGAGACGTACGGGAAGTCACGAACGGCATTCTGTAAAACATTACCAGCGAGGGACTAGATGTGTCAGGTTAGGTTATGTTACGTTATAGACCTATATAATGTTCCCACCGAGAAGTATGCGCCGATATGCCAGGAATGTTTTAAAATACTGCAACCGAGATGTTAGCCTGCCTTAGGTTAGGATACATAACGTTATAGACGTATATAATGTCCAAACCGAGACGTACGGGACGGCAGGAACGAGATACTGTAAAACATTACCAGCGAGGGGCTAGATGGGATAGGTTACGTTATGTTACGTTATAGACGTATATAATGTTCCCACCGAGAAGTATGGACCGATACGCCAGGAATGTTGTGAAATACTGCATCCGAGATGTTAGCCTGCCTTAGGTTAGGATACATAACGCTATAGACGTATATAATATCCCAACCGAGACGTACGGGACGACACGAAAGGGATTCTGTAAAACATTACCAGCGAGGGGCTAGACGGGTTAGGTTAGATTATATTACGTTATAGACGTATAAAATGTTCCCACCGAGAAGTAGAGGCCGATCCTACAGAAATATTGTAAAATACTATATCCGAGAAATTAGCCTGCCTTAGGTTAGGATACATATCGCTGTAGACGTTTATAATATCCCAACCGAGACGTACGGGAAGTCACGAACGGCATTCTGTAAAACATTACCAGCGAGGGACTAGATGTGTCAGGTTAGGTTATGTTACGTTATAGACCTATATAATGTTCCCACCGAGAAGTATGCGCCGATATGCCAGGAATGTTTTAAAATACTGCAACCGAGATGTTAGCCTGCCTTAGGTTAGGATACATAACGTTATAGACGTATATAATGTCCAAACCGAGACGTACGGGACGGCAGGAACGAGATACTGTAAAACATTACCAGCGAGGGGCTAGATGCGATAGGTTACGTTATGTTACGTTATAGACGTATATAATGTTCCCACCGAGAAGTATGGACCGATACGCCAGGAATGTTGTGAAATACTGCATCCGAGATGTTAGCCTGCCTTAGGTTAGGATACATAACGCTATAGACGTATATAATATCCCAACCGAGACGTACGGGACGACACGAAAGGGATTCTGTAAAACATTACCAGCGAGGGGCTAGACGGGTTAGGTTAGATTATATTACGTTATAGACGTATATAATGTTCCCACCGAGAAGTAGAGGCCGATCCTACAGAAATGTTGTAAAATACTATATCCGAGAAATTAGCCTGCCTTAGGTTAGGATACATATCGCTGTAGACGTTTATAATATCCCAACCGAGACGTACGGGAAGTCACGAACGGTATTCTGTAAAACATTACCAGCGAGGGACTAGATGTGTCAGGTTAGGTTATGTTACGTTATAGACCTATATAATGTTCCCACCGAGAAGTATGCGCCGATATGCCAGGAATGTTTTAAAATACTGCAACCGAGATGTTAGCCTGCCTTAGGTTAGGATACATAACGCTATAGACGTATATAATATCCCAACCGAGACGTACGGGACGACACGAACGGGATTCTGTAAAACATTACCAGCGAGGGGCTAGACGGGTTAGGTTAGATTACATTACGTTATAGACGTATATAATGTTCCCACCGAGAAGTATGGGCCGATACGCCAGGAATGTTGTAAAATACTATATCCGAGAAGTTAGCCCGCCTTAGGTTAGGATATATATCGCTGTGGACGTTTATAATGTCTCATCCGAGACGTACGGGACGACAGGGTCGGGATTCTGTAAAACATTACCAGCGAGGGGCTAGATGGGTTAGGATAGGTTGTGATACGTTATAAACGTATATAATGTTCCCACCGAGAAGTAGGGGCCGGTATGCCAGGGATGTTGTAAAATACTTCATCCGAGATGATAGCTTGCCTTAGGTTAGGATATATATTGCTGTAGACGTTTAAATGTCCCAACCGAGACGTACGGGTCGGCAGGAACGGGATACTGTGAAACATTACCAGCGAGGGGCTAGATGGGTTAGGTTAGGTTATGTTACGTTATAGACGTATATAATGTTCCCACCGAGAAGTAGAGGCCGATCCTACAGAAATGTTGTAAAATACTATATCCGAGAAATTAGCCTGCCTTAGGTTAGGATATATATCGCTGTAGACGTTTATAATATCCCAACCGAGACGCACGGGACGTCACGAACGGTATTCTGTAAAACATTACCAGCGAGGGACTAGATGTGTCAGGTTAGGTTATGTTACGTTATAGACGTATATAATGTTCCCACCCGGAAGTAGGGGCCGATACTCCAAGAATGTTGTAAAATACTACATCCGAGATGTTAGCCTGCCTTACGTTAGGATACATAACGCTATAGACGTATATAATGTCCAAACCGAGACGTACGGGACGGCAGGAACGAGATACTGTAAAACATTACCAGCGAGGGGCTAGATGGGATAGGTTACGTTATGTTACGTTATAGACGTATATAATGTTCCCACCGAGAAGTATGGACCAATACGCCAGGAATGCTGTGAAATACTGCATCCGAGATGTTAGCCTGCCTTAGGTTAGGATATATATCGCTGTAGACGTATATAATATCCCAACCGAGATGTACGGGACGACACGAACAGGATTCTGTAAAACATTGCCAGCGAGGGGCTAGATGGGATAGGTTAGGTTATGTTACGTTATAGACGTATATAATGTTCCCACCGAGAAGTAGAGGCCGATCCTACAGAAATGTTGTAAAATACTATATCCGAGAAATTAGCCTGCCTTAGGTTAGGATATATATCGCTGTAGACGTTTATAATATCCCAACCGAGACGCACGGGACGTCACGAACGGTATTCTGTAAAACATTACCAGCGAGGGACTAGATGTGTCAGGTTAGGTTATGTTACGTTATAGACCTATATAATGTTCCCACCGAGAAGTATGCGCCGATATGCCAGGAATGTTTTAAAATACTGCAACCGAGATGTTAGCCTGCCTTAGGTTAGGATACATAACGCTATAGACGTATATAATATCCCAACCGAGACGTACGGGACGACACGAACGGGATTCTGTAAAACATTACCAGCGAGGGGCTAGACGGGTTAGGTTAGATTATATTACGTTATAGACGTATATAATGTTCCCACCGAGAAGTAGAGGCCGATCCTACAGAAATGTTGTAAAATACTATATCCGAGAAATTAGCCTGCCTTAGGATAGGATACATATCGCTGTAGACGTTTATAATATCCCAACCGAGACGTACGGGACGTCACGAACGGTATTCTGTAAAACATTACCAGCGAGGGACTAGATGTGTCAGGTTAGGTTATGTTACGTTATAGACCTATATAATGTTCCCACCGAGAAGTATGGGCCGATATGCCAGGAATGTTGTAAAATACTGCAACCGAGATGTTAGCCTGCCTTAGGTTAGGATACATAACGCTATAGACGTATATAATGTCCAAACCGAGACGTACGGGACGGCACGAACGGTATTCTGTAAAACATTACCAGCGAGGGACTAGATGTATCAGGTTAGGTTATGTTACGTTATAGACTTATATAATGTTCCCACCGAGAAGTATGCTCCGATATGCCAGGAATGTTGTAAAATACTGCAACCGAGATGTTAGCCTGCCTTAGGTTAGGATATATAACGCTATAGACGTATATAATATTCCAAACGAGATGTACGGGACGCCACGAACGGGATTCTGTAAAACATTGCCAACGAGGGGCTAGATGGGATAGGTTAGGTTATGTTACGTTACACACGTGTATAATGTTCCCACCGAGAAGTATGGGCCGATACGCTAGGAATGTTGTAATATACTGCATCCGAGATGTTAGCCTGCCTTAGGTTAGGTATATAACGCTAGAGACGTATATAATATCCCAACCGAGATGTACCGGACGACACGAACGGGATTCTGTAAAATATTACCAGCGAGGGGCTAGATGGGTTGGGTTAGGTTATGTTACGTTATAGACATATATAATGTTCCATCCGAGAAGTAGAGGCCGATCCTACAGAAATGTTGTAAAATACTATATCCGAGAAATTAGCCTGCCTTAGGTTAGGATATATATCGCTGTAGACGTTTATAATATCCCAACCGACACGTACGGGACGTCACGAACGGTATTCTGTAAAACATTACCAGCGAGGGACTAGATGTGTCAGGTTAGGTTATGTTACGTTATAGACCTATATAATGTTCCCACCGAGAAGTATGGGCCGATATGCCAGGAATGTTGTAAAATACTGCAACCGAGATGTTAACCTGCCTTAGGTTAGGATATATATCGCTGTAGACGTTTATAATGTCTCATCCGAGACGTACGGGACGACAGGGACGGGATTCTGTAAAACATTACCAGCGAGGGGCTAGATGGGTTAGGATAGGTTGTGATACGTTATAAACGTATATAATGTTCCCACCGAGAAGTAGGGTCCGGTATGCCAGGGATGTTGTAAAATACTGCATCCGAGATGATAGCTTGCCTTAGGTTAGGATATATAACGCTATAGACGTATATAATATCCCAACCGAGACGTACAGGACGATACGAACGGGATTCTGTGAAATATTACCAGCGAGGGGCTAGATGGGATAGGTTAGGTTATGTTACGTTATAGACGTATATAATTTTCCCACCGAGAAGTATGGGTCGATACGCGAGGAATGTTGTAAAATACTATATCCGAGAAGTTAGCCTGCCTTAGGTTAGGATATATATCGCTGTAGCCGTTTATAACGTCTCATCCGAGACGTACGGGACGACAGGGACGGGATTCTGTAGAACATTACCAGCGAGGGGCTAGATGGGTTAGGTTAGGTTGTGATACGTTATAGACGTATATAATGTTCCCACCGAGAAGTAGGGGACGATATGCCAGGAATGTTGTAAAATATTGCATCCGAGATGATAGCCTGCCTTAGGTTAGGGTATATAACGCTATAGACGTATATAATATCCCAACCGAGACGTACGGGACGACACGAACGGGATTCAGTAAAACATTACCAGCGAGGGGCTAGATGGGTTAGGATAGGTTGTGATACGTTATAAACGTATATAATGTTCCCACCGAGAAGTAGGGTCCGGTATGCCAGGGATGTTGTAAAATACTGCATCCGAGATGATAGCTTGCCTTAGGTTAGGATATATAACGCTATAGACGTATATAATATCCCAACCGAGGCGTACGGGACGACACGAACGGGATTCTGTGAAATATTAGCAGCGAGGGGCTAGATGGGATAGGTTAGGTTATGTTACGTTATAGACGTATATAATTTTCCCACCGAGAAGTATGGGCCGATACGCGAGGAATGTTGTAAAATACTATATCCGAGAAGTTAGCCTGCCTTAGGTTAGGATATATATCGCTGTAGCCGTTTATAACGTCTCATCCGAGACGTACGGGACGACAGGGACGGGATTCTGTAAAACATTACCAGCGAGGGGCTAGATGGGTTAGGTTAGGTTGTGATACGTTATAGACGTATATAATGTTCCCACCGAGAAGTAGGGGACGATATGCCAGGAATGTTGTAAAATACTGCATCCGAGATGATAGCCTGCCTTAGGTTAGGATATATAACGCTATAGACGTATATAATATCCCAACCGAGACGTACGGGACGACACGAACGGGATTCTGTGAAATATTACCAGCGAGGGGCTAGATGGGTTAGGTTAGATTATATTACGTTATAGACGTATATAATGTTCCCACCGAGAAGTATTGGCCGATACGCCAGGAATGTTGTAAAATACTATATCCGAGAAGTTATCCTGCCATAGGTTAGGATATATATCGCTGTAGACGTTTATAATGTCTCATCCGAGACGTACGGGACGACAGGGACGGGATTCTGTAAAACATTACCAGCGAGGGGCTAGATGGGTTAGGTTAGGTTGTGATACGTTATAGACGTATATAATGTTCCCACCGAGAAGTAGGGGACGATATGCCAGGAATGTTGTAAAATACTGCATCCGAGATGATAGCCTGCCTTAGGTTAGGACATATAACGCTATAGACGTATATAATATCCCAACCGAGACGTACGGGACGACACGAACAGGATTCTGTGAAATATTACCAGCGAGGGGCTAGATGGGATAGGTTAGGTTATGTTACGTTATAGACGTATATAATTTTCCCACCGAGAAGTATGGGCCGATACGCGAGGAATGTTGTAAAATACTATATCCGAGAAGTTAGCCTGCCTTAGGTTAGGATATATATCGCTGTAGCCGTTTATAACGTCTCATCCGAGACGTACGGGACGACAGGGACGGGGTTCTGTAAAACATTACCAGCGAGGGGCTAGATGGGTTAGGTTAGGTTGTGATACGTTATAGACGTATATAATGTTCCCACCGAGAAGTAGGGTACGATATGCCAGGAATGTTGTAAAATACTGCATCCGAGATGATAGCCTGCCTTAGGTTAGGATATATAACGCTATAGACGTATATAATATTCCAACCGAGGTGTACGGGACGTCACGAACGGGATTCTGTAAAACATTGCCAACGAGGGGCTAGATGGGATAGGTTAGGTTATGTTACGTTACACACGTATATAATGTTCCCACCGAGAAGTATGGGCCGATACGCCAGGAATGTTGTAAAATACTGTATCCGAGAAGTTAGCCTGCCTTAGGTTAGTATATATATCGCTGTAGACGTTTATAATGTCTCATTCGAGACGTACGGGACGACAGGGACGGGATTCTGTAAAACATTACCAGCGAGGGGGTAGATGGGTTAGGTTAGGTTGAGATACGTTATGGACGTATATAATGTTCCCACCGAGAAGTATGGGCCGATACGCCAGGAATGTTGTGAAATACTGCATCCGAGATGATAGCCTGCCTTAGGTTAGGATATATAACGCTATAGACGTATATAATATCGCAACCGAGACGTACGGGACGACACGAACGGGATTCAGTAAAACATTACCAGCGAGGGGCTAGATGGGTTAGGATAGGATGTGATACGTTATAAACGTATATAATGTTCCCACCGAGAAGTAGGGGCCGATATGCCAGGGATGTTGTAAAATACTGCATCCGAGATGATAGCTTGCCTTAGGTTAGGATATATAACGCTATAGACGTATATAATATTCCAACCGAGATGTACGGGACGCCACGAACGGGATTCTGTAAAACATTGCCAACGAGGGGCTAGATGGGATAGGTTACGTTATGTTACGTTATAGACGTATATAATGTTCCCACCGAGAAGTATGGACCGATACGCCAGGAATGTTGTGAAATACTGCATCCGAGATGTTAGCCTGCCTTAGGTTAGGATATATATCGCTGTAGACGTATATAATATCCCAACCGAGATGTACGGGACGACACGAACGGGATTCTGTAAAACATTGCCAGCGAGGGGCTAGATGGGATAGGTTAGGTTATGTTACGTTATAGACGTATATAATGTTCCCACCGAGAAATAGAGGCCGATCCTACAGAAATGTTGTAAAATACTATATCCGAGAAATTAGCCTGCCTTAGGTTAGGATATATATCGCTGTAGACGTATATAATGTCCAAACCGAGACGTACGGGACGGCAGGAACGAGATACTGTAAAACATTACCAGCGAGGGGCTAGATGGGATAGGTTACGTTATGTTACGTTATGGACGTATATAATGTTCCCACCGAGAAGTATGGGCCGATACGCCAGGAATGTTGTGAAATACTGCATCCGAGATGATAGCCTGCCTTAGGTTAGGATATATAACGCTATAGACGTATATAATATCCCAACCGAGACGTACGGGACGACACGAACGGGATTCAGTAAAACATTACCAGCGAGGGGCTAGATGGGTTAGGATAGGATGTGATACGTTATAAACGTATATAATGTTCCCACCGAGAAGTAGGGGCCGATATGCCAGGGATGTTGTAAAATACTGCATCCGAGATGATAGCTTGCCTTAGGTTAGGATATATAACGCTATAGACGTATATAATATTCCAACCGAGATGTACGGGACGCCACGAACGGGATTCTGTAAAACATTGCCAACGAGGGGCTAGATGGGATAGGTTAGGTTATGTTACGTTACACACGTATATAATGTTCCCACCGAGAAGTATGGGCCGATACGCCAGGAATGTTGTAATATACTGCATCCGAGATGTTAGCCTGCCTTAGGTTAGGTATATAACGCTAGAGACGTATATAATATCCCAACCGAGATGTACCGGACGACACGAACGGGATTCTGTAAAATATTACCAGCGAGGGGCTAGATGGGTTGGGTTAGGTTATGTTACGTTATAGACATATAGAATGTTCCATCCGAGAAGTAGAGGCCGATCCTACAGAAATGTTGTAAAATACTATATCCGAGAAATTAGCCTGCCTTAGGTTAGGATATATATCGCTGTAGACGTTTATAATATCCCAACCGAGACGTACGGGACGTCTCGAACGGTATTCTGTAAAACATTACCAGCGAGGGACTAGATGTGTCAGGTTAGGTTATGTTACGTTATAGACCTATATAATGTTCCCACCGAGAGGTATGGGCCGATATGCCAGGAATGTTGTAAAATACTGCAACCGAGATGTTAGCCTGCCTTAGGTTAGGATATATATCGCTGTAGACGTTTATAATGTCTCATCCGAGACGTACGGGACGACAGGGACGGGATTCTGTAAAACATTACCAGCGAGGGGCTAGATGGGTTAGAATAGGCTGTGATACGTTATAAACGTATATAATGTTCCCACCGAGAAGTAGGGTCCGGTATGCCAGGGATGTTGTAAAATACTGCATCCGAGATGATAGCTTGCCTTAGGTTATGATATATAACGCTATAGACGTATATAATATCCCAACCGAGACGTACGGGACGATACGAACGGGATTCTGTGAAATATTACCAGCGAGGGGCTAGATGGGATAGGTTAGGTTATCTTACGTTATAGACGTATATAATTTTCCCACCGAGAAGTATGGGCCGATACGCGAGGAATGTTGTAAAATACTATATCCGAGAAGTTAGCCTGCCTTAGGTTAGGATATATATCCCTGTGGCCGTTTATAACGTCTCATCCGAGACGTACGGGACGACAGGGACGGGATTCTGTAAAACATTACCAGCGAGGGGCTAGATGGGTTAGGTTAGGTTGTGATACGTTATAGACGTATATAATGTTCCCACCGAGAAGTAGGGGACGATATGCCAGGAATGTTGTAAAATACTGCATCCGAGATGATAGCCTGCCTTAGGTTAGGATATATAACGCTATAGACGTATATAATATCCCAACCGAGACGTACGGGACGACACGAACGGGATTCAGTAAAACATTACCAGCGAGGGGCTAGATGGGTTAGGATAGGTTGTGATACGTTATAAACGTATATAATGTTCCCACCGAGAAGTAGGGTCCGGTATGCCAGGGATGTTGTAAAATACTGCATCCGAGATGATAGCTTGCCTTAGGTTAGGATATATAACGCTATAGACGTATATAATATCCCAACCGAGGCGTACGGGACGACACGAACAGGATTCTGTGAAATATTACCAGCGAGGGGCTAGATGGGATAGGTTAGGTTATGTTACGTTATAGACGTATATAATATTCCCACCGAGAAGTATGGGCCGATACGCGAGGAATGTTGTAAAATACTATATCCGAGAAGTTAGCCTGCCTTAGGTTAGGATATATATCGCTCTAGCCGTTTATAACGTCTCATCCGAGACGTACGGGACGACAGGGACGGGATTCTGTAAAACATTACCAGCGAGGGGCTAGATGGGTTAGGTTAGGTTGTGATACGTTATAGACGTATATAATGTTCCCACCGAGAAGTAGGGGACGATATGCCAGGAATGTTGTAAAATACTGCATCCGAGATGATAGCCTGCCTTAGGTTAGGATATATAACGCTGTAGACGTTTATAATGTCTCATCCGAGACGTACGGGACGACAGGGACGGGATTCTGTAAAACATTACCAGCGAGGGGCTAGATGGGTTAGGATAGGTTGTGATACGTTATAAACGTATATAATGTTCCTACCGAGAAGTAGGGGCCGATATGCCAGGAATGTTGTAAAATACTGCATCCGAGATGATAGCTTGCCTTAGGTTAGGATATATAACGCTATAGACGTATATAATATTCCAACCGAGATGTACGGGACGTCACGAACGGGATTCTGTAAAACATTGCCAACGAGGGGCTAGTTGGGATAGGTTAGGTTATGTTACGTTACACACGTATATAATGTTCCCACCGAGAAGTATGGGCCGATACGCCAGGAATGTTGTAAAATACTGTATCCGAGAAGTTAGCCTGCCTTAGGTTAGTATATATATCGCTGTAGACGTTTATAATGTCTCATTCGAGACGTACGGGACGACAGGGACGGGATTCTGTAAAACATTACCAGCGAGGGGGTAGATGGGTTAGGTTAGGTTGAGATACGTTATAAACGTATATAATGTTCCCACCGAGAAGTAGAGGCCGATATGCCAGGAATGTTGTAAAATACTGCATCCGAGATGATAGCTTGCCATAGGTTAGGATATATAACGCTATAGACGTATATAATATTCCATCAGAGGTGTACGGGACGTCACGGACGGGATTCTGTAAAACATTGCCAACGAGGGGCTAGATGTGATAGGTTAGGTTATGTTACGTTACACACGTATATAATGTTCCCACCGAGAAGTATGGGCCGATACGCCAGGAATGTTGTAAAATACTGCATCCGAGATGTTAGCCTGCCTTAGGTTAGGATACATATTGCTGTAGACGTTTATAATGTCCAAACCGAGACGTACGGGACGGCAGGAACGAGATACTGTAAAACATTACCAGCGAGGGGCTAGATGGGATAGGTTACGTTATGTTACGTTATAGACGTATATAATGTACCCACCGAGAAGTATGGACCGATACGCCAGGAATGTTGTGAAATACTGCATCCGAGATGTTAGCCTGCCTTAGGTTAGGTATATAACGCTAGAGACGTATATAATATCCCAACCGAGATGTACCGGACGACACGAACGGGATTCTGTAAAATATTACCAGCGAGGGGCTAGATGGGTTGGGTTAGGTTATGTTACGTTATAGACATATAGAATGTTCCATCCGAGAAGTAGAGGCCGATCCTACAGAAATGTTGTAAAATACTATATCCGAGAAATTAGCCTGCCTTAGGTTAGGATATATATCGCTGTAGACGTTTATAATATCCCAACCGAGACGTACGGGACGTCTCGAACGGTATTCTGTAAAACATTACCAGCGAGGGACTAGATGTGTCAGGTTCGGTTATGTTACGTTATAGACCTATATAATGTTCCCACCGAGAGGTATGGGCCGATATGCCAGGAATGTTGTAAAATACTGCAACCGAGATGTTAGCCTGCCTTAGGTTAGGATATATATCGCTGTAGACGTTTATAATGTCTCATCCGAGACGTACGGGACGACAGGGACGGGATTCTGTAAAACATTACCAGCGAGGGGCTAGATGGGTTAGGATAGGCTGTGATACGTTATAAACGTATATAATGTTCCCACCGAGAAGTAGGGTCCGGTATGCCAGGGATGTTGTAAAATACTGCATCCGAGATGATAGCTTGCCTTAGGTTATGATATATAACGCTATAGACGTATATAATATCCCAACCGAGACGTACGGGACGATACGAACGGGATTCTGTGAAATATTACCAGCGAGGGGCTAGATGGGATAGGTTAGGTTATGTTACGTTATAGACGTATATAATTTTCCCACCGAGAAGTATGGGCCGATACGCGAGGAATGTTGTAAAATACTATATCCGAGAAGTTAGCCTGCCTTAGGTTAGGATATATATCGCTGTGGCCGTTTATAACGTCTCATCCGAGACGTACGGGACGACAGGGACGGGATTCTGTAAAACATTACCAGCGAGGGGCTAGATGGGTTAGGTTAGGTTGTGATACGTTATAGACGTATATAATGTTCCCACCGAGAAGTAGGGGACGATATGCCAGGAATGTTGTAAAATACTGCATCCGAGATGATAGCCTGCCTTAGGTTAGGATATATAACGCTATAGACGTATATAATATCCCAACCGAGACGTACGGGACGACACGAACGGGATTCAGTAAAACATTACCAGCGAGGGGCTAGATGGGTTAGGATAGGTTGTGATACGTTATAAACGTATATAATGTTCCCACCGAGAAGTAGGGTCCGGTATGCCAGGGATGTTGTAAAATACTGCATCCGAGATGACAGCTTGCCTTAGGTTAGGATATATAACGCTATAGACGTATATAATATCCCAACCGAGGCGTACGGGACGACACGAACAGGATTCTGTGAAATATTACCAGCGAGGGGCTAGATGGGATAGGTTAGGTTATGTTACGTTATAGACGTATATAATATTCCCACCGAGAAGTATGGGCCGATACGCGAGGAATGTTGTAAAATACTATATCCGAGAAGTTAGCCTGCCTTAGGTTAGGATATATATCGCTGTAGCCGTTTATAACGTCTCATCCGAGACGTACGGGACGACAGGGACGGGATTCTGTAAAACATTACCAGCGAGGGGCTAGATGGGTTAGGTTAGGTTGTGATACGTTATAGACGTATATAATGTTCCCACCGAGAAGTAGGGGACGATATGCCAGGAATGTTGTAAAATACTGCATCCGAGATGATAGCCTGCCTTAGGTTACGATATATAACGCTGTAGACGTTTATAATGTCTCATCCGAGACGTACGGGACGACAGGGACGGGATTCTGTAAAACATTACCAGCGAGGGGCTAGATGGGTTAGGATAGGTTGTGATACGTTATAAACGTATATAATGTTCCTACCGAGAAGTAGGGGCCGATATGCCAGGAATGTTGTAAAATACTGCATCCGAGATGATAGCTTGCCTTAGGTTAGGATATATAACGCTATAGACGTATATAATATTCCAACCGAGATGTACGGGACGTCACGAACGGGATTCTGTAAAACATTGCCAACGAGGGGCTAGTTGGGATAGGTTAGGTTATGTTACGTTACACACGTATATAATGTTCCCACCGAGAAGTATGGGCCGATACGCCAGGAATGTTGTAAAATACTGTATCCGAGAAGTTAGCCTGCCTTAGGTTAGTATATATATCGCTGTAGACGTTTATAATGTCTCATTCGAGACGTACGGGACGACAGGGACGGGATTCTGTAAAACATTACCAGCGAGGGGGTAGATGGGTTAGGTTAGGTTGAGATACGTTATAAACGTATATAATGTTCCCACCGAGAAGTAGAGGCCGATATGCCAGGAATGTTGTAAATTACTGCATCCGAGATGATAGCTTGCCATAGGTTAGGATATATAACGCTATAGACGTATATAATATTCCATCAGAGGTGTACGGGACGTCACGGACGGGATTCTGTAAAACATTGCCAACGAGGGGCTAGATGTGATAGGTTAGGTTATGTTACGTTACACACGTATATAATGTTCCCACCGAGAAGTATGGGCCGATACGCCAGGAATGTTGTAAAATACTGCATCCGAGATGTTAGCCTGCCTTAGGTTAGGATACATATTGCTGTAGACGTTTATAATGTCCAAACCGAGACGTACGGGACGGCAGGAACGAGATACTGTAAAACATTACCAGCGAGGGGCTAGATGGGATAGGTTACGTTATGTTACGTTATAGACGTATATAATGTACCCACCGAGAAGTATGGACCGATACGCCAGGAATGTTGTGAAATACTGCATCCGAGATGTTAGCCTGCCTTAGGTTAGGATATATATCGCTGTAGACGTATATAATATCCCAACCGACATGTACGGGACGACACGAACGGGATTCTGTAAAACATTGCCAGCGAGGGGCTAGATGGGATAGGTTAGGTTATGTTACGTTATAGACGTATATAACGTTCCCACCGAGAAATAGAGGCCGATCCTACAGAAATGTTGTAAAATACTATATCCGAGAAATTAGCCTGCCTTAGGTTAGGATATATATCGCTGTAGACGTATATAATGTCCAAACCGAGACGTACGGGACGGCAGGAACGAGATACTGTAAAACATTACCAGCGAGGGGCTAGATGGGATAGGTTACGTTATGTTACGTTATGGACGTATATAATGTTCCCACCGGGAAGTATGGGCCGATACGCCAGGAATGTTGTGAAATACTGCATCCGAGATGATAGCCTGCCTTAGGTTAGGATATATAACGCTATAGACGTATATAATATCCCTACCGAGACGTACGGGACGACACGAACGGGATTCAGTAAAACATTACCAGCGAGGGGCTAGATGGGTTAGGATAGGATGTGATACGTTATAAACGTATATAATGTTCCCACCGAGAAGTAGGGGCCGATATGCCAGGGATGTTGTAAAATACTGCATCCGAGATGATAGCTTGCCTTAGGTTAGGATATATAACGCTATAGACGTATATAATATTCCAACCGAGATGTACGGGACGCCACGAACGGGATTCTGTAAAACATTGCCAACGAGGGGCTAGATGGGATAGGTTAGGTTATGTTACGTTACACACGTATATAATGTTCCCACCGAGAAGTATGGGCCGATACGCCAGGAATGTTGTAATATACTGCATCCGAGATGTAAGCCTGCCTTAGGTTAGGTATATAATGCTAGAGACGTATATAATATCCCAACCGAGATGTACCGGACGACACGAACGGGATTCTGTAAAATATTACCAGCGAGGGGCTAGATGGGTTGGGTTAGGTTATGTTACGTTATAGACATATATAATGTTCCCACCGAGAAGTATGGGCCGATATGCCAGGAATGTTGTAAAATACTGCAACCGAGATGTTAGCCTGCCTTAGGTTAGGATATATATCGCTGTAGACGTTTATAATGTCTCATCCGAGACGTACGGGACGACAGGGACGGGATTCTGTAAAACATTACCAGCGAGGGGCTAGATGGGTTAGGATAGGTTGTGATACGTTATAAACGTACATAATGTTCCCACCGAGAAGTAGGGTCCGGTATGCCAGGGATGTTGTAAAATACTGCATCCGAGATGATAGCTTGCCTTAGGTTAGGATATATAACGCTATAGACGTATATAATATCCCAACCGAGACGTACGGGACGATACGAACGGGATTCTGTGAAATATTACCAGCGAGGGGCTAGATGGGATAGGTTAGGTTATGTTACGTTATAGACGTATATAATTTTCCCACCGAGAAGTATGGGCCGATACGCGAGGAATGTTGTAAAATACTATATCCGAGAAGTTAGCCTGCCTTAGGTTAGGATATATATCGCTGTAGCCGTTTATAACGTCTCATCCGAGACGTACGGGACGACAGGGACGGGATTCTGTAAAACATTACCAGTGAGGGGCTAGATGGGTTAGGTTAGGTTGTGATACGTTATAGACGTATATAATGTTCCCACCGAGAAGTAGGGGACGATATGCCAGGAATGTTGTAAAATACTGCATCCGAGATGATAGCCTGCCTTAGGTTAGGATATATAACGCTATAGACGTATATAATATCCCAACCGAGACGTACGGGACGACACGAACGGGATTCAGTAAAACATTACCAGCGAGGGGCTAGATGGGTTAGGATAGGTTGTGATACGTTATAAACGTATATAATGTTCCCACCGAGAAGTAGGGTCCGGTATGCCAGGGATGTTGTAAAATACTGCATCCGAGATGATTGCTTGCCTTAGGTTAGGATATATAACGCTATAGACGTATATAATATCCCAACCGAGGCGTACGGGACGACACGAACAGGATTCTGTGAAATATTACCAGCGAGGGGCTAGATGGGATAGGTTAGGTTATGTTACGTTATAGACGTATATAATATTCCCACCGAGAAGTATGGGCCAATACGCGAGGAATAATGTAAAATACTATATCCGAGAAGTTTGCCTGCCTTAGGTTAGGATATATATCGCTGTAGCCGTTTATAACGTCTCATCCGAGACGTACGGGACGACAGGGACGGGGTTCTGTAAAACATTACCAGCGAGGGGCTAGATGGGTTAGGTTAGGTTGTGATACGTTATAGACGTATATAATGTTCCCACCGAGAAGTAGGGGACGATATGCCAGGAATGTTGTAAAATACTGCATCCGAGATGATAGCCTGCCTTAGGTTAGGATATATAACGCTATAGACGTATATAATATCCCAACCGAGACGTACGGGACGACACGAACGGGATTCTGTGAAATATTACCAGCGAGGGGCTAGATGGGTTAGGTTAGATTATATTACGTTATAGACGTATATAATGTTCCCACCGAGAAGTATTGGCCGATACGCCAGGAATGTTGTAAAATACTATATCCGAGAAGTTATCCTGCCATAGGTTAGGATATATATCGCTGTAGACGTTTATAATGTCTCATCCGAGACGTACGGGACGACAGGGACGGGATTCTGTAAAACATTACCAGCGAGGGGCTAGATGGGTTAGGTTAGGTTGTGATACGTTATAGACGTATATAATGTTCCCACCGAGAAGTAGGGGACGATATGCCAGGAATGTTGTAAAATACTGCATCCGAGATGATAGCCTGCCTTAGGTTAGGACATATAACGCTATAGACGTATATAATATCCCAACCGAGACGTACGGGACGACACGAACAGGATTCTGTGAAATATTACCAGCGAGGGGCTAGATGGGATAGGTTAGGTTATGTTACGTTATAGACGTATATAATTTTCCCACCGAGAAGTATGGGCCGATACGCGAGGAATGTTGTAAAATACTATATCCGAGAAGTTAGCCTGCCTTAGGTTAGGATATATATCGCTGTAGCCGTTTATAACGTCTCATCCGAGACGTACGGGACGACAGGGACGGGGTTCTGTAAAACATTACCAGCGAGGGGCTAGATGGGTTAGGTTAGGTTGTGATACGTTATAGACGTATATAATGTTCCCACCGAGAAGTAGGGTACGATATGCCAGGAATGTTGTAAAATACTGCATCCGAGATGATAGCCTGCCTTAGGTTAGGATATATAACGCTATAGACGTATATAATATTCCAACCGAGGTGTACGGGACGTCACGAACGGGATTCTGTAAAACATTGCCAACGAGGGGCTAGATGGGATAGGTTAGGTTATGTTACGTTACACACGTATATAATGTTCCCACCGAGAAGTATGGGCCGATACGCCAGGAATGTTGTAAAATACTGTATCCGAGAAGTTAGCCTGCCTTAGGTTAGTATATATATCGCTGTAGACGTTTATAATGTCTCATTCGAGACGTACGGGACGACAGGGACGGGATTCTGTAAAACATTACCAGCGAGGGGGTAGATGGGTTAGGTTAGGTTGAGATACGTTATGGACGTATATAATGTTCCCACCGAGAAGTATGGGCCGATACGCCAGGAATGTTGTGAAATACTGCATCCGAGATGATAGCCTGCCTTAGGTTAGGATATATAACGCTATAGACGTATATAATATCGCAACCGAGACGTACGGGACGACACGAACGGGATTCAGTAAAACATTACCAGCGAGGGGCTAGATGGGTTAGGATAGGATGTGATACGTTATAAACGTATATAATGTTCCCACCGAGAAGTAGGGGCCGATATGCCAGGGATGTTGTAAAATACTGCATCCGAGATGATAGCTTGCCTTAGGTTAGGATATATAACGCTATAGACGTATATAATATTCCAACCGAGATGTACGGGACGCCACGAACGGGATTCTGTAAAACATTGCCAACGAGGGGCTAGATGGGATAGGTTACGTTATGTTACGTTATAGACGTATATAATGTTCCCACCGAGAAGTATGGACCGATACGCCAGGAATGTTGTGAAATACTGCATCCGAGATGTTAGCCTGCCTTAGGTTAGGATATATATCGCTGTAGACGTATATAATATCCCAACCGAGATGTACGGGACGACACGAACGGGATTCTGTAAAACATTGCCAGCGAGGGGCTAGATGGGATAGGTTAGGTTATGTTACGTTATAGACGTATATAATGTTCCCACCGAGAAATAGAGGCCGATCCTACAGAAATGTTGTAAAATACTATATCCGAGAAATTAGCCTGCCTTAGGTTAGGATATATATCGCTGTAGACGTATATAATGTCCAAACCGAGACGTACGGGACGGCAGGAACGAGATACTGTAAAACATTACCAGCGAGGGGCTAGATGGGATAGGTTACGTTATGTTACGTTATGGACGTATATAATGTTCCCACCGAGAAGTATGGGCCGATACGCCAGGAATGTTGTGAAATACTGCATCCGAGATGATAGCCTGCCTTAGGTTAGGATATATAACGCTATAGACGTATATAATATCCCAACCGAGACGTACGGGACGACACGAACGGGATTCAGTAAAACATTACCAGCGAGGGGCTAGATGGGTTAGGATAGGATGTGATACGTTATAAACGTATATAATGTTCCCACCGAGAAGTAGGGGCCGATATGCCAGGGATGTTGTAAAATACTGCATCCGAGATGATAGCTTGCCTTAGGTTAGGATATATAACGCTATAGACGTATATAATATTCCAACCGAGATGTACGGGACGCCACGAACGGGATTCTGTAAAACATTGCCAACGAGGGGCTAGATGGGATAGGTTAGGTTATGTTACGTTACACACGTATATAATGTTCCCACCGAGAAGTATGGGCCGATACGCCAGGAATGTTGTAATATACTGCATCCGAGATGTTAGCCTGCCTTAGGTTAGGTATATAACGCTAGAGACGTATATAATATCCCAACCGAGATGTACCGGACGACACGAACGGGATTCTGTAAAATATTACCAGCGAGGGGCTAGATGGGTTGGGTTAGGTTATGTTACGTTATAGACATATAGAATGTTCCATCCGAGAAGTAGAGGCCGATCCTACAGAAATGTTGTAAAATACTATATCCGAGAAATTAGCCTGCCTTAGGTTAGGATATATATCGCTGTAGACGTTTATAATATCCCAACCGAGACGTACGGGACGTCTCGAACGGTATTCTGTAAAACATTACCAGCGAGGGACTAGATGTGTCAGGTTAGGTTATGTTACGTTATAGACCTATATAATGTTCCCACCGAGAGGTATGGGCCGATATGCCAGGAATGTTGTAAAATACTGCAACCGAGATGTTAGCCTGCCTTAGGTTAGGATATATATCGCTGTAGACGTTTATAATGTCTCATCCGAGACGTACGGGACGACAGGGACGGGATTCTGTAAAACATTACCAGCGAGGGGCTAGATGGGTTAGAATAGGCTGTGATACGTTATAAACGTATATAATGTTCCCACCGAGAAGTAGGGTCCGGTATGCCAGGGATGTTGTAAAATACTGCATCCGAGATGATAGCTTGCCTTAGGTTATGATATATAACGCTATAGACGTATATAATATCCCAACCGAGACGTACGGGACGATACGAACGGGATTCTGTGAAATATTACCAGCGAGGGGCTAGATGGGATAGGTTAGGTTATCTTACGTTATAGACGTATATAATTTTCCCACCGAGAAGTATGGGCCGATACGCGAGGAATGTTGTAAAATACTATATCCGAGAAGTTAGCCTGCCTTAGGTTAGGATATATATCCCTGTGGCCGTTTATAACGTCTCATCCGAGACGTACGGGACGACAGGGACGGGATTCTGTAAAACATTACCAGCGAGGGGCTAGATGGGTTAGGTTAGGTTGTGATACGTTATAGACGTATATAATGTTCCCACCGAGAAGTAGGGGACGATATGCCAGGAATGTTGTAAAATACTGCATCCGAGATGATAGCCTGCCTTAGGTTAGGATATATAACGCTATAGACGTATATAATATCCCAACCGAGACGTACGGGACGACACGAACGGGATTCAGTAAAACATTACCAGCGAGGGGCTAGATGGGTTAGGATAGGTTGTGATACGTTATAAACGTACATAATGTTCCCACCGAGAAGTAGGGTCCGGTATGCCAGGGATGTTGTAAAATACTGCATCCGAGATGATAGCTTGCCTTAGGTTAGGATATATAACGCTATAGACGTATATAATATCCCAACCGAGGCGTACGGGACGACACGAACAGGATTCTGTGAAATATTACCAGCGAGGGGCTAGATGGGATAGGTTAGGTTATGTTACGTTATAGACGTATATAATATTCCCACCGAGAAGTATGGGCCGATACGCGAGGAATGTTGTAAAATACTATATCCGAGAAGTTAGCCTGCCTTAGGTTAGGATATATATCGCTCTAGCCGTTTATAACGTCTCATCCGAGACGTACGGGACGACAGGGACGGGATTCTGTAAAACATTACCAGCGAGGGGCTAGATGGGTTAGGTTAGGTTGTGATACGTTATAGACGTATATAATGTTCCCACCGAGAAGTAGGGGACGATATGCCAGGAATGTTGTAAAATACTGCATCCGAGATGATAGCCTGCCTTAGGTTAGGATATATAACGCTGTAGACGTTTATAATGTCTCATCCGAGACGTACGGGACGACAGGGACGGGATTCTGTAAAACATTACCAGCGAGGGGCTAGATGGGTTAGGATAGGTTGTGATACGTTATAAACGTATATAATGTTCCTACCGAGAAGTAGGGGCCGATATGCCAGGAATGTTGTAAAATACTGCATCCGAGATGATAGCTTGCCTTAGGTTAGGATATATAACGCTATAGACGTATATAATATTCCAACCGAGATGTACGGGACGTCACGAACGGGATTCTGTAAAACATTGCCAACGAGGGGCTAGTTGGGATAGGTTAGGTTATGTTACGTTACACACGTATATAATGTTCCCACCGAGAAGTATGGGCCGATACGCCAGGAATGTTGTAAAATACTGTATCCGAGAAGTTAGCCTGCCTTAGGTTAGTATATATATCGCTGTAGACGTTTATAATGTCTCATTCGAGACGTACGGGACGACAGGGACGGGATTCTGTAAAACATTACCAGCGAGGGGGTAGATGGGTTAGGTTAGGTTGAGATACGTTATAAACGTATATAATGTTCCCACCGAGAAGTAGAGGCCGATATGCCAGGAATGTTGTAAAATACTGCATCCGAGATGATAGCTTGCCATAGGTTAGGATATATAACGCTATAGACGTATATAATATTCCATCAGAGGTGTACGGGACGTCACGGACGGGATTCTGTAAAACATTGCCAACGAGGGGCTAGATGTGATAGGTTAGGTTATGTTACGTTACACACGTATATAATGTTCCCACCGAGAAGTATGGGCCGATACGCCAGGAATGTTGTAAAATACTGCATCCGAGATGTTAGCCTGCCTTAGGTTAGGATACATATTGCTGTAGACGTTTATAATGTCCAAACCGAGACGTACGGGACGGCAGGAACGAGATACCGTAAAACATTACCAGCGAGGGGCTAGATGGGATAGGTTACGTTATGTTACGTTATAGACGTATATAATGTACCCACCGAGAAGTATGGACCGATACGCCAGGAATGTTGTGAAATACTGCATCCGAGATGTTAGCCTGCCTTAGGTTAGGTATATAACGCTAGAGACGTATATAATATCCCAACCGAGATGTACCGGACGACACGAACGGGATTCTGTAAAATATTACCAGCGAGGGGCTAGATGGGTTGGGTTAGGTTATGTTACGTTATAGACATATAGAATGTTCCATCCGAGAAGTAGAGGCCGATCCTACAGAAATGTTGTAAAATACTATATCCGAGAAATTAGCCTGCCTTAGGTTAGGATATATATCGCTGTAGACGTTTATAATATCCCAACCGAGACGTACGGGACGTCTCGAACGGTATTCTGTAAAACATTACCAGCGAGGGACTAGATGTGTCAGGTTCGGTTATGTTACGTTATAGACCTATATAATGTTCCCACCGAGAGGTATGGGCCGATATGCCAGGAATGTTGTAAAATACTGCAACCGAGATGTTAGCCTGCCTTAGGTTAGGATATATATCGCTGTAGACGTTTATAATGTCTCATCCGAGACGTACGGGACGACAGGGACGGGATTCTGTAAAACATTACCAGCGAGGGGCTAGATGGGTTAGGATAGGCTGTGATACGTTATAAACGTATATAATGTTCCCACCGAGAAGTAGGGTCCGGTATGCCAGGGATGTTGTAAAATACTGCATCCGAGATGATAGCTTGCCTTAGGTTATGATATATAACGCTATAGACGTATATAATATCCCAACCGAGACGTACGGGACGATACGAACGGGATTCTGTGAAATATTACCAGCGAGGGGCTAGATGGGATAGGTTAGGTTATGTTACGTTATAGACGTATATAATTTTCCCACCGAGAAGTATGGGCCGATACGCGAGGAATGTTGTAAAATACTATATCCGAGAAGTTAGCCTGCCTTAGGTTAGGATATATATCGCTGTGGCCGTTTATAACGTCTCATCCGAGACGTACGGGACGACAGGGACGGGATTCTGTAAAACATTACCAGCGAGGGGCTAGATGGGTTAGGTTAGGTTGTGATACGTTATAGACGTATATAATGTTCCCACCGAGAAGTAGGGGACGATATGCCAGGAATGTTGTAAAATACTGCATCCGAGATGATAGCCTGCCTTAGGTTAGGATATATAACGCTATAGACGTATATAATATCCCAACCGAGACGTACGGGACGACACGAACGGGATTCAGTAAAACATTACCAGCGAGGGGCTAGATGGGTTAGGATAGGTTGTGATACGTTATAAACGTATATAATGTTCCCACCGAGAAGTAGGGTCCGGTATGCCAGGGATGTTGTAAAATACTGCATCCGAGATGACAGCTTGCCTTAGGTTAGGATATATAACGCTATAGACGTATATAATATCCCAACCGAGGCGTACGGGACGACACGAACAGGATTCTGTGAAATATTACCAGCGAGGGGCTAGATGGGATAGGTTAGGTTATGTTACGTTATAGACGTATATAATATTCCCACCGAGAAGTATGGGCCGATACGCGAGGAATGTTGTAAAATACTATATCCGAGAAGTTAGCCTGCCTTAGGTTAGGATATATATCGCTGTAGCCGTTTATAACGTCTCATCCGAGACGTACGGGACGACAGGGACGGGATTCTGTAAAACATTACCAGCGAGGGGCTAGATGGGTTAGGTTAGGTTGTGATACGTTATAGACGTATATAATGTTCCCACCGAGAAGTAGGGGACGATATGCCAGGAATGTTGTAAAATACTGCATCCGAGATGATAGCCTGCCTTAGGTTACGATATATAACGCTGTAGACGTTTATAATGTCTCATCCGAGACGTACGGGACGACAGGGACGGGATTCTGTAAAACATTACCAGCGAGGGGCTAGATGGGTTAGGATAGGTTGTGATACGTTATAAACGTATATAATGTTCCTACCGAGAAGTAGGGGCCGATATGCCAGGAATGTTGTAAAATACTGCATCCGAGATGATAGCTTGCCTTAGGTTAGGATATATAACGCTATAGACGTATATAATATTCCAACCGAGATGTACGGGACGTCACGAACGGGATTCTGTAAAACATTGCCAACGAGGGGCTAGTTGGGATAGGTTAGGTTATGTTACGTTACACACGTATATAATGTTCCCACCGAGAAGTATGGGCCGATACGCCAGGAATGTTGTAAAATACTGTATCCGAGAAGTTAGCCTGCCTTAGGTTAGTATATATATCGCTGTAGACGTTTATAATGTCTCATTCGAGACGTACGGGACGACAGGGACGGGATTCTGTAAAACATTACCAGCGAGGGGGTAGATGGGTTAGGTTAGGTTGAGATACGTTATAAACGTATATAATGTTCCCACCGAGAAGTAGAGGCCGATATGCCAGGAATGTTGTAAATTACTGCATCCGAGATGATAGCTTGCCATAGGTTAGGATATATAACGCTATAGACGTATATAATATTCCATCAGAGGTGTACGGGACGTCACGGACGGGATTCTGTAAAACATTGCCAACGAGGGGCTAGATGTGATAGGTTAGGTTATGTTACGTTACACACGTATATAATGTTCCCACCGAGAAGTATGGGCCGATACGCCAGGAATGTTGTAAAATACTGCATCCGAGATGTTAGCCTGCCTTAGGTTAGGATACATATTGCTGTAGACGTTTATAATGTCCAAACCGAGACGTACGGGACGGCAGGAACGAGATACTGTAAAACATTACCAGCGAGGGGCTAGATGGGATAGGTTACGTTATGTTACGTTATAGACGTATATAATGTACCCACCGAGAAGTATGGACCGATACGCCAGGAATGTTGTGAAATACTGCATCCGAGATGTTAGCCTGCCTTAGGTTAGGATATATATCGCTGTAGACGTATATAATATCCCAACCGACATGTACGGGACGACACGAACGGGATTCTGTAAAACATTGCCAGCGAGGGGCTAGATGGGATAGGTTAGGTTATGTTACGTTATAGACGTATATAACGTTCCCACCGAGAAATAGAGGCCGATCCTACAGAAATGTTGTAAAATACTATATCCGAGAAATTAGCCTGCCTTAGGTTAGGATATATATCGCTGTAGACGTATATAATGTCCAAACCGAGACGTACGGGACGGCAGGAACGAGATACTGTAAAACATTACCAGCGAGGGGCTAGATGGGATAGGTTACGTTATGTTACGTTATGGACGTATATAATGTTCCCACCGGGAAGTATGGGCCGATACGCCAGGAATGTTGTGAAATACTGCATCCGAGATGATAGCCTGCCTTAGGTTAGGATATATAACGCTATAGACGTATATAATATCCCTACCGAGACGTACGGGACGACACGAACGGGATTCAGTAAAACATTACCAGCGAGGGGCTAGATGGGTTAGGATAGGATGTGATACGTTATAAACGTATATAATGTTCCCACCGAGAAGTAGGGGCCGATATGCCAGGGATGTTGTAAAATACTGCATCCGAGATGATAGCTTGCCTTAGGTTAGGATATATAACGCTATAGACGTATATAATATTCCAACCGAGATGTACGGGACGCCACGAACGGGATTCTGTAAAACATTGCCAACGAGGGGCTAGATGGGATAGGTTAGGTTATGTTACGTTACACACGTATATAATGTTCCCACCGAGAAGTATGGGCCGATACGCCAGGAATGTTGTAATATACTGCATCCGAGATGTAAGCCTGCCTTAGGTTAGGTATATAATGCTAGAGACGTATATAATATCCCAACCGAGATGTACCGGACGACACGAACGGGATTCTGTAAAATATTACCAGCGAGGGGCTAGATGGGTTGGGTTAGGTTATGTTACGTTATAGACATATATAATGTTCCCACCGAGAAGTATGGGCCGATATGCCAGGAATGTTGTAAAATACTGCAACCGAGATGTTAGCCTGCCTTAGGTTAGGATATATATCGCTGTAGACGTTTATAATGTCTCATCCGAGACGTACGGGACGACAGGGACGGGATTCTGTAAAACATTACCAGCGAGGGGCTAGATGGGTTAGGATAGGTTGTGATACGTTATAAACGTACATAATGTTCCCACCGAGAAGTAGGGTCCGGTATGCCAGGGATGTTGTAAAATACTGCATCCGAGATGATAGCTTGCCTTAGGTTAGGATATATAACGCTATAGACGTATATAATATCCCAACCGAGACGTACGGGACGATACGAACGGGATTCTGTGAAATATTACCAGCGAGGGGCTAGATGGGATAGGTTAGGTTATGTTACGTTATAGACGTATATAATTTTCCCACCGAGAAGTATGGGCCGATACGCGAGGAATGTTGTAAAATACTATATCCGAGAAGTTAGCCTGCCTTAGGTTAGGATATATATCGCTGTAGCCGTTTATAACGTCTCATCCGAGACGTACGGGACGACAGGGACGGGATTCTGTAAAACATTACCAGTGAGGGGCTAGATGGGTTAGGTTAGGTTGTGATACGTTATAGACGTATATAATGTTCCCACCGAGAAGTAGGGGACGATATGCCAGGAATGTTGTAAAATACTGCATCCGAGATGATAGCCTGCCTTAGGTTAGGATATATAACGCTATAGACGTATATAATATCCCAACCGAGACGTACGGGACGACACGAACGGGATTCAGTAAAACATTACCAGCGAGGGGCTAGATGGGTTAGGATAGGTTGTGATACGTTATAAACGTATATAATGTTCCCACCGAGAAGTAGGGTCCGGTATGCCAGGGATGTTGTAAAATACTGCATCCGAGATGATTGCTTGCCTTAGGTTAGGATATATAACGCTATAGACGTATATAATATCCCAACCGAGGCGTACGGGACGACACGAACAGGATTCTGTGAAATATTACCAGCGAGGGGCTAGATGGGATAGGTTAGGTTATGTTACGTTATAGACGTATATAATATTCCCACCGAGAAGTATGGGCCAATACGCGAGGAATAATGTAAAATACTATATCCGAGAAGTTTGCCTGCCTTAGGTTAGGATATATATCGCTGTAGCCGTTTATAACGTCTCATCCGAGACGTACGGGACGACAGGGACGGGGTTCTGTAAAACATTACCAGCGAGGGGCTAGATGGGTTAGGTTAGGTTGTGATACGTTATAGACGTATATAATGTTCCCACCGAGAAGTAGGGGACGATATGCCAGGAATGTTGTAAAATACTGCATCCGAGATGATAGCCTGCCTTAGGTTAGGATATATAACGCTATAGACGTATATAATATCCCAACCGAGACGTACGGGACGACACGAACGGGATTCTGTGAAATATTACCAGCGAGGGGCTAGATGGGTTAGGTTAGATTATATTACGTTATAGACGTATATAATGTTCCCACCGAGAAGTATTGGCCGATACGCCAGGAATGTTGTAAAATACTATATCCGAGAAGTTAGCCTGCCATAGGTTAGGATATATATCGCTGTAGACGTTTATAATGTCTCATCCGAGACGTACGGGACGACAGGGACGGGAATCTGTAAAACATTACCAGCGAGGGGCTAGATGGGTTAGGATAGGTTGTGATACGTTATAAACGTATATAATGTTCCCACCGAGAAGTAGGGGCCGATATGCCAGGAATGTTGTAAAATACTGCATCCGAGATGATAGCTTGCCTTAGGTTAGGATATATAACGCTATAGACGTATATAATATTCCAACCGAGATGTACGGGACGTCACGAACGGGATTCTGTAAAACATTGCCAACGAGGAGCTAGATGGGATAGGTTAGGTTATGTTACGTTACACACGTATATAATGTTCCCACCGAGAAGTATGGGCCGATACGCCAGGAATGTTGTAAAATACTGTATCCGAGAAGTTAGCCTGCCTTAGGTTAGTATATATATCGCTGTAGACGTTTATAATGTCTCATCCGAGACGTACGGGACGACAGGGACGGGATTCTGTAAAACATTACCAGCGAGGGGCTAGATGGGTTAGGTTAGGTTGAGATACGTTATGAACGTATATAATGTTCCCACCGAGAAGTAGGGGCCGATATGCCAGGAATGTTGTAAAATACTGCATCCGAGATGATAGCTTGCCTTAGGTTAGGATATATAACGCTATAGACGTATATAATATTCCAACCGAGGTGTACGGGACGTCACGAACGGGATTCTGTAAAACATTGCCAACGAGGGGCTAGATGGGATAGGTTAGTTTATGTTACGTTACACACGTATATAATGTTCCCACCGAGAAGTATGGGCCGATACGCCAGGAATGTTGTAAAATACTGCATCCGAGATGTTAGCCTGCCTTAGGTTAGGATATATATTGCTGTAGACGTTCATAATGTCCAAACCGAGACGTACGGGACGGCAGGAACGAGATACTGTAAAACATTACCAGCGAGGGGCTAGATGGGATAGGTTACGTTATGTTACGTTATAGACGTATATAATGTTCCCACCGAGAAGTATGGACCGATACGCCAGGAATGTTGTGAAACACTGCATCCGAGAAATTAGCCTGCCTTAGGTTAGGATATATAACGCTGTAGACGTTTATAATGTCTCATCCGAGACGTACGGGACGACAGGGACGGGATTCTGTAAAACATTACCAGCGAGGGGCTAGATGGGTTAGGATAGGTTGTGATACGTTATAAACGTATATAATGTTCCTACCGAGAAGTAGGGGCCGATATGCCAGGAATGTTGTAAAATACTGCATCCGAGATGATAGCTTGCCTTAGGTTAGGATATATAACGCTATAGACGTATATAATATTCCAACCGAGATGTACGGGACGTCACGAACGGGATTCTGTAAAACATTGCCAACGAGGGGCTAGTTGGGATAGGTTAGGTTATGTTACGTTACACACGTATATAATGTTCCCACCGAGAAGTATGGGCCGATACGCCAGGAATGTTGTAAAATACTGTATCCGAGAAGTTAGCCTGCCTTAGGTTAGTATATATATCGCTGTAGACGTTTATAATGTCTCATTCGAGACGTACGGGACGACAGGGATGGGATTCTGTAAAACATTACCAGCGAGGGGGTAGATGGGTTAGGTTAGGTTGAGATACGTTATAAACGTATATAATGTTCCCACCGAGAAGTAGAGGCCGATATGCCAGGAATGTTGTAAAATACTGCATCCGAGATGATAGCTTGCCATAGGTTAGGATATATAACGCTATAGACGTATATAATATTCCATCAGAGGTGTACGGGACGTCACGGACGGGATTCTGTAAAACATTGCCAACGAGGGGCTAGATGTGATAGGTTAGGTTATGTTACGTTACACACGTATATAATGTTCCCACCGAGAAGTATGGGCCGATACGCCAGGAATGTTGTAAAATACTGCATCCGAGATGTTAGCCTGCCTTAGGTTAGGATACATATTGCTGTAGACGTTTATAATGTCCAAACCGAGACGTACGGGACGGCAGGAACGAGATACTGTAAAACATTACCAGCGAGGGGCTAGATGGGATAGGTTACGTTATGTTACGTTATAGACGTATATAATGTACCCACCGAGAAGTATGGACCGATACGCCAGGAATGTTGTGAAATACTGCATCCGAGATGTTAGCCTGCCTTAGGTTAGGTATATAACGCTAGAGACGTATATAATATCCCAACCGAGATGTACCGGACGACACGAACGGGATTCTGTAAAATATTACCAGCGAGGGGCTAGATGGGTTGGGTTAGGTTATGTTACGTTATAGACATATAGAATGTTCCATCCGAGAAGTAGAGGCCGATCCTACAGAAATGTTGTAAAATACTATATCCGAGAAATTAGCCTGCCTTAGGTTAGGATATATATCGCTGTAGACGTTTATAATATCCCAACCGAGACGTACGGGACGTCTCGAACGGTATTCTGTATAACATTACCAGCGAGGGACTAGATGTGTCAGGTTAGGTTATGTTACGTTATAGACCTATATAATGTTCCCACCGAGAGGTATGGGCCGATATGCCAGGAATGTTGTAAAATACTGCAACCGAGATGTTAGCCTGCCTTAGGTTAGGATATATATCGCTGTAGACGTTTATAATGTCTCATCCGAGACGTACGGGACGACAGGGACGGGATTCTGTAAAACATTACCAGCGAGGGGCTAGATGGGTTAGGATAGGCTGTGATACGTTATAAACGTATATAATGTTCCCACCGAGAAGTAGGGTCCGGTATGCCAGGGATGTTGTAAAATACTGCATCCGAGATGATAGCTTGCCTTAGGTTATGATATATAACGCTATAGACGTATATAATATCCCAACCGAGACGTACGGGACGATACGAACGGGATTCTGTGAAATATTACCAGCGAGGGGCTAGATGGGATAGGTTAGGTTATGTTACGTTATAGACGTATATAATTTTCCCACCGAGAAGTATGGGCCGATACGCGAGGAATGTTGTAAAATACTATATCCGAGAAGTTAGCCTGCCTTAGGTTAGGATATATATCGCTGTGGCCGTTTATAACGTCTCATCCGAGACGTACGGGACGACAGGGACGGGATTCTGTAAAACATTACCAGCGAGGGGCTAGATGGGTTAGGTTAGGTTGTGATACGTTATAGACGTATATAATGTTCCCACCGAGAAGTAGGGGACGATATGCCAGGAATGTTGTAAAATACTGCATCCGAGATGATAGCCTGCCTTAGGTTAGGATATATAACGCTATAGACGTATATAATATCCCAACCGAGACGTACGGGACGACACGAACGAGATTCAGTAAAACATTACCAGCGAGGGGCTAGATGGGTTAGGATAGGTTGTGATACGTTATAAACGTATATAATGTTCCCACCGAGAAGTAGGGTCCGGTATGCCAGGGATGTTGTAAAATACTGCATCCGAGATGACAGCTTGCCTTAGGTTAGGATATATAACGCTATAGACGTATATAATATCCCAACCGAGGCGTACGGGACGACACGAACAGGATTCTGTGAAATATTACCAGCGAGGGGCTAGATGGGATAGGTTAGGTTATGTTACGTTACACACGTATATAATGTTCCCACCGAGAAGTATGGGCCGATACGCCAGGAATGTTGTAAAATACTGCATCCGAGATGATAGCCTGCCTTAGGTTAGGATATATAACGCTATAGACGTATATAATATCCCAACCGAGACGTACGGGACGATACGAACGGGATTCTGTGAAATATTACCAGCGAGGGGCTAGATGGGATAGGTTAGGTTATGTTACGTTATAGACGTATATAATTTTCCCACCGAGAAGTATGGGCCGATACGCCAGGAATGTTGTAATATACTGCATCCGAGATGTAAGCCTGCCTTAGGTTAGGTATATAATGCTAGAGACGTATATAATATCCCAACCGAGATGTACCGGACGACACGAACGGGATTCTGTAAAATATTACCAGCGAGGGGCTAGATGGGTTGGGTTAGGTTATGTTACGTTATAGACATATATAATGTTCCCACCGAGAAGTATGGGCCGATATGCCAGGAATGTTGTAAAATACTGCAACCGAGATGTTAGCCTGCCTTAGGTTAGGATATATATCGCTGTAGACGTTTATAATGTCTCATCCGAGACGTACGGGACGACAGGGACGGGATTCTGTAAAACATTACCAGCGAGGGGCTAGATGGGTTAGGATAGGTTGTGATACGTTATAAACGTACATAATGTTCCCACCGAGAAGTAGGGTCCGGTATGCCAGGGATGTTGTAAAATACTGCATCCGAGATGATAGCTTGCCTTAGGTTAGGATATATAACGCTATAGACGTATATAATATCCCAACCGAGACGTACGGGACGATACGAACGGGATTCTGTGAAATATTACCAGCGAGGGGCTAGATGGGATAGGATAGGTTGTGATACGTTATAAACGTATATAATGTTCCCACCGAGAAGTAGGGTCCGGTATGCCAGGGATGTTGTAAAATACTGCATCCGAGATGATTGCTTGCCTTAGGTTAGGATATATAACGCTATAGACGTATATAATATCCCAACCGAGGCGTACGGGACGACACGAACAGGATTCTGTGAAATATTACCAGCGAGGGGCTAGATGGGATAGGTTAGGTTATGTTACGTTATAGACGTATATAATATTCCCACCGAGAAGTATGGGCCAATACGCGAGGAATAATGTAAAATACTATATCCGAGAAGTTTGCCTGCCTTAGGTTAGGATATATATCGCTGTAGCCGTTTATAACGTCTCATCCGAGACGTACGGGACGACAGGGACGGGATTCTGTAAAACATTACCAGCGAGGGGCTAGATGGGTTAGGTTAGGTTGTGATACGTTATAGACGTATATAATGTTCCCACCGAGAAGTAGGGGACGATATGCCAGGAATGTTGTAAAATACTGCATCCGAGATGATAGCCTGCCTTAGGTTAGGATATATAACGCTATAGACGTATATAATATCCCAACCGAGACGTACGGGACGACACGAACGGGATTCAGTAAAACATTACCAGCGAGGGGCTAGATGGGTTAGGATAGGTTGTGATACGTTATAAACGTATATAATGTTCCCACCGAGAAGTAGGGTCCGGTATGCCAGGGATGTTGTAAAATACTGCATCCGAGATGATTGCTTGCCTTAGGTTAGGATATATAACGCTATAGACGTATATAATATCCCAACCGAGGCGTACGGGACGACACGAACAGGATTCTGTGAAATATTACCAGCGAGGGGCTAGATGGGATAGGTTAGGTTATGTTACGTTATAGACGTATATAATATTCCCACCGAGAAGTATGGGCCAATACGCGAGGAATAATGTAAAATACTATATCCGAGAAGTTTGCCTGCCTTAGGTTAGGATATATATCGCTGTAGCCGTTTATAACGTCTCATCCGAGACGTACGGGACGACAGGGACGGGGTTCTGTAAAACATTACCAGCGAGGGGCTAGATGGGTTAGGTTAGGTTGTGATACGTTATAGACGTATATAATGTTCCCACCGAGAAGTAGGGGACGATATGCCAGGAATGTTGTAAAATACTGCATCCGAGATGATAGCCTGCCTTAGGTTAGGATATATAACGCTATAGACGTATATAATATCCCAACCGAGACGTACGGGACGACACGAACGGGATTCTGTGAAATATTACCAGCGAGGGGCTAGATGGGTTAGGTTAGATTATATTACGTTATAGACGTATATAATGTTCCCACCGAGAAGTATTGGCCGATACGCCAGGAATGTTGTAAAATACTATATCCGAGAAGTTAGCCTGCCATAGGTTAGGATATATATCGCTGTAGACGTTTATAATGTCTCATCCGAGACGTACGGGACGACAGGGACGGGAATCTGTAAAACATTACCAGCGAGGGGCTAGATGGGTTAGGATAGGTTGTGATACGTTATAAACGTATATAATGTTCCCACCGAGAAGTAGGGGCCGATATGCCAGGAATGTTGTAAAATACTGCATCCGAGATGATAGCTTGCCTTAGGTTAGGATATATAACGCTATAGACGTATATAATATTCCAACCGAGATGTACGGGACGTCACGAACGGGATTCTGTAAAACATTGCCAACGAGGAGCTAGATGGGATAGGTTAGGTTATGTTACGTTACACACGTATATAATGTTCCCACCGAGAAGTATGGGCCGATACGCCAGGAATGTTCTAAAATACTGTATCCGAGAAGTTAGCCTGCCTTAGGTTAGTATATATATCGCTGTAGACGTTTATAATGTCTCATCCGAGACGTACGGGACGACAGGGACGGGATTCTGTAAAACATTACCAGCGAGGGGCTAGATGGGTTAGGTTAGGTTGAGATACGTTATGAACGTATATAATGTTCCCACCGAGAAGTAGGGGCCGATATGCCAGGAATGTTGTAAAATACTGCATCCGAGATGATAGCTTGCCTTAGGTTAGGATATATAACGCTATAGACGTATATAATATTCCAACCGAGGTGTACGGGACGTCACGAACGGGATTCTGTAAAACATTGCCAACGAGGGGCTAGATGGGATAGGTTAGTTTATGTTACGTTACACACGTATATAATGTTCCCACCGAGAAGTATGGGCCGATACGCCAGGAATGTTGTAAAATACTGCATCCGAGATGTTAGCCTGCCTTAGGTTAGGATATATATTGCTGTAGACGTTCATAATGTCCAAACCGAGACGTACGGGACGGCAGGAACGAGATACTGTAAAACATTACCAGCGAGGGGCTAGATGGGATAGGTTACGTTATGTTACGTTATAGACGTATATAATGTTCCCACCGAGAAGTATGGACCGATACGCCAGGAATGTTGTGAAATACTGCATCCGAGATGTTAGCCTGCCTTAGGTTAGGTATATAACGCTAGAGACGTATATAATATCCCAACCGAGATGTACCGGACGACACGAACGGGATTCTGTAAAATATTACCAGCGAGGGGCTAGATGGGTTGGGTTAGGTTATGTTACGTTATAGACATATAGAATGTTCCATCCGAGAAGTAGAGGCCGATCCTACAGAAATGTTGTAAAATACTATATCCGAGAAATTAGCCTGCCTTAGGTTAGGATATATATCGCTGTAGACGTTTATAATATCCCAACCGAGACGTACGGGACGTCTCGAACGGTATTCTGTAAAACATTACCAGCGAGGGACTAGATGTGTCAGGTTAGGTTATGTTACGTTATAGACCTATATAATGTTCCCACCGAGAGGTATGGGCCGATATGCCAGGAATGTTGTAAAATACTGCAACCGAGATGTTAGCCTTCCTTAGGTTAGGATATATATCGCTGTAGACGTTTATAATGTCTCATCCGAGACGTACGGGACGACAGGGACGGGATTCTGTAAAACATTACCAGCGAGGGGCTAGATGGGTTAGGATAGGCTGTGATACGTTATAAACGTATATAATGTTCCCACCGAGAAGTAGGGTCCGGTATGCCAGGGATGTTGTAAAATACTGCATCCGAGATGATAGCTTGCCTTAGGTTATGATATATAACGCTATAGACGTATATAATATCCCAACCGAGACGTACGGGACGATACGAACGGGATTCTGTGAAATATTACCAGCGAGGGGCTAGATGGGATAGGTTAGGTTATGTTACGTTATAGACGTATATAATTTTCCCACCGAGAAGTATGGGCCGATACGCGAGGAATGTTGTAAAATACTATATCCGAGAAGTTAGCCTGCCTTAGGTTAGGATATATATCGCTGTGGCCGTTTATAACGTCTCATCCGAGACGTACGGGACGACAGGGACGGGATTCTGTAAAACATTACCAGCGAGGGGCTAGATGGGTTAGGTTAGGTTGTGATACGTTATAGACGTATATAATGTTCCCACCGAGAAGTAGGGGACGATATGCCAGGAACGTTGTAAAATACTGCATCCGAGATGATAGCCTGCCTTAGGTTAGGATATATAACGCTATAGACGTATATAATATCCCAACCGAGACGTACGGGACGACACGAACGGGATTCAGTAAAACATTACCAGCGAGGGGCTAGATGGGTTAGGATAGGTTGTGATACGTTATAAACGTATATAATGTTCCCACCGAGAAGTAGGGTCCGGTATGCCAGGGATGTTGTAAAATACTGCATCCGAGATGACAGCTTGCCTTAGGTTAGGATATATAACGCTATAGACGTATATAATATCCCAACCGAGGCGTACGGGACGACACGAACAGGATTCTGTGAAATATTACCAGCGAGGGGCTAGATGGGATAGGTTAGGTTATGTTACGTTACACACGTATATAATGTTCCCACCGAGAAGTATGGGCCGATACGCCAGGAATGTTGTAAAATACTGCATCCGAGATGTTAGCCTGCCTTAGGTTAGGATACATATTGCTGTAGACGTTTATAATGTCCAAACCGAGACGTACGGGACGGCAGGAACGAGATACTGTAAAACATTACCAGCGAGGGGCTAGATGGGATAGGTTACGTTATGTTACGTTATAGACGTATATAATGTACCCACCGAGAAGTATGGACCGATACGCCAGGAATGTTGTGAAATACTGCATCCGAGATGTTAGCCTGCCTTAGGTTAGGATATATATCGCTGTAGACGTATATAATATCCCAACCGACATGTACGGGACGACACGAACGGGATTCTGTAAAACATTGCCAGCGAGGGGCTAGATGGGATAGGTTAGGTTATGTTACGTTATAGACGTATATAACGTTCCCACCGAGAAATAGAGGCCGATCCTACAGAAATGTTGTAAAATACTATATCCGAGAAATTAGCCTGCCTTAGGTTAGGATATATATCGCTGTAGACGTATATAATGTCCAAACCGAGACGTACGGGACGGCAGGAACGAGATACTGTAAAACATTACCAGCGAGGGGCTAGATGGGATAGGTTACGTTATGTTACGTTATGGACGTATATAATGTTCCCACCGGGAAGTATGGGCCGATACGCCAGGAATGTTGTGAAATACTGCATCCGAGATGATAGCCTGCCTTAGGTTAGGATATATAACGCTATAGACGTATATAATATCCCTACCGAGACGTACGGGACGACACGAACGGGATTCAGTAAAACATTACCAGCGAGGGGCTAGATGGGTTAGGATAGGATGTGATACGTTATAAACGTATATAATGTTCCCACCGAGAAGTAGGGGCCGATATGCCAGGGATGTTGTAAAATACTGCATCCGAGATGATAGCTTGCCTTAGGTTAGGATATATAACGCTATAGACGTATATAATATTCCAACCGAGATGTACGGGACGCCACGAACGGGATTCTGTAAAACATTGCCAACGAGGGGCTAGATGGGATAGGTTAGGTTATGTTACGTTACACACGTATATAATGTTCCCACCGAGAAGTATGGGCCGATACGCCAGGAATGTTGTAATATACTGCATCCGAGATGTAAGCCTGCCTTAGGTTAGGTATATAATGCTAGAGACGTATACAATATCCCAACCGAGATGTACCGGACGACACGAACGGGATTCTGTAAAATATTACCAGCGAGGGGCTAGATGGGTTGGGTTAGGTTATGTTACGTTATAGACATATATAATGTTCCCACCGAGAAGTATGGGCCGATATGCCAGGAATGTTGTAAAATACTGCAACCGAGATGTTAGCCTGCCTTAGGTTAGGATATATATCGCTGTAGACGTTTATAATGTCTCATCCGAGACGTACGGGACGACAGGGACGGGATTCTGTAAAACATTACCAGCGAGGGGCTAGATGGGTTAGGATAGGTTGTGATACGTTATAAACGTACATAATGTTCCCACCGAGAAGTAGGGTCCGGTATGCCAGGGATGTTGTAAAATACTGCATCCGAGATGATAGCTTGCCTTAGGTTAGGATATATAACGCTATAGACGTATATAATATCCCAACCGAGACGTACGGGACGATACGAACGGGATTCTGTGAAATATTACCAGCGAGGGGCTAGATGGGATAGGTTAGGTTATGTTACGTTATAGACGTATATAATTTTCCCACCGAGAAGTATGGGCCGATACGCGAGGAATGTTGTAAAATACTATATCCGAGAAGTTAGCCTGCCTTAGGTTAGGATATATATCGCTGTAGCCGTTTATAACGTCTCATCCGAGACGTACGGGACGACAGGGACGGGATTCTGTAAAACATTACCAGCGAGGGGCTAGATGGGTTAGGTTAGGTTGTGATACGTTATAGACGTATATAATGTTCCCACCGAGAAGTAGGGGACGATATGCCAGGAATGTTGTAAAATACTGCATCCGAGATGATAGCCTGCCTTAGGTTAGGATATATAACGCTATAGACGTATATAATATCCCAACCGAGACGTACGGGACGACACGAACGGGATTCAGTAAAACATTACCAGCGAGGGGCTAGATGGGTTAGGATAGGTTGTGATACGTTATAAACGTATATAATGTTCCCACCGAGAAGTAGGGTCCGGTATGCCAGGGATGTTGTAAAATACTGCATCCGAGATGATTGCTTGCCTTAGGTTAGGATATATAACGCTATAGACGTATATAATATCCCAACCGAGGCGTACGGGACGACACGAACAGGATTATGTGAAATATTACCAGCGAGGGGCTAGATGGGATAGGTTAGGTTATGTTACGTTATAGACGTATATAATATTCCCACCGAGAAGTATGGGCCAATACGCGAGGAATAATGTAAAATACTATATCCGAGAAGTTTGCCTGCCTTAGGTTAGGATATATATCGCTGTAGCCGTTTATAACGTCTCATCCGAGACGTACGGGACGACAGGGACGGGGTTCTGTAAAACATTACCAGCGAGGGGCTAGATGGGTTAGGTTAGGTTGTGATACGTTATAGACGTATATAATGTTCCCACCGAGAAGTAGGGGACGATATGCCAGGAATGTTGTAAAATACTGCATCCGAGATGATAGCCTGCCTTAGGTTAGGATATATAACGCTATAGACGTATATAATATCCCAACCGAGACGTACGGGACGACACGAACGGGATTCTGTGAAATATTACCAGCGAGGGGCTAGATGGGTTTGGTTAGATTATATTACGTTATAGACGTATATAATGTTCCCACCGAGAAGTATTGGCCGATACGCCAGGAATGTTGTAAAATACTATATCCGAGAAGTTAGCCTGCCATTGGTTAGGATATATATCGCTGTAGACGTTTATAATGTCTCATCCGAGACGTACGGGACGACAGGGACGGGAATCTGTAAAACATTACCAGCGAGGGGCTAGATGGGTTAGGATAGGTTGTGATACGTTATAAACGTATATAATGTTCCCACCGAGAAGTAGGGGCCGATATGCCAGGAATGTTGTAAAATACTGCATCCGAGATGATAGCTTGCCTTAGGTTAGGATATATAACGCTATAGACGTATATAATATTCCAACCGAGATGTACGGGACGTCACGAACGGGATTCTATAAAACATTGCCAACGAGGAGCTAGATGGGATAGGTTAGGTTATGTTACGTTACACACGTATATAATGTTCCCACCGAGAAGTAGGGGCCGATATGCCAGGAATGTTGTAAAATACTGCATCCGAGATGATAGCTTGCCTTAGGTTAGGATATATAACGCTATAGACGTATATAATATTCCAACCGAGGTGTACGGGACGTCACGAACGGGATTCTGTAAAACATTGCCAACGAGGGGCTAGATGGGATAGGTTAGTTTATGTTACGTTACACACGTATATAATGTTCCCACCGAGAAGTATGGGCCGATACGCCAGGAATGTTGTAAAATACTGCATCCGAGATGTTAGCCTGCCTTAGGTTAGGATATATATTGCTGTAGACGTTCATAATGTCCAAACCGAGACGTACGGGACGGCAGGAACGAGATACTGTAAAACATTACCAGCGAGGGGCTAGATGGGATAGGTTACGTTATGTTACGTTATAGACGTATATAATGTTCCCACCGAGAAGTATGGACCGATACGCCAGGAATGTTGTGAAACACTGCATCCGAGAAATTAGCCTGCCTTAGGTTAGGATATATATCGCTGTAGACGTATATAATGTCCAAACCGAGACGTACGGGACGGCAGGAACGAGATACTGTAAAACATTACCAGCGAGGGGCTAGATGGAATAGGTTACGTTATGTTACGTTATGGACGTATATAATGTTCCCACCGAGAAGTATGGGCCGATACGCCAGGAATGTTGTGAAATACTGCATCCGAGATGCTAGCCTGCCTTAGGTTAGGATATATATCGCTGTAGACGTATATAATATCCCAACCGAGATGTACGGGACGACACGAACGGGATTCTGTAAAACATTACCAGCGAGGGACTAGATGTGTCAGGTTAGGTTATGTTACGTTATAGACCTATATAATGTTCCCACCGAGAAGTATGGGCCGATATGCCAGGAATGTTGTAAAATACTGCAACCGAGATGTTAGCCTGCCTTAGGTTAGGATATATATCGCTGTAGACGTTTATAATGTCTCATCCGAGACGTACGGGACGACAGGGACGGGATTCTGTAAAACATTACCAGCGAGGGGCTAGATGGGTTAGGATAGGTTGTGATACGTTATAGACGTGTATAATGTTCCCACCGAGAAGTAGGGTCCGGTATGCCAGGGATGTTGTAAAATACTACATCCGAGATGATAGCCTGCCTTAGGTTAGGTATATAACGCTAGAGACGTATATAATATCCCATCCGAGATGTACCGGACGACACGAACGGGATTCTGTAAAACATTGCCAACGAGGGGCTAGATGGGATAGGTTAGGTTATGTTAAGTTATAGACGTGTATAATGTTCCCACGGTGAAGTATGGGCCGATACGCCAGGAATGTTGTAAAATACTGCATCCGAGATGTTAGCCTGCCTTAGGTTAGGTATGTAACGCTAGAGACGTATATAATATCCCAACGGAGATGTACGGGACGACACGAACGGGATTCTGTAAAACATTGCCAACGAGGGGCTAGATGGGATAGGTTAGGTTATGTTACGTTATAGACGTTTATAATGTCCCCACGGTGAAGTAGGGGCCGATACGCCAGGAATGGAATAAAATACTTCATCCGAGATGTTAGCCTGCCTTAGGTTAGGAAATATAACGCTATAGACGTATATAATATTCCATCCGAGACGTGCGGGTCGACAAGAACGGGATTCTGTAAAATATTACCAGCGAGGGGCTAGATGGGTTGGGTTAGGTTATGTTACGTTATAGACGTATATAGTGTTCCCACCGAGAAGTAGGGGCCGATACGGCAGGAATATTGTAAAATACTGCAACCGAGATGTTAGCCTGCCTTAGGTTAGGATACATAACGCTATAGACGTATATAATATCCCATCCGAGATGTACCGGACGACACGAACGGGATTCTGTAAAATATTACCAGCGAGGGGCTAGATGGGTTAGGTTAGGTTATGTTACGTTACAGACGTATATAATGTTCCCACCGAGAAGTATGGGCCGAAACGCCAGGAATGTTGTAAAATACTATATCCGAGAAGTTAGCCTGCCTTAGGTTAGGATATATATCGCTGTAGACGTTTATAATGTCTCATCCGAGACGTACGGGCCGACAGGGACGGGATTCTGTAAAACATTACCAGCGAGGGGGTTGATGGGTTAGGTTAGGTTGTGATACGTTATAGACGTTTATAATGTTCCCACCGAGAAGTATGGGCCGATACGCCAGGAATGTTGTAAAATACTGCATCCGAGATGTTAGCCTGCCTTAGGTTAGGTATATAACGCTAGAGACGTATATAATATCCCAACCGAAATGTACGGGACGACACGAACGGGATTCTGTGAAATATTACCAGCGAGGGGCTAGATGGGATAGGTTAGGTTATGTTACGTTACAGACGTTTATAATGTCCCCACGGTGAAGTAGGGGCCGATACGCCAGGAATGGAATAAAATACTTCATCCGAGATGTTAGCCTGCCTTAGGTTAGGAAATATAACGCTATAGACGTATATAATATCCCATCCGAGACGTGCGGGTCGACAAGAACGGGATTCTGTAAAATATTACCAGCGAGGGGCTAGATGGGTTGGGTTAGGTTATGTTACGTTATAGACGTATATAGTGTTCCCACCGAGAAGTAGGGGCCGATACGGCAGGAATATTGTAAAATACTGCAACCGAGATGTTAGCCTGCCTTAGGTTAGGATACATAACGCTATAGACGTATATAATATCCCATCCGAGATGTACCGGACGACACGAACGGGATTCTGTAAAATATTACCAGCGAGGGGCTAGATGGGTTAGGTTAGGTTATGTTACGTTACAGACGTATATAATGTTCCCACCGAGAAGTATGGGCCGAAACGCCAGGAATGTTGTAAAATACTATATCCGAGAAGTTAGCCTGCCTTAGGTTAGGATATATATCGCTGTAGACGTTTATAATGTCTCATCCGAGACGTACGGGCCGACAGGGACGGGATTCTGTAAAACATTACCAGCGAGGGGGTTGATGGGTTAGGTTAGGTTGTGATACGTTATAGACGTTTATAATGTTCCCACCGAGAAGTATGGTCCGATACGCCAGGAATGTTGTAAAATACTGCATCCGAGATGTTAGCCTGCCTTAGGTTAGGTATATAACGCTAGAGACGTATATAATATCCCAACCGAAATGTACGGGACGACACGAACGGGATTCTGTGAAATATTACCAGCGAGGGGCTAGATGGGATAGGTTAGGTTATGTTACGTTACAGACGTATATAATGTTCCCACCGAGAAGTATGGGCCGAAACGCCAGGAATGTTGTAAAATACTATATCCGAGAAGTTAGCCTGCCTTAGGTTAGGATATATATCGCTGTAGACGTTTATAATGTCTCATCCGAGACGTACGGGCCGACAGGGACGGGATTCTGTAAAACATTACCAGCGAGGGGGTTGATGGGTTAGGTTAGGTTGTGATACGTTATAGACGTTTATAATGTTCCCACCGAGAAGTATGGGCCGATACGCCAGGAATGTTGTAAAATACTGCATCCGAGATGTTAGCCTGCCTTAGGTTAGGTATATAACGCTAGAGACGTATATAATATCCCAACCGAAATGTACGGGACGACACGAACGGGATTCTGTAAAACATTGCCAACGAGGGGCTAGATGGGATAGGTTAGGTTATGTTAAGTTATAGACGTGTATAATGTTCCCACGGTGAAGTATGGGCCGATACGCCAGGAATGTTGTTAAATACTGCATCCGAGATGTTAGCCTGCCTTAGGTTAGGATATATATTGCTGTAGACGTTTATAATGTCCCAACCGAGACGTACGGGACGGCAGGAACGGGATACTGTAAAACATTACCAGCGAGGGGCTAGATGTGTTAGGTTAGGTTATATTAAGTTATAGACGAATATAATGTTCCCACCGAGAAGTAGAGGCCGATGCGCCAGGAATGCAGTAAAATACTGCAACCGAGATGGTAGCCTGCCTTAGGTTACGATATATAACGCTATAGACGTATATAATATCCCATCCGAGACGTACGGGTCGACAAGAACGGGATTTTGTAAAATATTACCAGCGAGGGGCTAGATGGGTTGGGTTAGGTTATGTTACGTTATAGACGTATATAGTGTTCCCACCGAGAAGTAGGGGCCGATACGGCAGGAATATTGTAAAATACTGCAACCGAGATCTTAGCCTGCCTTAGGTTAGGATACATAACGCTATAGGCGTATATAATATCCCAACCGAGACGTACGGGACGACACGAACGGGATTCTGTAAAACATTACCAGCGAGGGTCTAGATGGGTTAGGTTAGATTATATTACATTATAGACGTATATAATGTTCCCACCGAGAAGTAGATGCCGATCCTACAGAAATGTTGTTAAATACTATATCCGAGGAGTTAGCCTGCCTTAGGTTAGGATATATAACGCTGTAGACGTATATAATGTCCCAACCGAGACGTACGGGACGTCACGAACGGGATTCTGTAAAACATTGCCAACGAGGGGCTAGATGGGATAGGTTAGGTTATGTTACGTTACACACGTACATAATGTTCCCACCGAGAAGAATGGCCCGATACGCCAGGAATGTTGTAATATACTGCATCCGAGATGTTAGCCTGCCTTAGGTTAGGTATATAACGCTAGAGACGTATATAATATCCCAACCGAGACGTACGGGACGACACGAACGGGATTCTGTGAAATATTACCAGCGAGGGGCTAGATGGGATAGGTTAGGTTATGTTACGTTACAGACGTATATAATGTTCCCACCGAGAAGTATGGGCCGAAACGCCAGGAATGTTGTAAAATACTATATCCGAGAAGTTAGCCTGCCTTAGGTTAGGATATATATCGCTGTAGACGTTTATAATGTCTCATCCGAGACGTACGGGCCGACAGGGACGGGATTCTGTAAAACATTACCAGCGAGGGGGTTGATGGGTTAGGTTAGGTTGTGATACGTTATAGACGTTTATAATGTTCCCACCGAGAAGTATGGGCCGATACGCCAGGAATGTTGTAAAATACTGCATCCGAGATGTTAGCCTGCCTTAGGTTAGGTATATAACGCTAGATACGTATATAATATCCCAACGGAGATGTACGGGACGACACGAACGGGATTCTGTAAAACATTGCCAACGAGGGTCTAGATGGGATAGGTTAGGTTATGTTACGTTATAGACGTTTATAATGTTCCCACGGTGAAGTAGGGGCCGATACGCCAGGAATGGAATAAAATACTTCATCCGAGATGTTAGCCTGCCTTAGGTTAGGAAATATATTGCTGTAGACGTTTATAATGTTCCAACCGAAACGTACGGGACGGCAGGAACGGGATACTGTAAAACATTACCAGCGAGGGGCTAGATGGGTTAGGTTAGGTTGTGATACGTTATAGAAGTATATAATGTTCCCAACGAGAAATAGTGGCCGATATGCCAGGAATGTTGTAAAATACTGCATTCGAGATGTTAGCCTGCCTTAGGTTAGGATATATATTGCTGTAGACGTTTATAATGTCTCAACCGGGACGTACGGGACGACAGGAACGGGATACTGGAAAACATTACCAGCGAGGGGCTAGATGTGTTAGGTTAGGTTATATTACGTTATAGACGAATATAATGTTCCCACCGAGAAGTAGAGGCCGATGCGCCAGGAATGCTGTAAAATACTGCATCCGAGATGATAGCCTGCCTTAGGTTATGATATATAACGCTATAGACGTATATAATATCCCATCCGAGACGTGCGGGTCGACAAGAACGGGATTCTGTGAAATATTACCAGCGAGGGGCTAGATGGGTTGGGTTAGGTTATGTTACGTTATAGACGTATATAGTGTTCCCACCGAGAAGTAGGGGCCGATACGGCAGGAATATTGTAAAATACTGCAACCGAGATGTTAGCCTGCCTTAGGTTAGGATACATAACGCTATAGGCGTATATAATATCCCAACCGAGACGTACGGGACGACACGAACGGGATTCTGTAAAACATTACCAGCGAGGGTATAGATGGGTTAGGTTAGATTATATTACGTTATAGACGTATATAATGTTCCCACCGAGAAGTAGATGCCGATCCTACAGAAATGTTGTTAAATACTATATCCGAGAAGTTAGCCTGCCTTAGGTTAGGATATATAACGCTGTAGACGTATATAATGTCCCAACCGAGACGTACGGGACGTCACGAACGGGATTCTGTAAAACATTGCCAACGAGGGGCTAGATGGGATAGGTTAGGTTATGTTACGTTACACACGTACATAATGTTCCCACCGAGAAGTATGGCCCGATACGCCAGGAATGTTGTAATATACTGCATCCGAGTTGTTAGCCTGCCTTAGGTTAGGTATATAACGCTAGAGACGTATATAATATCCCAACCGAGACGTACGGGACGACACGAACGGGATTCTGTGAAATATTACCAGCGAGGGGCTAGATGGGATAGGTTAGGTTATGTTACGTTACAGACGTATATAATGTTCCCACCGAGAAGTATGGGCCGAAACGCCAGGAATGTTGTAAAATACTATATCCGAGAAGTTAGCCTGCCTTAGGTTAGGATATATATCGCTGTAGACGTTTATAATGTCTCATCCGAGACGTACGGGCCGACAGGGACGGGATTCTGTAAAACATTACCAGCGAGGGGGTTGATGGGTTAGGTTAGGTTGTGATACGTTATAGACGTTTATAATGTTCCCACCGAGAAGTATGGGCCGATACGCCAGGAATGTTGTAAAATACTGCATCCGAGATGTTAGCCTGCCTTAGGTTAGGTATATAACGCTAGAGACGTATATAATATCCCAACCGAAATGTACGGGACGACACGAACGGGATTCTGTAAAACATTGCCAACGAGGTGCTAGATGGGATAGGTTAGGTTATGTTAAGTTATAGACGTGTATAATGTTCCCACGGTGAAGTATGGGCCGATACGCCAGGAATGTTGTAAAATACTGCATCCGAGATGTTAGCCTGCCTTAGGTTAGGTATGTAACGCTAGAGACGTATATAATATACCAACGGAGATGTACGGGACGACACGAACGGGATTCTGTAAAACATTGCCAACGAGGGGCTAGATGGGATAGGTTAGGTTATGTTACGTTATAGACGTTTATAATGTCCCCACGGTGAAGTAGGGGCCGATACGCCAGGAATGGAATAAAATACTTCATCCGAGATGTTAGCCTGCCTTAGGTTAGGAAATATATTGCTGTAGACGTTTATAATGTTCCAACCGAAACGTACGGGACGGCAGGAACGGGATACTGTAAAACATTACCAGCGAGGGGCTAGATGGGTTAGGTTAGGTTGTGATACGTTATAGAAGTATATAATGTTCCCACCGAGAAATAGTGGCCGATATGCCAGGAATGTTGTAAAATACTGCATTCGAGATGTTAGCCTGCCTTAGGTTAGGATATATATCGCTGTAGACGTTTATAATGTCTCATCCGAGACGTACGGGCCGACAGGGACGGGATTCTGTAAAACATTACCAGCGAGGGGGTTGATGGGTTAGGTTAGGTTGTGATACGTTATAGACGTTTATAATGTTCCCACCGAGAAGTATGGTCCGATACGCCAGGAATGTTGTAAAATACTGCATCCGAGATGTTAGCCTGCCTTAGGTTAGGTATATAACGCTAGAGACGTATATAATATCCCAACCGAAATGTACGGGACGACACGAACGGGATTCTGTAAAACATTGCCAACGAGGTGCTAGATGGGATAGGTTAGGTTATGTTAAGTTATAGACGTGTATAATGTTCCCACGGTGAAGTATGGGCCGATACGCCAGGAATGTTGTAAAATACTGCATCCGAGATGTTAGCCTGCCTTAGGTTAGGTATGTAACGCTAGAGACGTATATAATATCCCAACGGAGATGTACGGGACGACACGAACGGGATTCTGTAAAACATTGCCAACGAGGGGCTAGATGGGATAGGTTAGGTTATGTTACGTTATAGACGTTTATAATGTCCCCACGGTGAAGTAGGTGCCGATACGCCAGGAATAGAATAAAATACTTCATCCGAGATGTTAGCCTGCCTTAGGTTAGGAAATATATTGCTGTAGACGTTTATAATGTTCCAACCGAAACGTACGGGACGGCAGGAACGGGATACTGTAAAACATTACCAGCGAGGGGCTAGATGGGTTAGGTTAGGTTGTGATACGTTATAGAAGTATATAATGTTCCCACCGAGAAATAGTGGCCGATATGCCAGGAATGTTGTAAAATACTGCATTCGAGATGTTAGCCTGCCTTAGGTTAGGATATATATTGCTGTAGACGTTTATAATGTCTCAACCGGGACGTACGGGACGACAGGAACGGGATACTGGAAAACATTACCAGCGAGCGGCTAGATGTGTTAGGTTAGGTTATATTACGTTATAGACGAATATAATGTTCCCATCGAGAAGTAGAGGCCGATGCGCCAGGAATGCTGTAAAATACTGCATCCGAGATGATAGCCTGCCTTAGGTTAGGATATATAACGCTATAGACGTATATAATATCCCAACCGAGATGTACGGGACGTCACGAACGGTATTCTGTAAAACATTACCAGCGAGGGGCTAGATGGGTTAGGTTAGGTTGTGATACATTATAGACGTATATAATGTTCCCACCGAGAAGTAGGGGCCGACATGCCAGGAATGTTGTAAAATACTGCAACCGATATGTTATCCTGCCTTAGGTTAGGATACATAACGCTATAGACGTATATAATATCCCAACCGAGACGTACGGGACGACACGAACGGGATTCTGTAAAACATTACCAGCGAGGGGCTAGATAGGTTAGGTTAGGTTATGTTACGTTATAGACGTGTATAATGTTCCCGCCGAGAAGTAGAGCCGATACGCCAGGAATGTTGTAAAATACTGCATCCGAGATGTTAGCCTGCCTTAGGTTAGGATATATAACGCTGTAGACGTATATAATATCCCAACCGAGATGTACGGGACGACACGAACGGGATTCTGTAAAACATTGCCAACGAGGAGCTAGATGGGATAGGTTAGGTTATGATACGTTACACACGTATATAATGTTCCCACCGAGAAGTATGGGCCGATACGCCAGGAATGTTGTAAAATACTGTATCCGAGAAGTTAGCCTGCCTTAGGTTAGTATATATATCGCTGTAGACGTTTATAATGTCTCATCCGAGACGTACGGGACGACAGGGACGGGATTCTGTAAAACATTACCAGCGAGGGGCTAGATGGGTTAGGTTAGGTTGAGATACGTTATAAACGTATATAATGTTCCCACCGAGAAGTAGGAGCCGATATGCCAGGAATGTTGTAAAATACTGCATCCGAGATGATAGCTTGCCTTAGGTTAGGATATATAACGCTATAGACGTATATAATATTCCAACCGAGGTGTACGGGACGTCACGAACGGGATTCTGTAAAACATTGCCAACGAGGGGCTAGATGGGATAGGTTAGGTTATGTTACGTTACACACGTATATAATGTTCCCACCGAGAAGTATGGGCCGATACGCCAGGAATGTTGTAAAATACTGCATCCGAGATGTTAGCCTGCCTTAGGTTAGGATATATATTGCTGTAGACGTTTATAATGTCCAAACCGAGACGTACGGGACGGCAGGAACGAGATACTGTAAAACATTACCAGCGAGGGGCTAGATGGGATAGGTTACGTTATGTTACGTTATAGACGTATATAATGTTCCCACCGAGAAGTATGGACCGATACGCCAGGAATGTTGTGAAACACTGCATCCGAGATGTTAGCCTGCCTTAGGTTAGGATATATATCGCTGTAGACGTATATAATATCCCTACCGAGATGTACGGGACGACACGAACGGGATTCTGTAAAACATTGCCAGCGAGGGGCTAGATGGGATAGGTTAGGTTATGTTACGTTATAGACGTATATAATGTTCCCACCGAGAAATAGAGGCCGATCCTACAGAAATGTTGTAAAATACTATATCCGAGAAATTAGCCTGCCTTAGGTTAGGATATATATCGCTGTAGACGTATATAATGTCCAAACCGAGACGTACGGGACGGCAGGAACGAGATACTGTAAAACATTACCAGCGAGGCGCTAGATGGGATAGGTTACGTTATGTTACGTTATGGACGTATATAATGTTCCCACCGAGAAGTATGGGCCGATACGCCAGGAATGTTGTGAAATACTGCATCCGAGATGCTAGCCTGCCTTAGGTTAGGATATATATCGCTGTAGACGTATATAATATCCCAACCGAGATGTACGGGACGACACGAACGGGATTCTGTAAAACATTACCAGCGAGGGGCTAGATGGGTTAGGATAGGTTGTGATACGCTATAAACGTATATAACGTTCCCACCGAGAAGTAGGGGCCGATATGCCAGGGATGATGTAAAATACTGCATCCGAGATGATAGCTTGCCTTAGGTTAGGATATATAACGCTATAGACGTATATAATATTCCAACCGAGATGTACGGGACGTCACGAACGGGATTCTGTAAAACATTGCCAACGAGGGGCTAGATGGGATAGGTTAGGTTATGTTACGTTACACACGTATATAATGTTCCCACCGAGAAGTATGGGCCGATACGCCAGGAATGTTGTAATATACTGCATCCGAGATGTTAGCCTGCCTTACGTTAGGATATATATCGCTGTAGACGTATATAACATCCCAACCGAGATGTACGGGACCACACGAACGGGATTCTGTGAAACATTGCCAACGAGGGGCTAGATGGGATAGGTTAGGTTATGTTAAGTTATAGACGTGTATAATGTTCCCACGGTGAAGTAGGGGCCGATACGCCAGGAATAGAGTAAAATACTTCATCCGAGATGTTAGCTTGCCTTAGGTTAGGATATATATTGCTGTAGACGTTTATAATGTCCAAACCGAGACGTACGGGACGGCAGGAACGAGATACTGTAAAACATTACCAGCGAGGGGCTAGATGGGATAGGTTACGTTATGTTACGTTATCGACGTATATAATGTTCCCACCGAGAAGTATGGACCGATACGCCAGGAATGTTGTGAAACACTGCATCCGAGATGTTAGCCTGCCTTAGGTTAGGATATATATCGCTGTAGACGTATATAATATCCCAACCGAGATGTACGGGACGACACGAACGGGATTCTGTAAAACATTGCCAGCGAGGGGCTAGATGGGATAGGTTAGGTTATGTTACGTTATAGACGTATATAATGTTCCCACCGAGAAATAGAGGCCGATCCTACAGAAATGTTGTAAAATACTATATCCGAGAAATTAGCCTGCCTTAGGTTAGGATATATATCGCTGTAGACGTATATAATGTCCAAACCGAGACGTACGGGACGGCAGGAACGAGATACTGTAAAACATTACCAGCGAGGGGCTAGATGGGATAGGTTACGTTATGTTACGTTATGGACGTATATAATGTTCCCACCGAGAAGTATGGGCCGATACGCCAGGAATGTTGTGAAATACTGCATCCGAGATGCTAGCCTGCCTTAGGTTAGGATATATATCGCTGTAGACGTATATAATATCCCAACCGAGATGTACGGGACGACACGAACGGGATTCTGTAAAACATTACCAGCGAGGGGCTAGATGGGTTAGGATAGGTTGTGATACGCTATAAACGTATATAATGTTCCCACCGAGAAGTAGGGGCCGATATGCCAGGGATGATGTAAAATACTGCATCCGAGATGATAGCTTGCCTTAGGTTAGGATATATAACGCTATAGACGTATATAATATTCCAACCGAGATGTACGGGACGTCACGAACGGGATTCTGTAAAACATTGCCAACGAGGGGCTAGATGGGATAGGTTAGGTTATGTTACGTTACACACGTATATAATGTTCCCACCGAGATGTATGGGCCGATACGCCAGGAATGTTGTAATATACTGCATCCGAGATGTTAGCCTGCCTTACGTTAGGATATATATCGCTGTAGACGTATATAACATCCCAACCGAGATGTACGGGACCACACGAACGGGATTCTGTGAAACATTGCCAACGAGGGGCTAGATGGGATAGGTTAGGTTATGTTCAGTTATAGACGTGTATAATGTTCCCACGGTGATGTAGGGGCCGATACGCCAGGAATGGAGTAAAATACTTCATCCGAGATGTTAGCTTGCCTTAGGTTAGGATATATATTGCTGTAGACGTTTATAATGTCCCAACCGAAACGTCCGGGACGGCAGGAACGGGATACTGTAAAACATTAACAGCTTGGGGCTAGATGGGTTAGGTTAGGTTGTGATACGTTATAGACGTATATAATGTTACGACCGAGAAGTAGGGGACGATATGCCAGGAATGTTGTAAAATACTGCATCCGAGATGATAGCCTGCCTTAGGTTAGGATATATAACGCTATAGACGTATATAATATCCCAACCGAGATGTACGGGATGACACGAACGGGATTCTGTAAAACATTACCAGCGAGGGGCTGGATGGGTTAGGTTAGGTTATGTTACGTTATAGACGTATATAATGTTCCCACCCGGAAGTAGGGGCCGATACTCCAAGAATGTTGTAAAATACTACATCCGAGATGTTAGCCTGCCTTACGTTAGGATATATAACGCTGTAGATGTATATAATGTCCCACCCGAGACGTACGGGACGACACGAACGGGATTCTGTAAAACATTACCAGCGAGGGGCTAGATGGGTTAGGTTAGGTTATGTTACGTTATAGACGTGTATAATGTTCCCACCGAGAAGTAGAGCCGATACGCTAGGAATGTTGTAAAATGCTGCATCCGATATGTTAGCCTGCCTTAGGTTAGGATATATAACGCTATAGACGTATATAATATCCCAACCGAGATGTACGGGACGACACGAACGGGATTCTGTAAAACATTACCAGCGAGGGGCTAGATGGGTTAGGTTAGGTTATGTTACGTTATAGACGTATATAATGTTCCCACCGAGAAGTAGAGGCCGATCCTACAGAAATGTTGTAAAATAATATATCCGAGAAATTAGCCTGCCTTAGGTTAGGATATATATCGCTGTAGACGTTTATAATGTCTCATCCGAGACGTACGGGACGACAGGGACGGGATTCTGTAAAATATTACCAGCGAGGGGCTAGATGGGTTAGGATAGGTTGTGATACGTTATCGACGTATATAATGTTCCCACCGAGAAGTAGGGGCCGATATGCCAGGAATGTTGTAAAATACTGCATCCGAGATGATAGCCTGGCTTAGGTTAGGATATATAACGCTGTAGACGTATATAATGTCCCAACCGAGACGTACGGGACGACACGAACGGGATTCTGTAAAACATTACGAGCGATGGGCTAGATGTGTTAGGTTAGGTTATATTACGTTATAGACCTATATAATGTTCCCACCGAGAAGTTGAGGCCGATGCGCCAGGAATGTTGTAAAATATTGCATCCGAGATGATAGCCTGCCTTAGGTTAGGATATATAACGCTATAGACGTATATAATATCCCAACCGAGTCGTACGGGTCGACAAGAACGGGATTCTGCAAAATATTACCAGCGAGGGGCTAGATGGGTTAGGTTAGGTTTTGTTACGTTATAGACGTGTATAATGTTCCCACCGCGAAGTAGGGGCCGATACTCCAAGAATGTTGTAAAATACTACATCCGAGATGTTAGCCTGCCTTACGTTAATATATATATCGCTGTAGACGTATATAGGGTCCCATCCGAGACGTACGGGACGACACGAACGGGATTCTGTAAAACATTACCAGCGAGGGGTAGATGTGTTAGGTTAGGTTATGTTACGTTATAGACCTATATAATGTTCCCACCGAGAAGCATGGGCCGATACGCCAGGAATGTTGTAAAATACTGCAACCGAGATGTTAGCATGCCTTAGGTTAGGATATATAACGCTGTAGACGTTTATAATGTCCCAACCGAGACGTACGGGACGACACGAACGGGATTCTGTAAAACATTACCAGCGAGGGGCTAGATGGGTTAGGTTAGGTTGTGATACGTTATAAACGTATATAATGGTCCCACCGAGAAGTAGGGGCCGATATGCCAGGAATGTTGTAAAATACTATATCCGAGAAGTTAGCCTGCCTTAGGTTAGGATATATATCGCTGTAGACGTATATAATATCCCAACCGAGATGTACGGGACGACACGAACGGGATTCTGTAAAACATTGCAAACGAGGGGCTAGATGGGATAGGTTAGGTTATGTTACGTTACAGACGTATATAATGTTCCCACCGAGAAGTAGGGGCCGATACTCCAAGAATGTTGTAAAATACTACATCCGAGATGTTAGCCTGCCTTACGTTAGGATATATATCGCTGTAGACGTATATAACATTCCAACCGAGATGTACGGGACGACAGGAACGGGATTCTGCAAAACATTACCAGCGAGGGGCTAGATGGGTTAGGTTAGGTTATGTTACGTTATAGACGTGTATAATGTTCCCACCGAGAAGTAGAGCCGATACGCCAGGAATGTTGTAAAATATTGCATCCGAGATGATAGCCTGCCTTAGGTTAGGATATATAACGCTATAGACGTATATAATATCCCAACCGAGTCGTACGGGTCGACAAGAACGGGATTCTGCAAAATATTACCAGCGAGGGGCTAGATGGGTTAGGATAGGTTTTGTTACGTTGTAGACGTGTATAATGTTCCCACCGCGAAGTAGGGGCCGATACTCCAAGAATGTTGTAAAATACTACATCCGAGATGTTAGCCTGCCTTACGTTAATATATATATCGCTGTAGACGTATATAGGGTCCCATCCGAGACGTACGGGACGACACGAACGGGATTCTGTAAAACATTACCAGCGAGGGGTAGATGTGTTAGGTCAGGTTATGTTACGTTATAGACCTATATAGTGTTCCCACCGAGAAGCATGGGCCGATACGCCAGGAATGTTGTAAAATACTGCAACCGAGATGTTAGCCTGCCTTAGGTTAGGATATATAACGCTGTAGACGTTTATCATGTCCCAACCGAGACGTACGGGACGACACGAACGGGATTCTGTAAAACATTACCAGCGAGGGGCTAGATGGGTTAGGTTAGGTTGTGATACGTTATAAACGTATATAATGGTCCCACCGAGAAGTAGGGGCCGATATGCCAGGAATGTTGTAAAATACTGCATCCGAGATGATAGCTTGCCTTAGGTTAGGATATATAACGCTATAGACGTATATAATATTCCAACCGAGATGTACGGGACGTCACGAACGGGATTCTGTAAAACAGTGCCAACGAGGGGCTAGATGGGATAGGTTAGGTTATGTTACGTTATAGACGTATATAATGTTCCCACCGAGAAGTATGGGCCGATACGCCAGGAATGTTGTAAAATACTGCATCCGAGATGTTAGCCTGCCTTAGGTTAGGTATATAACGCTAGAGTCGTATATAATATCCCAACCGAGATGTACCGGACGACAGGAACGGGATTCTGTAAAATATTACCAGCGAGGGGCTAGATGGGTTAGGTTAGGTTATGTTAAGTTATAGACATGTATAATGTTCCCACGGTGAAGTAGGGGCCGATACGCCAGGAATGTTGTAAAATACTATATCCGAGAAGTTAGCCTGCCTTAGGTTAGGATATATATCGCTGTAGACGTATATAATATCCCAACCGAGATGTACGGGACGACACGAACGGAATTCTGTAAAACATTGCCAACGAGGGGCTAGATGGGATAGGTTAGGTTATGTTACGTTACAGACGTATATAATGTTCCCACCGAGAAGTAGGGGCCGATACTCCAAGAATGTTGTAAAATACTACATCCGAGATGTTAGCCTGCCTTACGTTAGGATATATATCGCTGTAGACGTATATAACATCCCAACCGAGATGTACGGGACGACAGGAACGGGATCCTGCAAAACATTACCAGCGAGGGGCTAGATAGGTTAGGTTAGGTTATGTTACGTTATAGACGTGTATAATGTTCCCGCCGAGAAGTAGAGCCGATACGCCAGGAATGTTGTAAAATACTGCATCCGAGATGTTAGCCTGCCTTAGGTTAGGATATATAACGCTATAGACGTATATAATATCCCAACCGAGATGTACGGGACGACACGAACGGGATTCTGTAAAACATTACCAGCGAGGGGCTGGATGGGTTAGGTTAGGTTATGTTACGTTATAGACGTATATAATGTTCCCACCCGGAAATAGGGGCCGATATTCCAAGAATGTTGTAAAATACTACATCCGAGATGTTAGCCTGCCTTACGTTAGGATATATAACGCTGTAGACGTATATAATGTCCCATCCGAGACGTACGGGACGACACGAACGGGATTCTGTAAAACATTACCAGCGAGGGGCTAGATGGGATAGGTTAGGTTATGTTACGTTACAGACGTATATAATGTTCCCACCGAGAAGTATGGACCGATACGCCAGGAATGTTGTAAAATACTATATCCGAGAAGTTAGCCTGCCTTAGGTTAGGATATATATCGCTGTAGACGTATATAACATTCCAACCGAGATGTACGGGACGACAGGAACGGGATTCTGCAAAACATTACCAGCGAGGGGCTAGATGGGTTAGGTTAGGTTATGTTACGTTATAGACGTGTATAATGTTCCCACCGAGAAGTAGAGCCGATACGCCAGGAATGTTGTAAAATATTGCATCCGAGATGATAGCCTGCCTTAGGTTAGGATATATAACGCTCTAGACGTATATAATATCCCAACCGAGTCGTACGGGTCGACAAGAACGGGATTCTGCAAAATATTACCAGCGAGGGGCTAGATGGGTTAGGATAGGTTTTGTTACGTTGTAGACGTGTATAATGTTCCCACCGCGAAGTAGGGGCCGATACTCCAAGAATGTTGTAAAATACTACATCCGAGATGTTAGCCTGCCTTACGTTAATATATATATCGCTGTAGACGTATATAGGGTCCCATCCGAGACGTACGGGACGACACGAACGGGATTCTGTAAAACATTACCAGCGAGGGGTAGATGTGTTAGGTCAGGTTATGTTACGTTATAGACCTATATAGTGTTCCCACCGAGAAGCATGGGCCGATACGCCAGGAATGTTGTAAAATACTGCAACCGAGATGTTAGCCTGCCTTAGGTTAGGATATATAACGCTGTAGACGTTTATCATGTCCCAACCGAGACGTACGGGACGACACGAACGGGATTCTGTAAAACATTACCAGCGAGGGGCTAGATGGGTTAGGTTAGGTTGTGATACGTTATAAACGTATATAATGGCCCCACCGAGAAGTAGGGGCCGATATGCCAGGAATGTTGTAAAATACTGCATCCGAGATGATAGCTTGCCTTAGGTTAGGATATATAACGCTATAGACGTATATAACATCCCAACCGAGATGTACGGGACGACAGGAATGGGATTCTGCAAAACATTACCAGCGAGGGGCTAGATAGGTTAGGTTAGGTTATGTTACGTTATAGACGTGTATAATGTTCCCGCCGAGAAGTAGAGCCGATACGCCAGGAATGTTGTAAAATACTGCATCCGAGATGTTAGCCTGCCTTGGGTTAGGATATATAACGCTATAGACGTATATAATATCCCAACCGAGATGTACGGGACGACACGAACGGGATTCTGTAAAACATTACCAGCGAGGGGCTGGATGGGTTAGGTTAGGTTATGTTACGTTATAGACGTATATAATGTTCCCACCCGGAAGTAGGGGCCGATACTCCAAGAATGTTGTAAAATACTACATCCGAGATGTTAGCCTGCCTTACGTTAGGATATATAACGCTGTAGATGTATATAATGTCCCAACCGAGACGTACGGGACGACACGAACGGGATTCTGTAAAACATTACCAGCGAGGGGCTAGATGGGTTAGGTTAGGTTGTGATACGTTATAAACGTATATAATGGTCCCACCGAGAAGTAGGGGCCGATATGCCAGGAATGTTGTAAAATACTATATCCGAGAAGTTAGCCTGCCTTAGGTTAGGATATATATCGCTGTAGACGTATATAATATCCCAACCGAGATGTACGGGACGACACGAACGGGATTCTGTAAAACATTGCAAACGAGGGGCTAGATGGGATAGGTTAGGTTATGTTACGTTACAGACGTATATAATGTTCCCACCGAGAAGTAGGGGCCGATACTCCAAGAATGTTGTAAAATACTACATCCGAGATGTTAGCCTGCCTTACGTTAGGATATATATCGCTGTAGACGTATATAACATTCCAACCGAGATGTACGGTACGACAGGAACGGGATTCTGCAAAACATTACCAGCGAGGGGCTAGATGGGTTAGGTTAGGTTATGTTACGTTATAGACGTGTATAATGTTCCCACCGAGAAGTAGAGCCGATACGCCAGGAATGTTGTAAAATATTGCATCCGAGATGATAGCCTGCCTTAGGTTAGGATATATAACGCTATAGACGTATATAATATTCCAACCGAGATGTACGGGACGTCACGAACCTGATTCTGTAAAACAGTGCCAACGAGGGGCTAGATGGGATAGGTTAGGTTATGTTACGTTATAGACGTATATAATGTTCCCACCGAGAAGTATGGGCCGATACGCCAGGAATGTTGTAAAATACTGCATCCGAGATGTTAGCCTGCCTTAGGTTAGGTATATAACGCTAGAGTCGTATATAATATCCCAACCGAGATGTACCGGACGACAGGAACGGGATTCTGTAAAATATTACCAGCGAGGGGCTAGATGGGTTAGGTAAGGTTATGTTAAGTTATAGACATGTATAATGTTCCCACGGTGAAGTAGGGGCCGATACGCCAGGAATGTTGTAAAATACTATATCCGAGAAGTTAGCCTGCCTTAGGTTAGGATATATATCGCTGTAGACGTATATAATATCCCAACCGAGATGTACGGGACGACACGAACGGAATTCTGTAAAACATTGCCAACGAGGGGCTAGATGGGATAGGTTAGGTTATGTTACGTTACAGACGTATATAATGTTCCCACCGAGAAGTAGGGGCCGATACTCCAAGAATGTTGTAAAATACTACATCCGAGATGTTAGCCTGCCTTACGTTAGGATATATATCGCTGTAGACGTATATAACATTCCAACCGAGATGTACGGTACGACAGGAACGGGATTCTGCAAAACATTACCAGCGAGGGGCTAGATGGGTTAGGTTAGGTTATGTTACGTTATAGACGTGTATAATGTTCCCACCGAGAAGTAGAGCCGATACGCCAGGAATGTTGTAAAATATTGCATCCGAGATGATAGCCTGCCTTAGGTTAGGATATATAACGCTATAGACGTATATAATATCCCAACCGAGTCGTACGGGTCGACAAGAACGGGATTCTGCAAAATATTACCAGCGAGGGGCTAGATGGGTTAGGATAGGTTTTGTTACGTTGTAGACGTGTATAATGTTCCCACCGCGAAGTAGGGGCCGATACTCCAAGAATGTTGTAAAATACTACATCCGAGATGTTAGCCTGCCTTACGTTAATATATATATCGCTGTAGACGTATATAGGGTCCCATCCGAGACGTACGGGACGACACGAACGGGATTCTGTAAAACATTACCAGCGAGGGGTAGATGTGTTAGGTCAGGTTATGTTACGTTATAGACCTATATAGTGTTCCCACCGAGAAGCATGGGCCGATACGCCAGGAATGTTGTAAAATACTGCAACCGAGATGTTAGCCTGCCTTAGGTTAGGATATATAACGCTGTAGACGTTTATCATGTCCCAACCGAGACGTACGGGACGACACGAACGGGATTCTGTAAAACATTACCAGCGAGGGGCTAGATGGGTTAGGTTAGGTTGTGATACGTTATAAACGTATATAATGGCCCCACCGAGAAGTAGGGGCCGATATGCCAGGAATGTTGTAAAATACTGCATCCGAGATGATAGCTTGCCTTAGGTTAGGATATATAACGCTATAGACGTATATAATATTCCAACCGAGATGTACGGGACGTCACGAACCTGATTCTGTAAAACAGTGCCAACGAGGGGCTAGATGGGATAGGTTAGGTTATGTTACGTTATAGACGTATATAATGTTCCCACCGAGAAGTATGGGCCGATACGCCAGGAATGTTGTAAAATACTGCATCCGAGATGTTAGCCTGCCTTAGGTTAGGTATATAACGCTAGAGTCGTATATAATATCCCAACCGAGATGTACCGGACGACAGGAACGGGATTCTGTAAAATATTACCAGCGAGGGGCTAGATGGGTTAGGTAAGGTTATGTTAAGTTATAGACATGTATAATGTTCCCACGGTGAAGTAGGGGCCGATACGCCAGGAATGTTGTAAAATACTATATCCGAGAAGTTAGCCTGCCTTAGGTTAGGATATATATCGCTGTAGACGTATATAATATCCCAACCGAGATGTACGGGACGACACGAACGGAATTCTGTAAAACATTGCCAACGAGGGGCTAGATGGGATAGGTTAGGTTATGTTACGTTACAGACGTATATAATGTTCCCACCGAGAAGTAGGGGCCGATACTCCAAGAATGTTGTAAAATACTACATCCGAGATGTTAGCCTGCCTTACGTTAGGATATATATCGCTGTAGACGTATATAACATCCCAACCGAGATGTACGGGACGACAGGAACGGGATCCTGCAAAACATTACCAGCGAGGGGCTAGATAGGTTAGGTTAGGTTATGTTACGTTATAGACGTGTATAATGTTCCCGCCGAGAAGTAGAGCCGATACGCCAGGAATGTTGTAAAATACTGCATCCGAGATGTTAGCCTGCCTTAGGTTAGGATATATAACGCTATAGACGTATATAATATCCCAACCGAGATGTACGGGACGACACGAACGGGATTCTGTAAAACATTACCAGCGAGGGGCTGGATGGGTTAGGTTAGGTTATGTTACGTTATAGACGTATATAATGTTCCCACCCGGAAATAGGGGCCGATATTCCAAGAATGTTGTAAAATACAACATCCGAGATGTTAGCCTGCCTTACGTTAGGATATATAACGCTGTAGACGTATATAATGTCCCATCCGAGACGTACGGGACGACACGAACGGGATTCTGTAAAACATTACCAGCGAGGGGCTAGATGGGATAGGTTAGGTTATGTTACGTTACAGACGTATATAATGTTCCCACCGAGAAGTATGGACCGATACGCCAGGAATGTTGTAAAATACTATATCCGAGAAGTTAGCCTGCCTTAGGTTAGGATATATATCGCTGTAGACGTTTATAATATCCCAACCGAGATGTACGGGACGACACGAATTGGATTCTGTGAAATATTACCAGCGAGGGGCTAGATGGGTTAGGTTAGGTTGTGATACGTTATAAACGTATATAATGTTCCCACCGAGAAGTAGGGGTCGATATGCCAGGAATATTGTAAAATACTGCATCCGAGATGATAGCTTGCCTTAGGATAGCATATATAACGCTATAGACGTATATAATATTCCAACCGAGATGTACGAGACGTCACGAACGGGATTCTGTAAAACATTGCCAACGAGGGGCTAGATGGGATAGGTTAGGTTATGTTACGTTATAGACGTGTATAATGTTCCCGCCGAGAAGTAGAGCCGATACGCCAGGAATGTTGTAAAATACTGCATCCGAGATGTTAGCCAGCCTTAGGTTAGGATATATAACACTATAGACGTATATAATATCCCAACCGAGATGTACGGGACGACACGAATTGGATTCTGTGAAATATTACCAGCGAGGGGCTAGATGGGTTAGGTTAGGTTGTGATACGTTATAAACGTATATAATGGTCCCACCGAGAAGTAGGGGCGGATACGCCAGGAATGGCGTAAAATACAGCATCCGAGATGTTAGCCTGCCTTAGGGTAGGACATATAACGCTGTAGACGTATATAATGTCCCAACCGAGACGTACGGGACGACAGGAACGGGATTCTGTAAAACATTACCAGCGAGGTGCTAGATGGGTTAGGTTAGGTTGTGATACGTTATAAACGTATATAATGGTCCCACCGAGAACTAGGGGCCGATACCCCAAGAATGTTGTAAAATACTACATCCGAGATGTTAGCCTGCCTTACGTTAATATATATATCGCTGTAGACGTATATAGGGTCCCATCCGAGACGTACGGGACGACACGAACGGGATTCTGTAAAACATTACCAGCGAGGGGTAGATGTGTTAGGTCAGGTTATGTTACGTTATAGACCTATATAGTGTTCCCACCGAGAAGCATGGGCCGATACGCCAGGAATGTTGTAAAATACTGCAACCGAGATGTTAGCCTGCCTTAGGTTAGGATATATAACGCTGTAGACGTTTATCATGTCCCAACCGAGACGTACGGGACGACACGAACGGGATTCTGTAAAACATTACCAGCGAGGGGCTAGATGGGTTAGGTTAGGTTGTGATACGTTATAAACGTATATAATGGCCCCACCGAGAAGTAGGGGCCGATATGCCAGGAATGTTGTAAAATACTGCATCCGAGATGATAGCTTGCCTTAGGTTAGGATATATAACGCTATAGACGTATATAATATTCCAACCGAGATGTACGGGACGTCACGAACCTGATTCTGTAAAACAGTGCCAACGAGGGGCTAGATGGGATAGGTTAGGTTATGTTACGTTATAGACGTATATAATGTTCCCACCGAGAAGTATGGGCCGATACGCCAGGAATGTTGTAAAATACTGCATCCGAGATGTTAGCCTGCCTTAGGTTAGGTATATAACGCTAGAGACGTATATAATATCCCAACCGAGATGTACCGGACGACAGGAACGGGATTCTGTAAAATATTACCAGCGAGGGGCTAGATGGGTTAGGTAAGGTTATGTTAAGTTATAGACATGTATAATGTTCCCACGGTGAAGTAGGGGCCGATACGCCAGGAATGTTGTAAAATACTATATCCGAGAAGTTAGCCTGCCTTAGGTTAGGATATATATCGCTGTAGACGTATATAATATCCCAACCGAGATGTACGGGACGACACGAACGGAATTCTGTAAAACATTGCCAACGAGGGGCTAGATGGGATAGGTTAGGTTATGTTACGTTACAGACGTATATAATGTTCCCACCGAGAAGTAGGGGCCGATACTCCAAGAATGTTGTAAAATACTACATCCGAGATGTTAGCCTGCCTTACGTTAGGATATATATCGCTGTAGACGTATATAACATCCCAACCGAGATGTACGGGACGACAGGAACGGGATCCTGCAAAACATTACCAGCGAGGGGCTAGATAGGTTAGGTTAGGTTATGTTACGTTATAGACGTGTATAATGTTCCCGCCGAGAAGTAGAGCCGATACGCCAGGAATGTTGTAAAATACTGCATCCGAGATGTTAGCCTGCCTTAGGTTAGGATATATAACGCTATAGACGTATATAATATCCCAACCGAGATGTACGGGACGACACGAACGGGATTCTGTAAAACATTACCAGCGAGGGTCTGGATGGGTTAGGTTAGGTTATGTTACGTTATAGACGTATATAATGTTCCCACCCGGAAATAGGGGCCGATATTCCAAGAATGTTGTAAAATACTACATCCGAGAAGTTAGCCTGCCTTAGGTTAGGATATATATCGCTGTAGACGTATATAATATCCCAACCGAGATGTACGGGACGACACGAACGGAATTCTGTAAAACATTGCCAACGAGGGGCTAGATGGGATAGGTTAGGTTATGTTACGTTACAGACGTATATAATGTTCCCACCGAGAAGTAGGGGCCGATACTCCAAGAATGTTGTAAAATACTACATCCGAGATGTTAGCCTGCCTTACGTTAGGATATATATCGCTGTAGACGTATATAACATCCCAACCGAGATGTACGGGACGACAGGAACGGGATCCTGCAAAACATTACCAGCGAGGGGCTAGATAGGTTAGGTTAGGTTATGTTACGTTATAGACGTGTATAATGTTCCCGCCGAGAAGTAGAGCCGATACGCCAGGAATGTTGTAAAATACTGCATCCGAGATGTTAGCCTGCCTTAGGTTAGGATATATAACGCTATAGACGTATATAATATCCCAACCGAGATGTACGGGACGACACGAACGGGATTCTGTAAAACATTACCAGCGAGGGTCTGGATGGGTTAGGTTAAGTTATGTTACGTTATAGACGTATATAATGTTCCCACCCGGAAATAGGGGCCGATATTCCAAGAATGTTGTAAAATACTACATCCGAGATGTTAGCCTGCCTTACGTTAGGATATATAACGCTGTAGACGTATATAATGTCCCATCCGAGACGTACGGGACGACACGAACGGGATTCTGTAAAACATTACCAGCGAGGGGCTAGATGGGATAGGTTAGGTTATGTTACGTTACAGACGTATATAATGTTCCCACCGAGAAGTATGGACCGATACGCCAGGAATGTTGTAAAATACTATATCCGAGAAGTTAGCCTGCCTTAGGTTAGGATATATATCGCTGTAGACGTTTATAATATCCCAACCGAGATGTACGGGACGACACGAATTGGATTCTGTGAAATATTACCAGCGAGGGGCTAGATGGGTTAGGTTAGGTTGTGATACGTTATAAACGTATATAATGTTCCCACCGAGAAGTAGGGGTCGATATGCCAGGAATATTGTAAAATACTGCATCCGAGATGATAGCTTGCCTTAGGATAGCATATATAACGCTATAGACGTATATAATGTTCCAACCGAGATGTACGAGACGTCACGAACGGGATTCTGTAAAACATTGCCAACGAGGGGCTAGATGGGATAGGTTAGGTTATGTTACGTTATAGACGTGTATAATGTTCCCGCCGAGAAGTAGAGCCGATACGCCAGGAATGTTGTAAAATACTGCATCCGAGATGTTAGCCAGCCTTAGGTTAGGATATATAACACTATAGACGTATATAATATCCCAACCGAGATGTACGGGACGACACGAATTGGATTCTGTGAAATATTACCAGCGAGGGGCTAGATGGGTTAGGTTAGGTTGTGATACGTTATAAACGTATATAATGGTCCCACCGAGAAGTAGGGGCGGATACGCCAGGAATGGCGTAAAATACAGCATCCGAGATGTTAGCCTGCCTTAGGGTAGGACATATAACGCTGTAGACGTATATAATGTCCCAACCGAGACGTACGGGACGACAGGAACGGGATTCTGTAAAACATTACCAGCGAGGTGCTAGATGGGTTAGGTTAGGTTGTGATACGTTATAAACGTATATAATGGTCCCACCGAGAACTAGGGGCCGATACCCCAAGAATGTTGTAAAATACTACATCCGAGATGTTAGCCTGCCTTAGGTTAGGATATATATCGCTGTAGACGTATATAACATCCCAACCGAGATGTACGGGACGACAGGAACGGGATTCTGCAAAACATTACCAGCGAGGGGCTAGATAGGTTAGGTTAGGTTATGTTACGTTATAGACGTGTATAATGTTCCCGCCGAGAAGTAGAGCCGATACGCCAGGAATGTTGTAAAATACTGCATCCGAGATGTTAGCCTGCCTTAGGTTAGGATATATAACGCTATAGACGTATATAATATCCCAACCGAGATGTACGGGACGACACGAACGGGATTCTGTAAAACATTACCAACGAGGGGCTGGATGGGTTAGGTTAGGTTATGTTACGTTATAGACGTATATAATGTTCCCACCCGGAAGTAGGGGCCGATACTCCAAGAATGTTGTAAAATACTACATCCGAGATGTTAGCCTGCCTTACGTTAGGATATATAACGCTGTAGATGTATATAATGTCCCATCCGAGACGTACGGGACGACACGAACGGGATTCTGTAAAACATTACCAGCGAGGGGCTAGATGGGTTAGGTTAGGTTATGTTACGTTACAGACGTATATAATGTTCCCACCGAGAAGTATGGACCGATACGCCAGGAATGTTGTAAAATACTGTATCCGAGAAGTTAGCCTGCCTTAGGTTAGGATATATATCGCTGTAGACGTTTATAATATCCCAACCGAGATGTACGGGACGTCACGAACGGGATTCTGTAAAACATTGCCAACGAGGGGCTAGATGGGTTAGGTTAGGTTTTGTTACGTTATAGACGTGTATAATGTTCCCACCGCGAAGTAGGGGCCGATACTCCAAGAATGTTGTAAAATACTACATCCGAGATGTTAACCTGCCTTACGTTAATATATATATCGCTGTAGACGTATATAGGGTCCCATCCGAGACGTACGGGACGACACGAACGGGATTCTGTAAAACATTACGAGCGATGGGCTAGATGTGTTAGGTTAGGTTATATTACGTTATAGACCTATATAATGTTCCCACCGAGAAGTTGTGGCCGATGCGCCAGGAATGTTGTAAAATATTGCATCCGAGATGATAGCCTGCCTTAGGTTAGGATATATAACGCTATAGACGTATATAATATCCCAACCGAGTCGTACGGGTCGACAAGAACGGGATTCTGCAAAATATTTCCAGCGAGGGGCTAGATGGGTTAGGTTAGGTTTTGTTACGTTATAGACGTGTATAATGTTCCCACCGCGAAGTAGGGGCCGATACTCCAAGAATGTTGTAAAATACTACATCCGAGATGTTAGCCTGCCTTACGTTAATATATATATCGCTGTAGACGTATATAGGGTCCCTTCCGAGACGTACGGGACGACACGAACGGGATTCTGTAAAACATTACCAGCGAGGGGTAGATGTGTTAGGTTAGGTTATGTTACGTTATAGACCTATATAATGTTCCCACCAAGAAGCATGGGCCGATACGCCAGGAATGTTGTAAAATACTGCAACCGAGATGTTAGCCTGCCATAGGTTAGGATATATAACGCTGTAGACGTTTATAATGTCCCAACCGAGACGTACGGGACGACACGAACGGGATTCTGTAAAACATTACCAGCGAGGGGCTAGATGGGTTAGGTTAGGTTGTGATACGTTATAAACGTATATAATTTTCCCACCGAGAAGTAGGGGCCGATACCCCAAGAATGTTGTAAAATACTACATCCGAGATGTTAGCCTGCCTTAGGTTAGGATATATATCGCTGTAGACGTATATAACATCCCAACCGAGATGTACGGGACGACAGGAACGGGATTCTGCAAAACATTACCAGCGAGGGGCTAGATAGGTTAGGTTAGGTTATGCTACGTTATAGACGTGTATAATGTTCCCGCCGAGAAGTAGAGCCGATACGCCAGGAATGTTGTAAAATACTGCATCCGAGATGTTAGCCTGCCTTAGGTTAGGATATATAACGCTATAGACGTATATAATATCCCAACCGAGATGTACGGGACGACACGAACGGGATTCTGTAAAACATTACCAGCGAGGGGCTGGATGGGTTAGGTTAGGTTATGTTACGTTATAGACGTATATAATGTTCCCACCCGGAAGTAGGGGCCGATACTCCAAGAATGTTGTAAAATACTACATCCGAGATGTTAGCCTGCCTTACGTTAGGATATATAACGCTGTAGATGTATATAATGTCCCATCCGAGACGTACGGGACGACACGAACGGGATTCTGTAAAACATTACCAGCGAGGGGCTAGATGGGTTAGGTTAGGTTATGTTACGTTATAGACGTGTATAATGTTCCCACCGAGAAGTAGAGCCGATACGCTAGGAATGTTGTAAAATGCTGCATCCGATATGTTAGCCTGCCTTAGGTTAGGATATATAACGCTATAGACGTATATAATATCCCAACCGAGATGTACGGGACGACACGAACGGGATTCTGTAAAACATTACCAGCGAGGGGCTAGATGGGTTAGGTTAGGTTATGTTACGTTATAGACGTGTATAATGTTCCCACCGAGAAGTAGAGCCGATACGCTAGGAATGTTGTAAAATGCTGCATCCGATATGTTAGCCTGCCTTAGGTTAGGATATATATCGCTGAAGACGTTTATAATGTCTCATCCGAGACGTACGGGACGACAGGGACGGGATTCTGTAAAATAATACCAGCGAGGGGCCAGATGGGTTAGGATAGGTTGTGATACGTTATCGACGTATATAATGTTCCCACCGAGAAGTAGGGGCCGATATGCCAGGAATGTTGTAAAATACTGCATCCGAGATGTTAGCCTGCCTTACGTTAATATATATATCGCTGTAGACGTATATAGGGTCCCATCCGAGACGTACGGGACGACACGAACGGGATTCTGTAAAACATTACGAGCGATGGGCTAGATGTGTTAGGTTAGGTTATATTACGTTATAGACCTATATAATGTTCCCACCGAGAAGTTGTGGCCGATGCGCCAGGAATGTTGTAAAATATTGCATCCGAGATGATAGCCTGCCTTAGGTTAGGATATATAACGCTATAGACGTATATAATATCCCAACCGAGTCGTACGGGTCGACAAGAACGGGATTCTGCAAAATATTACCAGCGAGGGGCTAGATGGGTTAGGTTAGGTTTTGTTACGTTATAGACGTGTATAATGTTCCCACCGCGAAGTAGGGGCCGATACTCCAAGAATGTTGTAAAATACTACATCCGAGATGTTAGCCTGCCTTACGTTAATATATATATCGCTGTAGACGTATATAGGGTCCCATCCGAGACGTACGGGACGACACGAACGGGATTCTGTAAAACATTACCAGCGAGGGGTAGATGTGTTAGGTTAGGTTATGTTACGTTATAGACCTATATAATGTTCCCACCAAGAAGCATGGGCCGATACGCCAGGAATGTTGTAAAATACTGCAACCGAGATGTTAGCCTGCCATAGGTTAGGATATATAACGCTGTAGACGTTTATAATGTCCCAACCGAGACGTACGGGACGACACGAACGGGATTCTGTAAAACATTACCAGCGAGGGGCTAGATGGGTTAGGTTAGGTTGTGATACGTTATAAACGTATATAATTTTCCCACCGAGAAGTAGGGGCCGATACCCCAAGAATGTTGTAAAATACTACATCCGAGATGTTAGCCTGCCTTAGGTTAGGATATATATCGCTGTAGACGTATATAACATCCCAACCGAGATGTACGGGACGACAGGAACGGGATTCTGCAAAACATTACCAGCGAGGGGCTAGATAGGTTAGGTTAGGTTATGTTACGTTATAGACGTGTATAATGTTCCCGCCGAGAAGTAGAGCCGATACGCCAGGAATGTTGTAAAATACTGCATCCGAGATGTTAGCCTGCCTTAGGTTAGGATATATAACGCTATAGACGTATATAATATCCCAACCGAGATGTACGGGACGACACGAACGGGATTCTGTAAAACATTACCAGCGAGGGGCTGGATGGGTTAGGTTAGGTTATGTTACGTTATAGACGTATATAATGTTCCCACCCGGAAGTAGGGGCCGATACTCCAAGAATGTTGTAAAATACTACATCCGAGATGTTAGCCTGCCTTACGTTAGGATATATAACGCTGTAGATGTATATAATGTCCCATCCGAGACGTACGGGACGACACGAACGGGATTCTGTAAAACATTACCAGCGAGGGGCTAGATGGGTTAGGTTAGGTTATGTTACGTTATAGACGTGTATAATGTTCCCACCGAGAAGTAGAGCCGATACGCTAGGAATGTTGTAAAATGCTGCATCCGATATGTTAGCCTGCCTTAGGTTAGGATATATAACGCTATAGACGTATATAATATCCCAACCGAGATGTACGGGACGACACGAACGGGATTCTGTAAAACATTACCAGCGAGGGGCTAGATGGGTTAGGTTAGGTTATGTTACGTTATAGACGTATATAATGTTCGCACCGAGAAGTAGAGGCCGATCCTACAGAAATGTTGTAAAATAATATATCCGAGAAATTAGCCTGCCTTAGGTTAGGATATATATCGCTGAAGACGTTTATAATGTCTCATCCGAGACGTACGGGACGACAGGGACGGGATTCTGTAAAATATTACCAGCGAGGGGCTAGATGGGTTAGGATAGGTTGTGATACGTTATCGACGTATATAATGTTCCCACCGAGAAGTAGGGGCCGATATGCCAGGAATGTTGTAAAATACTGCATCCGAGATGATAGCCTGGCTTAGGTTAGGATATATAACGCTGTAGACGTATATAATGTCCCAACCGAGACGTACGGGACGACACGAACGGGATTCTGTAAAACATTACGAGCGATGGGCTAGATGTGTTAGGTTAGGTTATATTACGTTATAGACCTATATAATGTTCCCACCGAGAAGTTGAGGCCGATGCGCCAGGAATGTTGTAAAATATTGCATCCGAGATGATAGCCTGCCTTAGGTTAGGATATATAACGCTATAGACGTATATAATATCCCAACCGAGTCGTACGGGTCGACAAGAACGGGATTCTGCAAAATATTACCAGCGAGGGGCTAGATGGGTTAGGTTAGGTTTTGTTACGTTATAGACGTGTATAATGTTCCCACCGCGAAGTAGGGGCCGATACTCCAAGAATGTTGTAAAATACTACATCCGAGATGTTAGCCTGCCTTACGTTAATATATATATCGCTGTAGACGTATATAGGGTCCCATCCGAGACGTACGGGACGACACGAACGGGATTCTGTAAAACATTACCAGCGAGGGGTAGATGTGTTAGGTTAGGTTATGTTACGTTATAGACCTATATAATGTTCCCACCAAGAAGCATGGGCCGATACGCCAGGAATGTTGTAAAATACTGCAACCGAGATGTTAGCCTGCCATAGGTTAGGATATATAACGCTGTAGACGTTTATAATGTCCCAACCGAGACGTACGGGACGACACGAACGGGATTCTGTAAAACATTACCAGCGAGGGGCTAGATGGGTTAGGTTAGGTTGTGATACGTTATAAACGTATATAATTTTCCCACCGAGAAGTAGGGGCCGATACCCCAAGAATGTTGTAAAATACTACATCCGAGATGTTAGCCTGCCTTAGGTTAGGATATATATCGCTGTAGACGTATATAACATCCCAACCGAGATGTACGGGACGACAGGAACGGGATTCTGCAAAACATTACCAGCGAGGGGCTAGATAGGTTAGGTTAGGCTATGTTACGTTATAGACGTGTATAATGTTCCCGCCGAGAAGTAGAGCCGATACGCCAGGAATGTTGTAAAATACTGCATCCGAGATGTTAGCCTGCCTTAGGTTAGGATATATAACGCTATAGACGTATATAATATCCCAACCGAGATGTACGGGACGACACGAACGGGATTCTGTAAAACATTACCAGCGCGGGGCTGGATGGGTTAGGTTAGGTTATGTTACGTTATAGACGTATATAATGTTCCCACCGAGAAGTAGAGGCCGATCCTACAGAAATGTTGTAAAATAATATATCCGAGAAATTAGCCTGCCTTAGGTTAGGATATATATCGCTGAAGACGTTTATAATGTCTCATCCGAGACGTACGGGACGACAGGGACGGGATTCTGTAAAATATTACCAGCGAGGGGCTAGATGGGTTAGGTTAGGTTTTGTTACGTTATAGACGTATATAATGTTCCCACCCGGAAGTAGGGGCCGATACTCCAAGAATGTTGTAAAATACTACATCCGAGATGTTAGCCTGCCTTACGTTAGGATATATAACGCTGTAGATGTATATAATGTCCCATCCGAGACGTACGGGACGACACGAACGGGATTCTGTAAAACATTACCAGCGAGGGGCTAGATGGGTTAGGTTAGGTTATGTTACGTTATAGACGTGTATAATGTTCCCACCGAGAAGTAGAGCCGATACGCTAGGAATGTTGTAAAATGCTGCATCCGATATGTTAGCCTGCCATAGGTTAGGATATATAACGCTATAGACGTATATAATATCCCAACCGAGATGTACGGGACGACACGAACGGGATTCTGTAAAACATTACCAGCGAGGGGCTAGATGGGTTAGGTTAGGTTATGTTACGTTATAGACGTATATAATGTTCCCACCGAGAAGTAGAGGCCGATCCTACAGAAATGTTGTAAAATAATATATCCGAGAAATTAGCCTGCCTTAGGTTAGGATATATATCGCTGAAGACGTTTATAATGTCTCATCCGAGACGTACGGGACGACAGGGACGGGATTCTGTAAAATATTACCAGCGAGGGGCTAGATGGGTTAGGATAGGTTGTGATACGTTATCGACGTATATAATGTTCCCACCGAGAAGTAGGGGCCGATATGCCAGGAATGTTGTAAAATACTGCATCCGAGATGATAGCCTGGCTTAGGTTAGGATATATAACGCTGTAGACGTATATAATGTCCCAACCGAGACGTACGGGACGACACGAACGGGATTCTGTAAAACATTACGAGCGATGGGCTAGATGTGTTAGGTTAGGTTATATTACGTTATAGACCTATATAATGTTCCCACCGAGAAGTTGAGGCCGATGCGCCAGGAATGTTGTAAAATATTGCATCCGAGATGATAGCCTGCCTTAGGTTAGGATATATAACGCTATAGACGTATATAATATCCCAACCGAGTCGTACGGGTCGACAAGAACGGGATTCTGCAAAATATTACCAGCGAGGGGCTAGATGGGTTAGGATAGGTTTTGTTACGTTATAGACGTGTATAATGTTCCCACCGCGAAGTAGGGGCCGATACTCCAAGAATGTTGTAAAATACTACATCCGAGATGTTAGCCTGCCTTACGTTAATATATATATCGCTGTAGACGTATATAGGGTCCCATCCGAGACGTACGGGACGACACGAACGGGATTCTGTAAAACATTACCAGCGAGGGGTGGATGTGTTAGGTCAGGTTATGTTACGTTATAGACCTATATAGTGTTCCCACCGAGAAGCATGGGCCGATACGCCAGGAATGTTGTAAAATACTGCAACCGAGATGTTAGCCTGCCTTAGGTTAGGATATATAACGCTGTAGACGTTTATAATGTCCCAACCGAGACGTACGGGACGACACGAACGGCATTCTGTAAAACATTACCAGCGAGGGGCTAGATGGGTTAGGTTAGGTTGTGATACGTTATAAACGTATATAATGGTCCCACCGAGAAGTAGGGGCCGATATGCCAGGAATGTTGTAAAATACTGCATCCGAGATGATAGCTTGCCTTATGTTAGGATATATAACGCTATAGACGTATATAATATTCCAACCGAGATGTACGGGACGTCACGAACGGGATTCTGTAAAACAGTGCCAACGAGGGGCTAGATGGGATAGGTTAGGTTATGTTACGTTATAGACGTATATAATGTTCCCACCGAGAAGTATGGGCCGATACGCCAGGAATGTTGTAAAATACTGCATCCGAGATGTTAGCCTGCCTTAGGTTAGGTATATAACGCTAGAGTCGTATATAATATCCCAACCGAGATGTACCGGACGACAGGAACGGGATTCTGTAAAATATTACCAGCGAGGGGCTAGATGGGTTAGGTTAGGTTATGTTAAGTTATGGACATGTATAATGTTCCCACGGTGAAGTAGGGGCCGATACGCCAGGAATGTTGTAAAATACTATATCCGAGAAGTTAGCCTGCCTTAGGTTAGGATATATATCGCTGTAGACGTATATAATATCCCAACCGAGATGTACGGGACGACACGAACGGAATTCTGTAAAACATTGCCAACGAGGGGCTAGATGGGATAGGTTAGGTTATGTTACGTTACAGACGTATATAATGTTCCCACCGAGAAGTAGGGGCCGATACTCCAAGAATGTTGTAAAATACTACATCCGAGATGTTAGCCTGCCGTACGTTAGGATATATATCGCTGTAGACGTATATAATATCCCAACCGAGATGTACGGGACGACACGAACGGGATTCTGTAAAACATTGCAAACGAGGGGCTAGATGGGATAGGTTAGGTTATGTTACGTTACAGACGTATATAATGTTCCCACCGAGAAGTAGGGGCCGATACTCCAAGAATGTTGTAAAATACTACATCCGAGATGCTAGCCTGCCTTACGTTAGGATATATATCGCTGTAGACGTATATAACATCCCAACCGAGATGTACGGGACGACACGAACGGGATTCTGTAAAACATTACCAGCGAGGGGCTAGATGGGTTAGGTTAGGTTATGTTACGTTATAGACGTGTATAATGTTCCCACCGAGAAGTAGAGCCGATACGCTAGGAATGTTGTAAAATGCTGCATCCGATATGTTAGCCTGCCTTAGGTTAGGATATATATCGCTGAAGACGTTTATAATGTCTCATCCGAGACGTACGGGACGACAGGGACGGGATTCTGTAAAATATTACCAGCGAGGGGCTAGATGGGTTAGGACAGGTTGTGATACGTTATCGACGTATATAATGTTCCCACCGAGAAGTAGGGGCCGATATGCCAGGAATGTTGTAAAATACTGCATCCGAGATGTTAGCCTGCCTTACGTTAATATATATATCGCTGTAGACGTATATAGGGTCCCATCCGAGACGTACGGGACGACACGAACGGGATTCTGTAAAACATTACGAGCGATGGGCTAGATGTGTTAGGTTAGGTTATATTACGTTATAGACCTATATAATGTTCCCACCGAGAAGTTGTGGCCGATGCGCCAGGAATGTTGTAAAATATTGCATCCGAGATGATAGCCTGCCTTAGGTTAGGATATATAACGCTATAGACGTATATAATATCCCAACCGAGTCGTACGGGTCGACAAGAACGGGATTCTGCAAAATATTACCAGCGAGGGGCTAGATGGGTTAGGTTAGGTTTTGTTACGTTATAGACGTGTATAATGTTCCCACCGCGAAGTAGGGGCCGATACTCCAAGAATGTTGTAAAATACTACATCCGAGATGTTAGCCTGCCTTACGTTAATATATATATCGCTGTAGACGTATATAGGGTCCCATCCGAGACGTACGGGACGACACGAACGGGATTCTGTAAAACATTACCAGCGAGGGGTAGATGTGTTAGGTTAGGTTATGTTACGTTATAGACCTATATAATGTTCCCACCAAGAAGCATGGGCCGATACGCCAGGAATGTTGTAAAATACTGCAACCGAGATGTTAGCCTGCCATAGGTTAGGATATATAACGCTGTAGACGTTTATAATGTCCCAACCGAGACGTACGGGACGACACGAACGGGATTCTGTAAAACATTACCAGCGAGGGGCTAGATGGGTTAGGTTAGGTTGTGATACGTTATAAACGTATATAATTTTCCCACCGAGAAGTAGGGGCCGATACCCCAAGAATGTTGTAAAATACTACATCCGAGATGTTAGCCTGCCTTAGGTTAGGATATATATCGCTGTAGACGTATATAACATCCCAACCGAGATGTACGGGACGACAGGAACGGGATTCTGCAAAACATTACCAGCGAGGGGCTAGATAGGTTAGGTTAGGTTATGTTACGTTATAGACGTGTATAATGTTCCCGCCGAGAAGTAGAGCCGATACGCCAGGAATGTTGTAAAATACTGCATCCGAGATGTTAGCCTGCCTTAGGTTAGGATATATAACGCTATAGACGTATATAATATCCCAACCGAGATGTACGGGACGACACGAACGGGATTCTGTAAAACATTACCAGCGAGGGGCTGGATGGGTTAGGTTAGGTTATGTTACGTTATAGACGTATATAATGTTCCCACCCGGAAGTAGGGGCCGATACTCCAAGAATGTTGTAAAATACTACATCCGAGATGTTAGCCTGCCTTACGTTAGGATATATAACGCTGTAGATGTATATAATGTCCCATCCGAGACGTACGGGACGACACGAACGGGATTCTGTAAAACATTACCAGCGAGGGGCTAGATGGGTTAGGTTAGGTTATGTTACGTTATAGACGTGTATAATGTTCCCACCGAGAAGTAGAGCCGATACGCTAGGAATGTTGTAAAATGCTGCATCCGATATGTTAGCCTGCCTTAGGTTAGGATATATAACGCTATAGACGTATATAATATCCCAACCGAGATGTACGGGACGACACGAACGGGATTCTGTAAAACATTACCAGCGAGGGGCTAGATGGGTTAGGTTAGGTTATGTTACGTTATAGACGTATATAATGTTCGCACCGAGAAGTAGAGGCCGATCCTACAGAAATGTTGTAAAATAATATATCCGAGAAATTAGCCTGCCTTAGGTTAGGATATATATCGCTGAAGACGTTTATAATGTCTCATCCGAGACGTACGGGACGACAGGGACGGGATTCTGTAAAATATTACCAGCGAGGGGCTAGATGGGTTAGGATAGGTTTTGTTACGTTATAGACGTGTATAATGTTCCCACCGCGAAGTAGGGGCCGATACTCCAAGAATGTTGTAAAATACTACATCCGAGATGTTAGCCTGCCTTACGTTAATATATATATCGCTGTAGACGTATATAGGGTCCCATCCGAGACGTACGGGACGACACGAACGGGATTCTGTAAAACATTACCAGCGAGGGGTGGATGTGTTAGGTCAGGTTATGTTACGTTATAGACCTATATAGTGTTCCCACCGAGAAGCATGGGCCGATACGCCAGGAATGTTGTAAAATACTGCAACCGAGATGTTAGCCTGCCTTAGGTTAGGATATATAACGCTGTAGACGTTTATAATGTCCCAACCGAGACGTACGGGACGACACGAACGGCATTCTGTAAAACATTACCAGCGAGGGGCTAGATGGGTTAGGTTAGGTTGTGATACGTTATAAACGTATATAATGGTCCCACCGAGAAGTAGGGGCCGATATGCCAGGAATGTTGTAAAATACTGCATCCGAGATGATAGCTTGCCTTATGTTAGGATATATAACGCTATAGACGTATATAATATTCCAACCGAGATGTACGGGACGTCACGAACGGGATTCTGTAAAACAGTGCCAACGAGGGGCTAGATGGGATAGGTTAGGTTATGTTACGTTATAGACGTATATAATGTTCCCACCGAGAAGTATGGGCCGATACGCCAGGAATGTTGTAAAATACTGCATCCGAGATGTTAGCCTGCCTTAGGTTAGGTATATAACGCTAGAGTCGTATATAATATCCCAACCGAGATGTACCGGACGACAGGAACGGGATTCTGTAAAATATTACCAGCGAGGGGCTAGATGGGTTAGGTTAGGTTATGTTAAGTTATGGACATGTATAATGTTCCCACGGTGAAGTAGGGGCCGATACGCCAGGAATGTTGTAAAATACTATATCCGAGAAGTTAGCCTGCCTTAGGTTAGGATATATATCGCTGTAGACGTATATAATATCCCAACCGAGATGTACGGGACGACACGAACGGAATTCTGTAAAACATTGCCAACGAGGGGCTAGATGGGATAGGTTAGGTTATGTTACGTTACAGACGTATATAATGTTCCCACCGAGAAGTAGGGGCCGATACTCCAAGAATGTTGTAAAATACTACATCCGAGATGTTAGCCTGCCGTACGTTAGGATATATATCGCTGTAGACGTATATAATATCCCAACCGAGATGTACGGGACGACACGAACGGGATTCTGTAAAACATTGCAAACGAGGGGCTAGATGGGATAGGTTAGGTTATGTTACGTTACAGACGTATATAATGTTCCCACCGAGAAGTAGGGGCCGATACTCCAAGAATGTTGTAAAATACTACATCCGAGATGCTAGCCTGCCTTACGTTAGGATATATATCGCTGTAGACGTATATAACATCCCAACCGAAATGTACGGGACGACACGAACGGGATTCTGTAAAACATTACCAGCGAGGGGCTAGATGGGTTAGGTTAGGTTATGTTACGTTATAGACGTGTATAATGTTCCCACCGAGAAGTAGAGCCGATACGCTAGGAATGTTGTAAAATGCTGCATCCGATATGTTAGCCTGCCTTAGGTTAGGATATATATCGCTGAAGACGTTTATAATGTCTCATCCGAGACGTACGGGACGACAGGGACGGGATTCTGTAAAATATTACCAGCGAGGGGCTAGATGGGTTAGGACAGGTTGTGATACGTTATCGACGTATATAATGTTCCCACCGAGAAGTAGGGGCCGATATGCCAGGAATGTTGTAAAATACTGCATCCGAGATGTTAGCCTGCCTTACGTTAATATATATATCGCTGTAGACGTATATAGGGTCCCATCCGAGACGTACGGGACGACACGAACGGGATTCTGTAAAACATTACGAGCGATGGGCTAGATGTGTTAGGTTAGGTTATATTACGTTATAGACCTATATAATGTTCCCACCGAGAAGTTGTGGCCGATGCGCCAGGAATGTTGTAAAATATTGCATCCGAGATGATAGCCTGCCTTAGGTTAGGATATATAACGCTATAGACGTATATAATATCCCAACCGAGTCGTACGGGTCGACAAGAACGGGATTCTGCAAAATATTACCAGCGAGGGGCTAGATGGGTTAGGTTAGGTTTTGTTACGTTATAGACGTGTATAATGTTCCCACCGCGAAGTAGGGGCCGATACTCCAAGAATGTTGTAAAATACTACATCCGAGATGTTAGCCTGCCTTACGTTAATATATATATCGCTGTAGACGTATATAGGGTCCCATCCGAGACGTACGGGACGACACGAACGGGATTCTGTAAAACATTACCAGCGAGGGGTAGATGTGTTAGGTTAGGTTATGTTACGTTATAGACCTATATAATGTTCCCACCAAGAAGCATGGGCCGATACGCCAGGAATGTTGTAAAATACTGCAACCGAGATGTTAGCCTGCCATAGGTTAGGATATATAACGCTGTAGACGTTTATAATGTCCCAACCGAGACGTACGGGACGACACGAACGGGATTCTGTAAAACATTACCAGCGAGGGGCTAGATGGGTTAGGTTAGGTTGTGATACGTTATAAACGTATATAATTTTCCCACCGAGAAGTAGGGGCCGATACCCCAAGAATGTTGTAAAATACTACATCCGAGATGTTAGCCTGCCTTAGGTTAGGATATATATCGCTGTAGACGTATATAACATCCCAACCGAGATGTACGGGACGACAGGAACGGGATTCTGCAAAACATTACCAGCGAGGGGCTAGATAGATTAGGTTAGGTTATGTTACGTTATAGACGTGTATAATGTTCCCGCCGAGAAGTAGAGCCGATACGCCAGGAATGTTGTAAAATACTGCATCCGAGATGTTAGCCTGCCTTAGGTTAGGATATATAACGCTATAGACGTATATAATATCCCAACCGAGATGTACGGGACGACACGAACGGGATTCTGTAAAACATTACCAGCGAGGGGCTGGATGGGTTAGGTTAGGTTATGTTACGTTATAGACGTATATAATGTTCCCACCCGGAAGTAGGGGCCGATACTCCAAGAATGTTGTAAAATACTACATCCGAGATGTTAGCCTGCCTTACGTTAGGATATATAACGCTGTAGATGTATATAATGTCCCATCCGAGACGTACGGGACGACACGAACGGGATTCTGTAAAACATTACCAGCGAGGGGCTAGATGGGTTAGGTTAGGTTATGTTACGTTATAGACGTGTATAATGTTCCCACCGAGAAGTAGAGCCGATACGCTAGGAATGTTGTAAAATGCTGCATCCGATATGTTAGCCTGCCTTAGGTTAGGATATATAACGCTATAGACGTATATAATATCCCAACCGAGATGTACGGGACGACACGAACGGGATTCTGTAAAACATTACCAGCGAGGGGCTAGATGGGTTAGGTTAGGTTATGTTACGTTATAGACGTATATAATGTTCGCACCGAGAAGTAGAGGCCGATCCTACAGAAATGTTGTAAAATAATATATCCGAGAAATTAGCCTGCCTTAGGTTAGGATATATATCGCTGAAGACGTTTATAATGTCTCATCCGAGACGTACGGGACGACAGGGACGGGATTCTGTAAAATATTACCAGCGAGGGGCTAGATGGGTTAGGATAGGTTGTGATACGTTATCGACGTATATAATGTTCCCACCGAGAAGTAGGGGCCGATATGCCAGGAATGTTGTAAAATACTGCATCCGAGATGATAGCCTGGCTTAGGTTAGGATATATAACGCTGTAGACGTATATAATGTCCCAACCGAGACGTACGGGACGACACGAACGGGATTCTGTAAAACATTACGAGCGATGGGCTAGATGTGTTAGGTTAGGTTATATTACGTTATAGACCTATATAATGTTCCCACCGAGAAGTTGAGGCCGATGCGCCAGGAATGTTGTAAAATATTGCATCCGAGATGATAGCCTGCCTTAGGTTAGGATATATAACGCTATAGACGTATATAATATCCCAACCGAGTCGTACGGGTCGACAAGAACGGGATTCTGCAAAATATTACCAGCGAGGGGCTAGATGGGTTAGGTTAGGTTTTGTTACGTTATAGACGTGTATAATGTTCCCACCGCGAAGTAGGGGCCGATACTCCAAGAATGTTGTAAAATACTACATCCGAGATGTTAGCCTGCCTTACGTTAATATATATATCGCTGTAGACGTATATAGGGTCCCATCCGAGACGTACGGGACGACACGAACGGGATTCTGTAAAACATTACCAGCGAGGGGTAGATGTGTTAGGTTAGGTTATGTTACGTTATAGACCTATATAATGTTCCCACCAAGAAGCATGGGCCGATACGCCAGGAATGTTGTAAAATACTGCAACCGAGATGTTAGCCTGCCATAGGTTAGGATATATAACGCTGTAGACGTTTATAATGTCCCAACCGAGACGTACGGGACGACACGAACGGGATTCTGTAAAACATTACCAGCGAGGGGCTAGATGGGTTAGGTTAGGTTGTGATACGTTATAAACGTATATAATTTTCCCACCGAGAAGTAGGGGCCGATACCCCAAGAATGTTGTAAAATACTACATCCGAGATGTTAGCCTGCCTTAGGTTAGGATATATATCGCTGTAGACGTATATAACATCTCAACCGAGATGTACGGGACGACAGGAACGGGATTCTGCAAAACATTACCAGCGAGGGGCTAGATAGGTTAGGTTAGGCTATGTTACGTTATAGACGTGTATAATGTTCCCGCCGAGAAGTAGAGCCGATACGCCAGGAATGTTGTAAAATACTGCATCCGAGATGTTAGCCTGCCTTAGGTTAGGATATATAACGCTATAGACGTATATAATATCCCAACCGAGATGTACGGGACGACACGAACGGGATTCTGTAAAACATTACCAGCGAGGGGCTGGATGGGTTAGGTTAGGTTATGTTACGTTATAGACGTATATAATGTTCCCACCGAGAAGTAGAGGCCGATCCTACAGAAATGTTGTAAAATAATATATCCGAGAAATTAGCCTGCCTTAGGTTAGGATATATATCGCTGAAGACGTTTATAATGTCTCATCCGAGACGTACGGGACGACAGGGACGGGATTCTGTAAAATATTACCAGCGAGGGGCTAGATGGGTTAGGTTAGGTTTTGTTACGTTATAGACGTATATAATGTTCCCACCCGGAAGTAGGGGCCGATACTCCAAGAATGTTGTAAAATACTACATCCGAGATGTTAGCCTGCCTTACGTTAATATATATATCGCTGTAGACGTATATAGGGTCCCATCCGAGACGTACGAGACGACACGAACGGGATTCTGTAAAACATTACCAGCGAGGGGTGGATGTGTTAGGTCAGGTTATGTTACGTTATAGACCTATATAGTGTTCCCACCGAGAAGCATGGGCCGATACGCCAGGAATGTTGTAAAATACTGCAACCGAGATGTTAGCCTGCCTTAGGTTAGGATATATAACGCTGTAGACGTTTATAATGTCCCAACCGAGACGTACGGGACGACACGAACGGCATTCTGTAAAACATTACCAGCGAGGGGCTAGATGGGTTAGGTTAGGTTGTGATACGTTATAAACGTATATAATGGTCCCACCGAGAAGTAGGGGCCGATATGCCAGGAATGTTGTAAAATACTGCATCCGAGATGATAGCTTGCCTTATGTTAGGATATATAACGCTATAGACGTATATAATATTCCAACCGAGATGTACGGGACGTCACGAACGGGATTCTGTAAAACAGTGCCAACGAGGGGCTAGATGGGATAGGTTAGGTTATGTTACGTTATAGACGTATATAATGTTCCCACCGAGAAGTATGGGCCGATACGCCAGGAATGTTGTAAAATACTGCATCCGAGATGTTAGCCTGCCTTAGGTTAGGTATATAACGCTAGAGTCGTATATAATATCCCAACCGAGATGTACCGGACGACAGGAACGGGATTCTGTAAAATATTACCAGCGAGGGGCTAGATGGGTTAGGTTAGGTTATGTTAAGTTATGGACATGTATAATGTTCCCACGGTGAAGTAGGGGCCGATACGCCAGGAATGTTGTAAAATACTATATCCGAGAAGTTAGCCTGCCTTAGGTTAGGATATATATCGCTGTAGACGTATATAATATCCCAACCGAGATGTACGGGACGACACGAACGGAATTCTGTAAAACATTGCCAACGAGGGGCTAGATGGGATAGGTTAGGTTATGTTACGTTACAGACGTATATAATGTTCCCACCGAGAAGTAGGGGCCGATACTCCAAGAATGTTGTAAAATACTACATCCGAGATGTTAGCCTGCCGTACGTTAGGATATATATCGCTGTAGACGTATATAATATCCCAACCGAGATGTACGGGACGACACGAACGGGATTCTGTAAAACATTGCAAACGAGGGGCTAGATGGGATAGGTTAGGTTATGTTACGTTACAGACGTATATAATGTTCCCACCGAGAAGTAGGGGCCGATACTCCAAGAATGTTGTAAAATACTACATCCGAGATGCTAGCCTGCCTTACGTTAGGATATATATCGCTGTAGACGTATATAACATCCCAACCGAGATGTACGGGACGACACGAACGGGATTCTGTAAAACATTACCAGCGAGGGGCTAGATGGGTTAGGTTAGGTTATGTTACGTTATAGACGTGTATAATGTTCCCACCGAGAAGTAGAGCCGATACGCTAGGAATGTTGTAAAATGCTGCATCCGATATGTTAGCCTGCCTTAGGTTAGGATATATATCGCTGAAGACGTTTATAATGTCTCATCCGAGACGTACGGGACGACAGGGACGGGATTCTGTAAAATATTACCAGCGAGGGGCTAGATGGGTTAGGACAGGTTGTGATACGTTATCGACGTATATAATGTTCCCACCGAGAAGTAGGGGCCGATATGCCAGGAATGTTGTAAAATACTGCATCCGAGATGTTAGCCTGCCTTACGTTAATATATATATCGCTGTAGACGTATATAGGGTCCCATCCGAGACGTACGGGACGACACGAACGGGATTCTGTAAAACATTACGAGCGATGGGCTAGATGTGTTAGGTTAGGTTATATTACGTTATAGACCTATATAATGTTCCCACCGAGAAGTTGTGGCCGATGCGCCAGGAATGTTGTAAAATATTGCATCCGAGATGATAGCCTGCCTTAGGTTAGGATATATAACGCTATAGACGTATATAATATCCCAACCGAGTCGTACGGGTCGACAAGAACGGGATTCTGCAAAATATTACCAGCGAGGGGCTAGATGGGTTAGGTTAGGTTTTGTTACGTTATAGACGTGTATAATGTTCCCACCGCGAAGTAGGGGCCGATACTCCAAGAATGTTGTAAAATACTACATCCGAGATGTTAGCCTGCCTTACGTTAATATATATATCGCTGTAGACGTATATAGGGTCCCATCCGAGACGTACGGGACGACACGAACGGGATTCTGTAAAACATTACCAGCGAGGGGTAGATGTGTTAGGTTAGGTTATGTTACGTTATAGACCTATATAATGTTCCCACCAAGAAGCATGGGCCGATACGCCAGGAATGTTGTAAAATACTGCAACCGAGATGTTAGCCTGCCATAGGTTAGGATATATAACGCTGTAGACGTTTATAATGTCCCAACCGAGACGTACGGGACGACACGAACGGGATTCTGTAAAACATTACCAGCGAGGGGCTAGATGGGTTAAGTTAGGTTGTGATACGTTATAAACGTATATAATTTTCCCACCGAGAAGTAGGGGCCGATACCCCAAGAATGTTGTAAAATACTACATCCGAGATGTTAGCCTGCCTTAGGTTAGGATATATATCGCTGTAGACGTATATAACATCCCAACCGAGATGTACGGGACGACAGGAACGGGATTCTGCAAAACATTACCAGCGAGGGGCTAGATAGGTTAGGTTAGGTTATGTTACGTTATAGACGTGTATAATGTTCCCGCCGAGAAGTAGAGCCGATACGCCAGGAATGTTGTAAAATACTGCATCCGAGATGTTAGCCTGCCTTAGGTTAGGATATATAACGCTATAGACGTATATAATATCCCAACCGAGATGTACGGGACGACACGAACGGGATTCTGTAAAACATTACCAGCGAGGGGCTGGATGGGTTAGGTTAGGTTATGTTACGTTATAGACGTATATAATGTTCCCACCCGGAAGTAGGGGCCGATACTCCAAGAATGTTGTAAAATACTACATCCGAGATGTTAGCCTGCCTTACGTTAGGATATATAACGCTGTAGATGTATATAATGTCCCATCCGAGACGTACGGGACGACACGAACGGGATTCTGTAAAACATTACCAGCGAGGGGCTAGATGGGTTAGGTTAGGTTATGTTACGTTATAGACGTGTATAATGTTCCCACCGAGAAGTAGAGCCGATACGCTAGGAATGTTGTAAAATGCTGCATCCGATATGTTAGCCTGCCTTAGGTTAGGATATATAACGCTATAGACGTATATAATATCCCAACCGAGATGTACGGGACGACACGAACGGGATTCTGTAAAACATTACCAGCGAGGGGCTAGATGGGTTAGGTTAGGTTATGTTACGTTATAGACGTATATAATGTTCGCACCGAGAAGTAGAGGCCGATCCTACAGAAATGTTGTAAAATAATATATCCGAGAAATTAGCCTGTCTTAGGTTAGGATATATATCGCTGAAGACGTTTATAATGTCTCATCCGAGACGTACGGGACGACAGGGACGGGATTCTGTAAAATATTACCAGCGAGGGGCTAGATGGGTTAGGATAGGTTGTGATACGTTATCGACGTATATAATGTTCCCACCGAGAAGTAGGGGCCGATATGCCAGGAATGTTGTAAAATACTGCATCCGAGATGATAGCCTGGCTTAGGTTAGGATATATAACGCTGTAGACGTATATAATGTCCCAACCGAGACGTACGGGACGACACGAACGGGATTCTGTAAAACATTACGAGCGATGGGCTAGATGTGTTAGGTTAGGTTATATTACGTTATAGACCTATATAATGTTCCCACCGAGAAGTTGAGGCCGATGCGCCAGGAATGTTGTAAAATATTGCATCCGAGATGATAGCCTGCCTTAGGTTAGGATATATAACGCTATAGACGTATATAATATCCCAACCGAGTCGTACGGGTCGACAAGAACGGGATTCTGCAAAATATTACCAGCGAGGGGCTAGATGGGTTAGGTTAGGTTTTGTTACGTTATAGACGTGTATAATGTTCCCACCGCGAAGTAGGGGCCGATACTCCAAGAATGTTGTAAAATACTACATCCGAGATGTTAGCCTGCCTTACGTTAATATATATATCGCTGTAGACGTATATAGGGTCCCATCCGAGACGTACGGGACGACACGAACGGGATTCTGTAAAACATTACCAGCGAGGGGTAGATGTGTTAGGTTAGGTTATGTTACGTTATAGACCTATATAATGTTCCCACCAAGAAGCATGGGCCGATACGCCAGGAATGTTGTAAAATACTGCAACCGAGATGTTAGCCTGCCATAGGTTAGGATATATAACGCTGTAGACGTTTATAATGTCCCAACCGAGACGTACGGGACGACACGAACGGGATTCTGTAAAACATTACCAGCGAGGGGCTAGATGGGTTAGGTTAGGTTGTGATACGTTATAAACGTATATAATTTTCCCACCGAGAAGTAGGGGCCGATACCCCAAGAATGTTGTAAAATACTACATCCGAGATGTTAGCCTGCCTTAGGTTAGGATATATATCGCTGTAGACGTATATAACATCTCAACCGAGATGTACGGGACGACAGGAACGGGATTCTGCAAAACATTACCAGCGAGGGGCTAGATAGGTTAGGTTAGGCTATGTTACGTTATAGACGTGTATAATGTTCCCGCCGAGAAGTAGAGCCGATACGCCAGGAATGTTGTAAAATACTGCATCCGAGATGTTAGCCTGCCTTAGGTTAGGATATATAACGCTATAGACGTATATAATATCCCAACCGAGATGTACGGGACGACACGAACGGGATTCTGTAAAACATTACCAGCGAGGGGCTGGATGGGTTAGGTTAGGTTATGTTACGTTATAGACGTATATAATGTTCCCACCGAGAAGTAGAGGCCGATCCTACAGAAATGTTGTAAAATAATATATCCGAGAAATTAGCCTGCCTTAGGTTAGGATATATATCGCTGAAGACGTTTATAATGTCTCATCCGAGACGTACGGGACGACAGGGACGGGATTCTGTAAAATATTACCAGCGAGGGGCTAGATGGGTTAGGTTAGGTTTTGTTACGTTATAGACGTATATAATGTTCCCACCCGGAAGTAGGGGCCGATACTCCAAGAATGTTGTAAAATACTACATCCGAGATGTTAGCCTGCCTTACGTTAATATATATATCGCTGTAGACGTATATAGGGTCCCATCCGAGACGTACGAGACGACACGAACGGGATTCTGTAAAACATTACCAGCGAGGGGTGGATGTGTTAGGTCAGGTTATGTTACGTTATAGACCTATATAGTGTTCCCACCGAGAAGCATGGGCCGATACGCCAGGAATGTTGTAAAATACTGCAACCGAGATGTTAGCCTGCCTTAGGTTAGGATATATAACGCTGTAGACGTTTATAATGTCCCAACCGAGACGTACGGGACGACACGAACGGCATTCTGTAAAACATTACCAGCGAGGGGCTAGATGGGTTAGGTTAGGTTGTGATACGTTATAAACGTATATAATGGTCCCACCGAGAAGTAGGGGCCGATATGCCAGGAATGTTGTAAAATACTGCATCCGAGATGATAGCTTGCCTTATGTTAGGATATATAACGCTATAGACGTATATAATATTCCAACCGAGATGTACGGGACGTCACGAACGGGATTCTGTAAAACAGTGCCAACGAGGGGCTAGATGGGATAGGTTAGGTTATGTTACGTTATAGACGTATATAATGTTCCCACCGAGAAGTATGGGCCGATACGCCAGGAATGTTGTAAAATACTGCATCCGAGATGTTAGCCTGCCTTAGGTTAGGTATATAACGCTAGAGTCGTATATAATATCCCAACCGAGATGTACCGGACGACAGGAACGGGATTCTGTAAAATATTACCAGCGAGGGGCTAGATGGGTTAGGTTAGGTTATGTTAAGTTATGGACATGTATAATGTTCCCACGGTGAAGTAGGGGCCGATACGCCAGGAATGTTGTAAAATACTATATCCGAGAAGTTAGCCTGCCTTAGGTTAGGATATATATCGCTGTAGACGTATATAATATCCCAACCGAGATGTACGGGACGACACGAACGGAATTCTGTAAAACATTGCCAACGAGGGGCTAGATGGGATAGGTTAGGTTATGTTACGTTACAGACGTATATAATGTTCCCACCGAGAAGTAGGGGCCGATACTCCAAGAATGTTGTAAAATACTACATCCGAGATGTTAGCCTGCCGTACGTTAGGATATATATCGCTGTAGACGTATATAATATCCCAACCGAGATGTACGGGACGACACGAACGGGATTCTGTAAAACATTGCAAACGAGGGGCTAGATGGGATAGGTTAGGTTATGTTACGTTACAGACGTATATAATGTTCCCACCGAGAAGTAGGGGCCGATACTCCAAGAATGTTGTAAAATACTACATCCGAGATGCTAGCCTGCCTTACGTTAGGATATATATCGCTGTAGACGTATATAACATCCCAACCGAGATGTACGGGACGACAGGAACGGGATTCTGCAAAATATTACCAGCGAGGGGCTAGATGGGTTAGGATAGGTTTTGTTACGTTATAGACGTGTATAATGTTCCCACCGCGAAGTAGGGGCCGATACTCCAAGAATGTTGTAAAATACTACATCCGAGATGTTAGCCTGCCTTAGGTTAGGATATATAACGCTAGAGTCGTATATAATATCCCAACCGAGATGTACCGGACGACAGGAACGGGATTCTGTAAAATATTACCAGCGAGGGGCTAGATGGGTTAGGTTAGGTTATGTTAAGTTATGGACATGTATAATGTTCCCACGGTGAAGTAGGGGCCGATACGCCAGGAATGTTGTAAAATACTATATCCGAGAAGTTAGCCTGCCTTAGGTTAGGATATATATCGCTGTAGACGTATATAATATCCCATCCGAGACGTACGGGACGACACGAACGGGATTCTGTAAAACATTACCAGCGAGGGGTAGATGTGTTAGGTTAGGTTAGGTTACGTTATAGACGTATATAATGTTCCCACCGAGAAGTAGAGGCCGATCCTACAGAAATGTTGTAAAATAATATATCCGAGAAATTAGCCTGCCTTAGGTTAGGATATATATCGCTGAAGACGTTTATAATGTCTCATCCGAGACGTACGGGACGACAGGGACGGGATTCTGTAAAATATTACCAGCGAGGGGCTAGATGGGTTAGGATAGGTTGTGATACGTTATCGACGTATATAATGTTCCCACCGAGAAGTAGGGGCCGATATGCCAGGAATGTTGTAAAATACTGCATCCGAGATGATAGCCTGGCTTAGGTTAGGATATATAACGCTGTAGACGTATATAATGTCCCAACCGAGACGTACGGGACGACACGAACGGGATTCTGTAAAACATTACGAGCGATGGGCTAGATGTGTTAGGTTAGGTTATATTACGTTATAGACCTATATAATGTTCCCACCGAGAAGTTGAGGCCGATGCGCCAGGAATGTTGTAAAATATTGCATCCGAGATGATAGCCTGCCTTAGGTTAGGATATATAACGCTATAGACGTATATAATATCCCAACCGAGTCGTACGGGTCGACAAGAACGGGATTCTGCAAAATATTACCAGCGAGGGGCTAGATGGGTTAGGATAGGTTTTGTTACGTTATAGACGTGTATAATGTTCCCACCGCGAAGTAGGGGCCGATACTCCAAGAATGTTGTAAAATACTACATCCGAGATGTTAGCCTGCCTTAGGTTAGGATATATAACGCTAGAGTCGTATATAATATCCCAACCGAGATGTACCGGACGACAGGAACGGGATTCTGTAAAATATTACCAGCGAGGGGCTAGATGGGTTAGGTTAGGTTATGTTAAGTTATGGACATGTATAATGTTCCCACGGTGAAGTAGGGGCCGATACGCCAGGAATGTTGTAAAATACTATATCCGAGAAGTTAGCCTGCCTTAGGTTAGGATATATATCGCTGTAGACGTATATAATATCCCATCCGAGACGTACGGGACGACACGAACGGGATTCTGTAAAACATTACCAGCGAGGGGTAGATGTGTTAGGTTAGGTTATGTTACGTTACAGACGTATATAATGTTCCCACCGAGAAGTAGGGGCCGATACTCCAAGAATGTTGTAAAATACTACATCCGAGATGTTAGCCTGCCTTACGTTAGGATATCTATCGCTGTAGACGTATATAACATCCCAACCGAGATGTACGGGACGACAGGAACGGGATTCTGCAAAACATTACCAGCGAGGGGCTAGATGGGTTAGGTTAGGTTGTGATACGTTATAGACGTATATAATGTTCCCACCGAGAAGTAGGGTACGATATGCCAGGAATGTTGTAAAATATTGCATCCGAGATGATAGCCTGCCTTAGGTTAGGATATATAACGCTATAGACGTATATAATGTCCCAGCCGAGACGTACGGGACGACACGAACGGGATTCTGTAAAACATTACGAGCGATGGGCTAGATGTGTTAGGTTAGATTATATTGCGTTATAGACCTATATAATGTTCCCACCGAGAAGTTGAGGCCGATGCGCCAGGAATGTTGTAAAATATTGCATCCGAGATGATAGCCTGCCTTAGGTTAGGATATATAACGCTATAGACGTATATAATATCCCAACCGAGTCGTACGGGTCGACAAGAACGGGATTCTGCAAAATATTACCAGCGAGGGGCTAGATGGGTTAGGTTAGGTTTTGTTACGTTATAGACGTGTATAATATTCCCACCGCGAAGTAGGGGCCGATACTCCAAGAATGTTGTAAAATACTACATCCGAGATGTTAGCCTGCCTTACGTTAATATATATATCGCTGTAGACGTATATAGGGTCCCATCCGAGACGTACGGGACGACACGAACGGGATTCTGTAAAACATTACCAGCGAGGGGTAGATGTGTTAGGTTAGGTTATGTTACGTTATAGACCTATATAATGTTCCCACCGAGAAGCATGGGCCGACACGCCAGGAATGTTGTAAAATACTGCAACCGAGATGTTAGCATGCCTTAGGTTAGGATATATAACGCTGTAGACGTTTATAATGTCCCAACCGAGACGTACGGGACGACACGAACGGGATTCTGTAAAACATTACCAGCGAGGGGCTAGATGGGTTAGGTTAGGTTGTGATACGTTATAAACGTATATAATGGTCCCACCGAGAAGTAGGGGCCGATATGCCAGGAATGTTGTAAAATACTATATCCGAGAAGTTAGCCTGCCTTAGGTTAGGATATATATCGCTGTAGACGTATATAATATCCCAACCGAGATGTACGGGACGACACGAACGGGATTCTGTAAAACATTGCAAACGAGGGGCTAGATGGGATAGGTTAGGTTATGTTACGTTACAGACGTATATAATGTTCCCACCGAGAAGTAGGGGCCGATACTCCAAGAATGTTGTAAAATACTACATCCGAGATGCTAGCCTGCCTTACGTTAGGATATATATCGCTGTAGACGTATATAACATCCCAACCGAGATGTACGGGACGACAGGAACGGGATTCTGCAAAACATTACCAGCGAGGGGCTAGATGGGTTAGGTTAGGTTATGTTACGTTATAGACGTGTATAATGTTCCCACCGAGAAGTAGAGCCGATACGCCAGGAATGTTGTAAAATATTGCATCCGAGATGATAGCCTGCCTTAGGTTAGGATATATAACGCTATAGACGTATATAATATCCCAACCGAGTCGTACGGGTCGACAAGAACGGGATTCTGCAAAATATTACCAGCGAGGGGCTAGATGGGTTAGGATAGGTTTTGTTACGTTATAGACGTGTATAATGTTCCCACCGCGAAGTAGGGGCCGATACTCCAAGAATGTTGTAAACTACTACATCCGAGATGTTAGCCTGCCTTAGGTTAGGATATATAACGCTAGAGTCGTATATAATATCCCAACCGAGATGTACCGGACGACAGGAACGGGATTCTGTAAAATATTACCAGCGAGGGGCTAGATGGGTTAGGTTAGGTTATGTTAAGTTATGGAAATGTATAATGTTCCCACGGTGAAGTAGGGGCCGATACGCCAGGAATGTTGTAAAATACTATATCCGAGAAGTTAGCCTGCCTTAGGTTAGGATATATACGCTGTAGACGTATATAATATCCCAACCGAGATGTACGGGACGACACGAACGGAATTCTGTAAAACATTGCCAACGAGGGGCTAGATGGGATAGGTTAGGTTATGTTACGTTACAGACGTATATAATGTTCCCACCGAGAAGTAGGGGCCGATACTCCAAGAATGTTGTAAAATACTACATCCGAGATGTTAGCCTGCCGTACGTTAGGATATATATCGCTGTAGACGTATATAACATCCCAACCGAGATGTACGGGACGACAGGAACGGGATCCTGCAAAACATTACCAGCGAGGGGCTAGATAGGTTAGGTTAGGTTATGTTACGTTATAGACGTGTATAATGTTCCCGCCGAGAAGTAGAGCCGATACGCCAGGAATGTTGTAAAATACTGCATCCGAGATGTTAGCCTGCCTTAGGTTAGGATATATAACGCTATAGACGTATATAATATCCCAACCGAGATGTACGGGACGACACGAACGGGATTCTGTAAAACATTACCAGCGAGGGGCTGGATGGGTTAGGTTAGGTTATGTTACGTTATAGACGTATATAATGTTCCCACCCGGAAATAGGGGCCGATATTCCAAGAAGGTTGTAAAATACTACATCCGAGATGTTAGCCTGCCTTACGTTAGGATATATAACGCTGTAGACGTATATAATGTCCCATCCGAGACGTACGGGACGACACGAACGGGATTCTGTAAAACATTACCAGCGAGGGGTAGATGTGTTAGGTTAGGTTATGTTACGTTACAGACGTATATAATGTTCCCACCGAGAAGTAGGGGCCGATACTCCAAGAATGTTGTAAAATACTACATCCGAGATGTTAGCCTGCCTTACGTTAGGATATCTATCGCTGTAGACGTATATAACATCCCAACCGAGATGTACGGGACGACAGGAACGGGATTCTGCAAAACATTACCAGCGAGGGGCTAGATGGGTTAGGTTAGGTTGTGATACGTTATAAACGTATATAATGGTCCCACCGAGAAGTAGGGGCCGATATGCCAGGAATGTTGTAAAATACTATATCCGAGAAGTTAGCCTGCCTTAGGTTAGGATATATATCGCTGTAGACGTATATAATATCCCAACCGAGATGTACGGGACGACACGAACGGGATTCTGTAAAACATTGCAAACGAGGGGCTAGATGGGATAGGTTAGGTTATGTTACGTTACAGACGTATATAATGTTCCCACCGAGAAGTAGGGGCCGATACTCCAAGAATGTTGTAAAATACTACATCCGAGATGCTAGCCTGCCTTACGTTAGGATATATATCGCTGTAGACGTATATAACATCCCAACCGAGATGTACGGGACGACAGGAACGGGATTCTGCAAAACATTACCAGCGAGGGGCTAGATGGGTTAGGTTAGGTTATGTTACGTTATAGACGTGTATAATGTTCCCACCGAGAAGTAGAGCCGATACGCCAGGAATGTTGTAAAATATTGCATCCGAGATGATAGCCTGCCTTAGGTTAGGATATATAACGCTATAGACGTATATAATATCCCAACCGAGTCGTACGGGTCGACAAGAACGGGATTCTGCAAAATATTACCAGCGAGGGGCTAGATGGGTTAGGATAGGTTTTGTTACGTTATAGACGTGTATAATGTTCCCACCGCGAAGTAGGGGCCGATACGCCAGGAATGTTGTAAAATACTGCATCCGAGATGTTAGCCTGCCTTAGGTTAGGATATATAACGCTATAGACGTATATAATGTCCCATCCGAGACGTACGGGACGACACGAACGGGATTCTGTAAAACATTACCAGCGAGGGGTAGATGTGTTAGGTTAGGTTATGTTACGTTACAGACGTATATAATGTTCCCACCGAGAAGTAGGGGCCGATACTCCAAGAATGTTGTAAAATACTACATCCGAGATGTTAGCCTGCCTTACGTTAGGATATCTATCGCTGTAGACGTATATAACATCCCAACCGAGATGTACGGGACGACATGAACGGGATTCTGCAAAACATTACCAGCGAGGGGCTAGATGGGTTAGGTTAGGTTGTGATACGTTATAAACGTATATAATGGTCCCACCGAGAAGTAGGGGCCGATATGCCAGGAATGTTGTAAAATACTATATCCGAGAAGTTAGCCTGCCTTAGGTTAGGATATATATCGCTGTAGACGTATATAATATCCCAACCGAGATGTACGGGACGACACGAACGGGATTCTGTAAAACATTGCAAACGAGGGGCTAGATGGGATAGGTTAGGTTATGTTACGTTACAGACGTATATAATGTTCCCACCGAGAAGTAGGGGCCGATACTCCAAGAATGTTGTAAAATACTACATCCGAGATGCTAGCCTGCCTTACGTTAGGATATATATCGCTGTAGACGTATATAACATCCCAACCGAGATGTACGGGACGACAGGAACGGGATTCTGCAAAACATTACCAGCGAGGGGCTAGATGGGTTAGGTTAGGTTATGTTACGTTATAGACGTGTATAATGTTCCCACCGAGAAGTAGAGCCGATACGCCAGGAATGTTGTAAAATATTGCATCCGAGATGATAGCCTGCCTTAGGTTAGGATATATAACGCTATAGACGTATATAATATCCCAACCGAGTCGTACGGGTCGACAAGAACGGGATTCTGCAAAATATTACCAGCGAGGGGCTAGATGGGTTAGGATAGGTTTTGTTACGTTATAGACGTGTATAATGTTCCCACCGCGAAGTAGGGGCCGATACTCCAAGAATGTTGTAAAATACTACATCCGAGATGTTAGCCTGCCTTAGGTTAGGATATATAACGCTAGAGTCGTATATAATATCCCAACCGAGATGTACCGGACGACAGGAACGGGATTCTGTAAAATATTACCAGCGAGGGGCTAGATGGGTTAGGTTAGGTTATGTTAAGTTATGGACATGTATAATGTTCCCACGGTGAAGTAGGGGCCGATACGCCAGGAATGTTGTAAAATACTATATCCGAGAAGTTAGCCTGCCTTAGGTTAGGATATATATCGCTGTAGACGTATATAATATCCCAACCGAGATGTACGGGACGACACGAACGGAATTCTGTAAAACATTGCCAACGAGGGGCTAGATGGGATAGGTTAGGTTATGTTACGTTACAGACGTATATAATGTTCCCACCGAGAAGTAGGGGCCGATACTCCAAGAATGTTGTAAAATACTACATCCGAGATGTTAGCCTGCCGTACGTTAGGATATATATCGCTGTAGACGTATATAACATCCCAACCGAGATGTACGGGACGACAGGAACGGGATCCTGCAAAACATTACCAGCGAGGGGCTAGATAGGTTAGGTTAGGTTATGTTACGTTATAGACGTGTATAATGTTCCCGCCGAGAAGTAGAGCCGATACGCCAGGAATGTTGTAAAATACTGCATCCGAGATGTTAGCCTGCCTTAGGTTAGGATATATAACGCTATAGACGTATATAATATCCCAACCGAGATGTACGGGACGACACGAACGGGATTCTGTAAAACATTACCAGCGAGGGGCTGGATGGGTTAGGTTACGTTATGTTACGTTATAGACGTATATAATGTTCCCACCCGGAAATAGGGGCCGATATTCCAAGAAGGTTGTAAAATACTACATCCGAGATGTTAGCCTGCCTTACGTTAGGATATATAACGCTGTAGACGTATATAATGTCCCATCCGAGACGTACGGGACGACACGAACGGGATTCTGTAAAACATTACCAGCGAGGGGTAGATGTGTTAGGTTAGGTTATGTTACGTTACAGACGTATATAATGTTCCTACCGAGAAGTAGGGGCCGATACTCCAAGAATGTTGTAAAATACTACATCCGAGATGTTAGCCTGCCTTACGTTAGGATATCTATCGCTGTAGACGTATATAACATCCCAACCGAGATGTACGGGACGACAGGAACGGGATTCTGCAAAACATTACCAGCGAGGGGCTAGATGGGTTAGGTTAGGTTGTGATACGTTATAGACGTATATAATGTTCCCACCGAGAAGTAGGGTACGATATGCCAGGAATGTTGTAAAATATTGCATCCGAGATGATAGCCTGCCTTAGGTTAGGATATATAACGCTATAGACGTATATAATGTCCCAGCCGAGACGTACGGGACGACACGAACGGGATTCTGCAAAACATTACGAGCGATGGGCTAGATGTGTTAGGTTAGATTATATTACGTTATAGACCTATATAATGTTCCCACCGAGAAGTTGAGGCCGATGCGCCAGGAATGTTGTAAAATATTGCATCCGAGATGATAGCCTGCCTTAGGTTAGGATATATAACGCTATAGACGTATATAATATCCCAACCGAGTCGTACGGGTCGACAAGAACGGGATTCTGCAAAATATTACCAGCGAGGGGCTAGATGGGTTAGGTTAGGTTTTGTTACGTTATAGACGTGTATAATGTTCCCACCGCGAAGTAGGGGCCGATACTCCAAGAATGTTGTAAAATACTACATCCGAGATGTTAGCCTGCCTTACGTTAATATATATATCGCTGTAGACGTATATAGGGTCCCATCCGAGACGTACGGGACGACACGAACGGGATTCTGTAAAACATTGCAAACGAGGGGCTAGATGGGATAGGTTAGGTTATGTTACGTTACAGACGTATATAATGTTCCCACCGAGAAGTAGGGGCCGATACTCCAAGAATGTTGTAAAATACTACATCCGAGATGCTAGCCTGCCTTACGTTAGGATATATATCGCTGTAGACGTATATAACATCCCAACCGAGATGTACGGGACGACAGGAACGGGATTCTGCAAAACATTACCAGCGAGGGGCTAGATGGGTTAGGTTAGGTTATGTTACGTTATAGACGTGTATAATGTTCCCACCGAGAAGTAGAGCCGATACGCCAGGAATGTTGTAAAATATTGCATCCGAGATGATAGCCTGCCTTAGGTTAGGATATATAACGCTATAGACGTATATAATATCCCAACCGAGATGTACGGGACGACACGAACGGGATTCTGTAAAACATTACCAGCGAGGGGCTGGATGGGTTAGGTTAGGTTATGTTACGTTATAGACGTATATAATGTTCCCACCCGGAAATAGGGGCCGATATTCCAAGAAGGTTGTAAAATACTACATCCGAGATGTTAGCCTGCCTTACGTTAGGATATATAACGCTGTAGACGTATATAATGTCCCATCCGAGACGTACGGGACGACACGAACGGGATTCTGTAAAACATTACCAGCGAGGGGTAGATGTGTTAGGTTAGGTTATGTTACGTTACAGACGTATATAATGTTCCCACCGAGAAGTAGGGGCCGATACTCCAAGAATGTTGTAAAATACTACATCCGAGATGTTAGCCTGCCTTACGTTAGGATATCTATCGCTGTAGACGTATATAACATCCCAACCGAGATGTACGGGACGACAGGAACGGGATTCTGCAAAACATTACCAGCGAGGGGCTAGATGGGTTAGGTTAGGTTGTGATACGTTATAAACGTATATAATGGTCCCACCGAGAAGTAGGGGCCGATATGCCAGGAATGTTGTAAAATACTATATCCGAGAAGTTAGCCTGCCTTAGGTTAGGATATATATCGCTGTAGACGTATATAATATCCCAACCGAGATGTACGGGACGACACGAACGGGATTCTGTAAAACATTGCAAACGAGGGGCTAGATGGGATAGGTTAGGTTATGTTACGTTACAGACGTATATAATGTTCCCACCGAGAAGTAGGGGCCGATACTCCAAGAATGTTGTAAAATACTACATCCGAGATGCTAGCCTGCCTTACGTTAGGATATATATCGCTGTAGACGTATATAACATCCCAACCGAGATGTACGGGACGACAGGAACGGGATTCTGCAAAACATTACCAGCGAGGGGCTAGATGGGTTAGGTTAGGTTATGTTACGTTATAGACGTGTATAATGTTCCCACCGAGAAGTAGAGCCGATACGCCAGGAATGTTGTAAAATATTGCATCCGAGATGATAGCCTGCCTTAGGTTAGGATATATAACGCTATAGACGTATATAATATCCCAACCGAGTCGTACGGGTCGACAAGAACGGGATTCTGCAAAATATTACCAGCGAGGGGCTAGATGGGTTAGGATAGGTTTTGTTACGTTATAGACGTGTATAATGTTCCCACCGCGAAGTAGGGGCCGATACGCCAGGAATGTTGTAAAATACTGCATCCGAGATGTTAGCCTGCCTTAGGTTAGGATATATAACGCTATAGACGTATATAATGTCCCATCCGAGACGTACGGGACGACACGAACGGGATTCTGTAAAACATTACCAGCGAGGGGTAGATGTGTTAGGTTAGGTTATGTTACGTTACAGACGTATATAATGTTCCCACCGAGAAGTAGGGGCCGATACTCCAAGAATGTTGTAAAATACTACATCCGAGATGTTAGCCTGCCTTACGTTAGGATATCTATCGCTGTAGACGTATATAACATCCCAACCGAGATGTACGGGACGACATGAACGGGATTCTGCAAAACATTACCAGCGAGGGGCTAGATGGGTTAGGTTAGGTTGTGATACGTTATAAACGTATATAATGGTCCCACCGAGAAGTAGGGGCCGATATGCCAGGAATGTTGTAAAATACTATATCCGAGAAGTTAGCCTGCCTTAGGTTAGGATATATATCGCTGTAGACGTATATAATATCCCAACCGAGATGTACGGGACGACACGAACGGGATTCTGTAAAACATTGCAAACGAGGGGCTAGATGGGATAGGTTAGGTTATGTTACGTTACAGACGTATATAATGTTCCCACCGAGAAGTAGGGGCCGATACTCCAAGAATGTTGTAAAATACTACATCCGAGATGCTAGCCTGCCTTACGTTAGGATATATATCGCTGTAGACGTATATAACATCCCAACCGAGATGTACGGGACGACAGGAACGGGATTCTGCAAAACATTACCAGCGAGGGGCTAGATGGGTTAGGTTAGGTTATGTTACGTTATAGACGTGTATAATGTTCCCACCGAGAAGTAGAGCCGATACGCCAGGAATGTTGTAAAATATTGCATCCGAGATGATAGCCTGCCTTAGGTTAGGATATATAACGCTATAGACGTATATAATATCCCAACCGAGTCGTACGGGTCGACAAGAACGGGATTCTGCAAAATATTACCAGCGAGGGGCTAGATGGGTTAGGATAGGTTTTGTTACGTTATAGACGTGTATAATGTTCCCACCGCGAAGTAGGGGCCGATACTCCAAGAATGTTGTAAAATACTACATCCGAGATGTTAGCCTGCCTTAGGTTAGGATATATAACGCTAGAGTCGTATATAATATCCCAACCGAGATGTACCGGACGACAGGAACGGGATTCTGTAAAATATTACCAGCGAGGGGCTAGATGGGTTAGGTTAGGTTATGTTAAGTTATGGACATGTATAATGTTCCCACGGTGAAGTAGGGGCCGATACGCCAGGAATGTTGTAAAATACTATATCCGAGAAGTTAGCCTGCCTTAGGTTAGGATATATATCGCTGTAGACGTATATAATATCCCAACCGAGATGTACGGGACGACACGAACGGAATTCTGTAAAACATTGCCAACGAGGGGCTAGATGGGATAGGTTAGGTTATGTTACGTTACAGACGTATATAATGTTCCCACCGAGAAGTAGGGGCCGATACTCCAAGAATGTTGTAAAATACTACATCCGAGATGTTAGCCTGCCGTACGTTAGGATATATATCGCTGTAGACGTATATAACATCCCAACCGAGATGTACGGGACGACAGGAACGGGATCCTGCAAAACATTACCAGCGAGGGGCTAGATAGGTTAGGTTAGGTTATGTTACGTTATAGACGTGTATAATGTTCCCGCCGAGAAGTAGAGCCGATACGCCAGGAATGTTGTAAAATACTGCATCCGAGATGTTAGCCTGCCTTAGGTTAGGATATATAACGCTATAGACGTATATAATATCCCAACCGAGATGTACGGGACGACACGAACGGGATTCTGTAAAACATTACCAGCGAGGGGCTGGATGGGTTAGGTTACGTTATGTTACGTTATAGACGTATATAATGTTCCCACCCGGAAATAGGGGCCGATATTCCAAGAAGGTTGTAAAATACTACATCCGAGATGTTAGCCTGCCTTACGTTAGGATATATAACGCTGTAGACGTATATAATGTCCCATCCGAGACGTACGGGACGACACGAACGGGATTCTGTAAAACATTACCAGCGAGGGGTAGATGTGTTAGGTTAGGTTATGTTACGTTACAGACGTATATAATGTTCCTACCGAGAAGTAGGGGCCGATACTCCAAGAATGTTGTAAAATACTACATCCGAGATGTTAGCCTGCCTTACGTTAGGATATCTATCGCTGTAGACGTATATAACATCCCAACCGAGATGTACGGGACGACAGGAACGGGATTCTGCAAAACATTACCAGCGAGGGGCTAGATGGGTTAGGTTAGGTTGTGATACGTTATAGACGTATATAATGTTCCCACCGAGAAGTAGGGTACGATATGCCAGGAATGTTGTAAAATATTGCATCCGAGATGATAGCCTGCCTTAGGTTAGGATATATAACGCTATAGACGTATATAATGTCCCAGCCGAGACGTACGGGACGACACGAACGGGATTCTGCAAAACATTACGAGCGATGGGCTAGATGTGTTAGGTTAGATTATATTACGTTATAGACCTATATAATGTTCCCACCGAGAAGTTGAGGCCGATGCGCCAGGAATGTTGTAAAATATTGCATCCGAGATGATAGCCTGCCTTAGGTTAGGATATATAACGCTATAGACGTATATAATATCCCAACCGAGTCGTACGGGTCGACAAGAACGGGATTCTGCAAAATATTACCAGCGAGGGGCTAGATGGGTTAGGTTAGGTTTTGTTACGTTATAGACGTGTATAATGTTCCCACCGCGAAGTAGGGGCCGATACTCCAAGAATGTTGTAAAATACTACATCCGAGATGTTAGCCTGCCTTACGTTAATATATATATCGCTGTAGACGTATATAGGGTCCCATCCGAGACGTACGGGACGACACGAACGGGATTCTGTAAAACATTGCAAACGAGGGGCTAGATGGGATAGGTTAGGTTATGTTACGTTACAGACGTATATAATGTTCCCACCGAGAAGTAGGGGCCGATACTCCAAGAATGTTGTAAAATACTACATCCGAGATGCTAGCCTGCCTTACGTTAGGATATATATCGCTGTAGACGTATATAACATCCCAACCGAGATGTACGGGACGACAGGAACGGGATTCTGCAAAACATTACCAGCGAGGGGCTAGATGGGTTAGGTTAGGTTATGTTACGTTATAGACGTGTATAATGTTCCCACCGAGAAGTAGAGCCGATACGCCAGGAATGTTGTAAAATATTGCATCCGAGATGATAGCCTGCCTTAGGTTAGGATATATAACGCTATAGACGTATATAATATCCCAACCGAGTCGTACGGGTCGACAAGAACGGGATTCTGCAAAATATTACCAGCGAGGGGCTAGATGGGTTAGGATAGGTTTTGTTACGTTATAGACGTGTATAATGTTCCCACCGCGAAGTAGGGGCCGATACGCCAGGAATGTTGTAAAATACTGCATCCGAGATGTTAGCCTGCCTTAGGTTAGGATATATAACGCTATAGACGTATATAATGTCCCATCCGAGACGTACGGGACGACACGAACGGGATTCTGTAAAACATTACCAGCGAGGGGTAGATGTGTTAGGTTAGGTTATGTTACGTTACAGACGTATATAATGTTCCCACCGAGAAGTAGGGGCCGATACTCCAAGAATGTTGTAAAATACTACATCCGAGATGTTAGCCTGCCTTACGTTAGGATATCTATCGCTGTAGACGTATATAACATCCCAACCGAGATGTACGGGACGACATGAACGGGATTCTGCAAAACATTACCAGCGAGGGGCTAGATGGGTTAGGTTAGGTTGTGATACGTTATAAACGTATATAATGGTCCCACCGAGAAGTAGGGGCCGATATGCCAGGAATGTTGTAAAATACTATATCCGAGAAGTTAGCCTGCCTTAGGTTAGGATATATATCGCTGTAGACGTATATAATATCCCAACCGAGATGTACGGGACGACACGAACGGGATTCTGTAAAACATTGCAAACGAGGGGCTAGATGGGATAGGTTAGGTTATGTTACGTTACAGACGTATATAATGTTCCCACCGAGAAGTAGGGGCCGATACTCCAAGAATGTTGTAAAATACTACATCCGAGATGCTAGCCTGCCTTACGTTAGGATATATATCGCTGTAGACGTATATAACATCCCAACCGAGATGTACGGGACGACAGGAACGGGATTCTGCAAAACATTACCAGCGAGGGGCTAGATGGGTTAGGTTAGGTTATGTTACGTTATAGACGTGTATAATGTTCCCACCGAGAAGTAGAGCCGATACGCCAGGAATGTTGTAAAATATTGCATCCGAGATGATAGCCTGCCTTAGGTTAGGATATATAACGCTATAGACGTATATAATATCCCAACCGAGTCGTACGGGTCGACAAGAACGGGATTCTGCAAAATATTACCAGCGAGGGGCTAGATGGGTTAGGATAGGTTTTGTTACGTTATAGACGTGTATAATGTTCCCACCGCGAAGTAGGGGCCGATACTCCAAGAATGTTGTAAAATACTACATCCGAGATGTTAGCCTGCCTTAGGTTAGGATATATAACGCTAGAGTCGTATATAATATCCCAACCGAGATGTACCGGACGACAGGAACGGGATTCTGTAAAATATTACCAGCGAGGGGCTAGATGGGTTAGGTTAGGTTATGTTAAGTTATGGACATGTATAATGTTCCCACGGTGAAGTAGGGGCCGATACGCCAGGAATGTTGTAAAATACTATATCCGAGAAGTTAGCCTGCCTTAGGTTAGGATATATATCGCTGTAGACGTATATAATATCCCAACCGAGATGTACGGGACGACACGAACGGAATTCTGTAAAACATTGCCAACGAGGGGCTAGATGGGATAGGTTAGGTTATGTTACGTTACAGACGTATATAATGTTCCCACCGAGAAGTAGGGGCCGATACTCCAAGAATGTTGTAAAATACTACATCCGAGATGTTAGCCTGCCGTACGTTAGGATATATATCGCTGTAGACGTATATAACATCCCAACCGAGATGTACGGGACGACAGGAACGGGATCCTGCAAAACATTACCAGCGAGGGGCTAGATAGGTTAGGTTAGGTTATGTTACGTTATAGACGTGTATAATGTTCCCGCCGAGAAGTAGAGCCGATACGCCAGGAATGTTGTAAAATACTGCATCCGAGATGTTAGCCTGCCTTAGGTTAGGATATATAACGCTATAGACGTATATAATATCCCAACCGAGATGTACGGGACGACACGAACGGGATTCTGTAAAACATTACCAGCGAGGGGCTGGATGGGTTAGGTTACGTTATGTTACGTTATAGACGTATATAATGTTCCCACCCGGAAATAGGGGCCGATATTCCAAGAAGGTTGTAAAATACTACATCCGAGATGTTAGCCTGCCTTACGTTAGGATATATAACGCTGTAGACGTATATAATGTCCCATCCGAGACGTACGGGACGACACGAACGGGATTCTGTAAAACATTACCAGCGAGGGGTAGATGTGTTAGGTTAGGTTATGTTACGTTACAGACGTATATAATGTTCCTACCGAGAAGTAGGGGCCGATACTCCAAGAATGTTGTAAAATACTACATCCGAGATGTTAGCCTGCCTTACGTTAGGATATCTATCGCTGTAGACGTATATAACATCCCAACCGAGATGTACGGGACGACAGGAACGGGATTCTGCAAAACATTACCAGCGAGGGGCTAGATGGGTTAGGTTAGGTTGTGATACGTTATAGACGTATATAATGTTCCCACCGAGAAGTAGGGTACGATATGCCAGGAATGTTGTAAAATATTGCATCCGAGATGATAGCCTGCCTTAGGTTAGGATATATAACGCTATAGACGTATATAATGTCCCAGCCGAGACGTACGGGACGACACGAACGGGATTCTGCAAAACATTACGAGCGATGGGCTAGATGTGTTAGGTTAGATTATATTACGTTATAGACCTATATAATGTTCCCACCGAGAAGTTGAGGCCGATGCGCCAGGAATGTTGTAAAATATTGCATCCGAGATGATAGCCTGCCTTAGGTTAGGATATATAACGCTATAGACGTATATAATATCCCAACCGAGTCGTACGGGTCGACAAGAACGGGATTCTGCAAAATATTACCAGCGAGGGGCTAGATGGGTTAGGTTAGGTTTTGTTACGTTATAGACGTGTATAATGTTCCCACCGCGAAGTAGGGGCCGATACTCCAAGAATGTTGTAAAATACTACATCCGAGATGTTAGCCTGCCTTACGTTAATATATATATCGCTGTAGACGTATATAGGGTCCCATCCGAGACGTACGGGACGACACGAACGGGATTCTGTAAAACATTACCAGCGAGGGGTAGATGTGTTAGGTTAGGTTATGTTACGTTATAGACCTATATAATGTTCCCACCGAGAAGCATGGGCCGACACGCCAGGAATGTTGTAAAATACTGCAACCGAGATGTTAGCATGCCTTAGGTTAGGATATATAACGCTGTAGACGTTTATAATGTCCCAACCGAGACGTACGGGACGACACGAACGGGATTATGTAAAACATTACCAGCGAGGGGCTAGATGGGTTAGGTTAGGTTGTGATACGTTATAAACGTATATAATGGTCCCACCGAGAAGTAGGGGCCGATATGCCAGGAATGTTGTAAAATACTATATCCGAGAAGTTAGCCTGCCTTAGGTTAGGATATATATCGCTGTAGACGTATATAATATCCCAACCGAGATGTACGGGACGACACGAACGGGATTCTGTAAAACATTGCAAACGAGGGGCTAGATGGGATAGGTTAGCTTATGTTACGTTACAGACGTATATAATGTTCCCACCGAGAAGTAGGGGCCGATACTCCAAGAATGTTGTAAAATACTACATCCGAGATGCTAGCCTGCCTTACGTTAGGATATATATCGCTGTAGACGTATATAACATCCCAACCGAGATGTACGGGACGACAGGAACGGGATTCTGCAAAACATTACCAGCGAGGGGCTAGATGGGTTAGGTTAGGTTATGTTACGTTATAGACGTGTATAATGTTCCCACCGAGAAGTAGACCCGATACGCCAGGAATGTTGTAAAATACTACATCCGAGATGTTAGCCTGCCTTAGGTTAGGATATATAACGCTAGAGTCGTATATAATATCCCAACCGAGATGTACCGGACGACAGGAACGGGATTCTGTAAAATATTACCAGCGAGGGGCTAGATGGGTTAGGTTAGGTTATGTTAAGTTATGGACATGTATAATGTTCCCACGGTGAAGTAGGGGCCGATACGCCAGGAATGTTGTAAAATACTATATCCGAGAAGTTAGCCTGCCTTAGGTTAGGATATATATCGCTGTAGACGTATATAATATCCCAACCGAGATGTACGGGACGACACGAACGGAATTCTGTAAAACATTGCCAACGAGGGGCTAGATGGGATAGGTTAGGTTATGTTACGTTACAGACGTTTATAATGTTCCCACCGAGAAGTAGGGGCCGATACTCCAAGAATGTTGTAAAATACTACATCCGAGATGTTAGCCTGCCGTACGTTAGGATATATATCGCTGTAGACGTATATAACATCCCAACCGAGATGTACGGGACGACAGGAACGGGATCCTGCAAAACATTACCAGCGAGGGGCTAGATAGGTTAGGTTAGGTTATGTTACGTTATAGACGTGTATAATGTTCCCGCCGAGAAGTAGAGCCGATACGCCAGGAATGTTGTAAAATACTGCATCCGAGATGTTAGCCTGCCTTAGGTTAGGATATATAACGCTATAGACGTATATAATATCCCAACCGAGATGTACGGGACGACACGAACGGGATTCTGTAAAACATTACCAGCGAGGGGCTGGATGGGTTAGGTTAGGTTATGTTACGTTATAGACGTATATAATGTTCCCACCCGGAAATAGGGGCCGATATTCCAAGAATGTTGTAAAATACTACATCCGAGATGTTAGCCTGCCTTACGTTAGGATATATAACGCTGTAGACGTATATAATGTCCCATCCGAGACGTACGGGACGACACGAACGGGATTCTGTAAAACATTACCAGCGAGGGGTAGATGTGTTAGGTTAGGTTATGTTACGTTACAGACGTATATAATGTTCCCACCGAGAAGTAGGGGCCGATACTCCAAGAATGTTGTAAAATACTACATCCGAGATGTTAGCCTGCCTTACGTTAGGATATATATCGCTGTAGACGTATATAACATCCCAACCGAGATGTACGGGACGACAGGAACGGGATTCTGCAAAACATTACCAGCGAGGGGCTAGATGGGTTAGGTTAGGTTGTGATACGTTATAGACGTATATAATGTTCCCACCGAGAAGTAGGGTACGATATGCCAGGAATGTTGTAAAATATTGCATCCGAGATGATAGCCTGCCTTAGGTTAGGATATATAACGCTATAGACTTATATAATGTCCCAGCCGAGACGTACGGGACGACACGAACGGGATTCTGTAAAACATTACGAGCGATGGGCTAGATGTGTTAGGTTAGGTTATATTACGTTATAGACCTATATAATGTTCCCACCGAGAAGTTGAGGCCGATGCGCCAGGAATGTTGTAAAATATTGCATCCGAGATGATAGCCTGCCTTAGGTTAGGATATATAACGCTATAGACGTATATAATATCCCAACCGAGTCGTACGGGTCGACAAGAACGGGATTCTGCAAAATATTACCAGCGAGGGGCTAGATGGGTTAGGTTAGGTTTTGTTACGTTATAGACGTGTATAATGTTCCCACCGCGAAGTAGGGGCCGATACTCCAAGAATGTTGTAAAATACTACATCCGAGATGTTAGCCTGCCTTACGTTAATATATATATCGCTGTAGACGTATATAGGGTCCCATCCGAGACGTACGGGACGACACGAACGGGATTCTGTAAAACATTACCAGCGAGGGGTAGATGTGTTAGGTTAGGTTATGTTACGTTATAGACCTATATAATGTTCCCACCAAGAAGCATGGGCCGATACGCCAGGAATGTTGTAAAATACTGCAACCGAGATGTTAGCCTGCCATAGGTTAGGATATATAACGCTGTAGACGTTTATAATGTCCCAACCGAGACGTACGGGACGACACGAACGGGATTCTGTAAAACATTACCAGCGAGGGGCTAGATGGGTTAGGTTAGGTTGTGATACGTTATAGACGTATATAATGTTCCCACCGAGAAGTAGGGGCCGATATGCCAGGAATGTTGTAAAATACTGCATCCGAGATGATAGCCTGGCTTAGGTTAGGATATATAACGCTGTAGACGTATATAATGTCCCAACCGAGACGTACGGGACGACACGAACGGGATTCTGTAAAACATTACGAGCGATGGGCTAGATGTGTTAGGTTAGGTTATATTACGTTATAGACCTATATAATGTTCCCACCGAGAAGTTGAGGCCGATGCGCCAGGAATGTTGTAAAATATTGCATCCGAGATGATAGCCTGCCTTAGGTTAGGATATATAACGCTATAGACGTATATAATATCCCAACCGAGTCGTACGGGTCGACAAGAACGGGATTCTGCAAAATGTTACCTGCGAGGGGCTAGATGGGTTAGGTTAGGTTTTGTTACGTTATAGACGTGTATATTGTTCCCACCGCGAAGTAGGGGCCGATACTCCAAGAATGTTGTAAAATACTACATCCGAGATGTTAGCCTGCCTTACGTTAATATATATATCGCTGTAGACGTATATAGGGTCCCATCCGAGACGTACGGGACGACACGAACGGGATTCTGTAAAACATTACCAGCGAGGGGCTAGATGGGTTAGGTTAGGTTATGTTACGTTATAGACGTATATAATGTTCCCACCGAGAAGTAGAGGCCGATCCTACAGAAATGTTGTAAAATAATATATCCGAGAAATTAGCCTGCCTTAGGTTAGGATATACATCGCCGTAGACGTTTATAATGTCTCATCCGAGACGTACGGGACGACAGGGACGGGATTCTGTAAAATATTACCAGCGAGGGGCTAGATGGGTTAGGATAGGTTGTGATACGTTATAAACGTATATAATGGTCCCACCGAGAAGTAGGGGCCGATATGCCAGGAATGTTGTAAAATACTGCAACCGAGATGTTATCCTGCCTTAGGTTAGGATACATAACGCTATAGACGTATATAATATCCCAACCGAGACGTACGGGACGACACGAGCGGGATTCTGTAAAACATTACCAGCGAGGGGCTAGATGGGTTAGGTTGGATTATATTACGTTATAGACGTATATAATTTTCCCACCGAGAAGTAGAGGCCGATCCTACAGAAATGTTGTAAAATACTATATCCGAGAAGTTAGCCTGCCTTAGGTTAGTCTATATATCGCTGTAGACGTTTATAATGTCTCATCCGAGACGTACGGGACGACAGGGACAGGATTCTGTAAAATATTACCAGCGAGGGGCTAGATGGGTTAGGTTAGGTTGTGATACGTTATAGACGTATATAATGTTCCCACCGAGAAGTAGGGGCCGATATGCCAGGAATGTTGTAAAATACTGCATCCGAGATGATAGCCTGGCTTAGGTTAGGATATATAACGCTGTAGACGTATATAATGTCCCAGCCGAGACGTACGGGACGACACGAACGGGATTCTGTAAAACATTACGAGCGATGGGCTAGATGTGTTAGGTTAGGTTATATTACGTTATAGACCTATATAATGTTCCCACCGAGAAGTTGAGGCCGATGCGCCAGGAATGTTGTAAAATATTGCATCCGAGATGATAGCCTGCCTTAGGTTAGGATATATAACGCTATAAACGTATATAATATCCCAACCGAGTCGTACGGGTCGACAAGAACGGGATTCTGCAAAATATTACCAGCGAGGGGCTAGATGGGTTAGGTTAGGTTTTGTTACGTTATAGACGTGTATAATGTTCCCACCGCGAAGTAGGGGCCGATACTCCAAGAATGTTGTAAAATACTACATCCGAGATGTTAGCCTGCCTTACGTTAATATATATATCGCTGTAGACGTATATAGGGTCCCATCCGAGGCGTACGGGACGACACGAACGGGATTCTGTAAAACATTACCAGCGAGGGGTAGATGTGTTAGGTTAGGTTATGTTACGTTATAGACCTATATAATGTTCCCACCGAGAAGCATGGGCCGATAAGCCAGGTATGTTGTAAAATACTGCAACCGAGATATTAGCCTGCCTTAGGTTAGGATATATAACGCTGTAGACGTTTATAATGTCCCAACCGAGACGTACGGGACGACACGAACGGGATTCTGTAAAACATTACCAGCGAGGTGCTAGATGGGTTAGGTTAGGTTATGTTACGTTATAGACGTGTATAATGTTCCCGCCGAGAAGTAGAGCCGATACGCCAGGAATGTTGTAAAATACTGCATCCGAGATGTTAGCCAGCCTTAGGTTAGGATATATAACACTATAGACGTATATAATATCCCAACCGAGATGTACGGGACGACACGAATTGGATTCTGTGAAATATTACCAGCGAGGGGCTAGATGGGTTAGGTTAGGTTGTGATACGTTATAAACGTATATAATGGTCCCACCGAGAAGTAGGGGCGGATACGCCAGGAATGGCGTAAAATACAGCATCCGAGATGTTAGCCTGCCTTAGGGTAGGACATATAACGCTGTAGACGTATATAGGGTCCCATCCGAGACGTACGGGACGACACGAACGGGATTCTGTAAAACATTACCAGCGAGGGGTAGATGTGTTAGGTTAGGTTATGTTACGTTATAGACCTATATAATGTTCCCACCGAGAAGCATGGGCCGATACGCCAGGAATGTTGTAAAATACTGCAACCGAGATGTTAGCCTGCCTTAGGGTAGGATATATAACGCTGTAGACGTTTATAATGTCCCAACCGAGACGTACGGGACGACACGAACGGGATTCTGTAAAACATTACCAGCGAGGGGCTAGATGGGTTAGGTTAGGTTGTGATACGTTATAAACGTATATAATTTTCCCACCGAGAAGTAGAGGCCGATCCTACAGAAATGTTGTAAAATACTATATCCGAGAAGTTAGCCTGCCTTAGGTTACGATATATATCGCTGTAGACGTTTATAATGTCTCATCCGAGACGTACGGGACGACAGGGACGGGATTCTGTAAAATATTACCAGCGAGGGGCTAGATGGGTTAGGTTAGGTTGTGATACGTTATAGACGTATATAATGTTCCCACCAAGAAGCATGGGCCGATACGCCAGGAATGTTGTAAAATACTGCAACCGAGATGTTAGCCTGCCATAGGTTAGGATATATAACGCTGTAGACGTTTATAATGTCCCAACCGAGACGTACGGGACGACACGAACGGGATTCTGTAAAACATTACCAGCGAGGGGCTAGATGGGTTAGGTTAGGTTGTGATACGTTATAGACCTATATAATGTTCCCACCGAGAAGTTGAGGCCGATGCGCCAGGAATGTTGTAAAATATTGCATCCGAGATGATAGCCTGCCTTAGGTTAGGATATATAACGCTGTAGACGTTCATAATGTCCCAACCGAGACGTACGGGACGACACGAACGGGATTCTGTAAAACATTACCAGCGAGGGGCTAGATGGGTTAGGTTAGGTTGTGATACGTTATAAACGTATATAATGGTCCCACCGAGAATTAGAGGCCGATATGCCAGGAATGTTGTAAAATACTGCATCCGAGATGATAGCTTGCCTTAGGTTAGGATATATAACGCTATAGACGTATGTAATATTCCAACCGAGATGTACGGGACGTCACGAACGGGATTCTGTAAAACATTGCCAACGAGGGGCTAGATGGCATAGGTTAGGTTATGTTACGTTATAGACGTATATAATGTTCCCACCGAGAAGTATGGGCCGATACGCCAGGAATGTTGTAAAATACTGCATCCGAGATGTTAGCCTGCCTTAGGTTAGGTATATAACGCTAGAGTCGTATATAATATCCCAACCGAGATGTACGGGACGACACGAACGGGAATCTGTAAAACATTACCAGCGAGGGGCTAGATGTGTTAGGTTAGGTTATGTTACGTTATAGACGTATATAATGTTCCCACCGAGAAGTAGAGGCCGATCCTACAGAAATGTTGTAAAATAATATATCCGAGAAATTAGCCTGCCTTAGGTTAGGATATACATCGCCGTAGACGTTTATAATGTCTCATCCGAGACGTACGGGACGACAGGGACGGGATTCTGTAAAACATTACCAGCGAGGGGCTAGATGGGTTAGGTTAGGTTGTGATACGTTATAAACGTATATAATGGTCCCACCGAGAAGTAGGGGCCGATATGCCAGGAATGTTGTAAAATAATATATCCGAGAAATTAGCCTGCCTTAGGTTAGGATATATATCGCCGTAGACGTTTATAATGTCTCATCCGAGACGCACGGGACGACAGGGACGGGATTCTGTAAAATATTACCAGCGAGGGGCTAGATGGGATAGGTTAGGTTATGTTACGTTACAGACGTATCTAATGTTCCCACCGAGAAGTAGGGGCCGATACTCCAAGAATGTTGTAAAATACTACATCCGAGATGTTAGCCTGCCTTACGTTAGGATATATATCGCTGTAGACGTATATAACATCCCAACCGAGATGTACGGGACGACAGGAACGGGATTCTGCAAAACATTACCAGCGAGGGGCTAGATGGGTTAGGTTAGGTTATGTTACGTTATAGACCTATATAATGTTCCCACCGAGAAGTTGAGGCCGATGCGCCAGGAATGTTGTAAAATATTGCATCCGAGATGATAGCCTGCCTTAGGTTAGGATATATAACGCTATAGACGTATATAATATCCCAACCGAGCCGTACGGGTCGACAAGAACGGGATTCTGCGAAATATTACCAGCGAGGGGCTAGATGGGTTAGGTTAGGTTTTGTTACGTTATAGACGTGTATAATGTTCCCACCGCGAAGTAGGGGCCGATACTCCAAGAATGTTGTAAAATACTACATCCGAGATGTTAGCCTGCCTTACGTTAATATATATATCGCTGTAGACGTATATAGGGTCCCATCCGAGACGTACGGGACGACACGAACGGGATTCTGTAAAACATTACCAGCGAGGGGTAGATGTGTTAGGTTAGGTTATGTTACGTTATAGACCTATATAATGTTCCCACCGAGAAGCATGGACCGATACGCCAGGAATGTTGTAAAATACTGCAACCGAGATGTTAGCCTGCCTTAGGTTAGGATATATAACGCTGTAGACGTTTATAATGTCCCAACCGAGACGTACGGGACGACACGAAAGGGATTCTGTAAAACATTACCAGCGAGGGGCTAGATGGGTTAGGTTAGGTTGTGATACGTTATAAACGTATATAATGGTCCCACCGAGAAGTAGGGGCCGATATGCCAGGAATGTTGTAAAATACTATAACCGAGAAGTTAGCCTGCCTTAGGTTAGGATATATATCGCTGTAGACGTATATAATATCCCAACCGAGATGTACGGGACGACACGAACGGGATTCTTTAAAACATTGCAAACGAGGGGCTAGATGGGATAGGTTAGGTTATGTTACGCTACAGACGTATATAATGTTCCCACCGAGAAGTAGGGGCCGATACTCCAAGAATGTTGTAAAATACTACATCCGAGATGTTAGCCTGCCTTACGTTAGGATATATATCGCTGTAGACGTATATAACATCCCAACCGAGATGTACGGGACGACAGGAACGGGATTCTGCAAAACATTACCAGCGAGGGGCTAGATGGGTTAGGTTAGGTTATGTTACGTTATAGACGTGTATAATGTTCCCACCGAGAAGTAGAGCCGATACGCCAGGAATGTTGTAAAATATTGCATCCGAGATGATAGCCTGCCTTAGGTTAGGATATATAACGCTATAGACGTATATAATATCCCAACCGAGTCGTACGGGTCGACAAGAACGGGATTCTGCAAAATATTACCAGCGAGGGGCTAGATGGGTTAGGATAGGTTTTGTTACGTTATAGACGTGTATAATGTTCCCACCGCGAAGTAGGGGCCGATACTCCAAGAACGTTGTAAAATACTACATCCGAGATGTTAGCCTGCCTTACGTTAATATATATATCGCTGTAGACGTATATAGGGACCCATCCGAGACGTACGGGACGACACGAACGGGATTCTGTAAAACATTACCAGCGAGGGGTAGATGTGTTAGGTTAGGTTATGTTACGTTATAGACGTGTATAATGTTCCCGCCGAGAAGTAGATCCGATACGCCAGGAATGTTGTAAAATACTGCACCGGAGATGTTAGCCTGCCTTAGGTTAGGATATATAACGCTATAGACGTATATAATATCCCAACCGAGATGTACGGGACGACACGAACGGGATTCTGTAAAACATTACCAGCGAGGGGCTGGATGGGTTAGGTTAGGTTATGTTACGTTATAGACGTATATAATGTTCCCACCCGGAAATAGGGGCCGATACTCCAAGAATGTTGTAAAATACTACATCAGAGATGCTAGCCTGCCTTACGTTAGTATATATAACGCTGTAGACATATATAATGTCCCATCCGAGACGTACGGGACGACACGAACGGGTTTCTGTAAAACATTACCAGCGAGGGGTAGATGTGTTAGGTTAGGTTATGTTACGTTACAGACGTATATAATGTTCCCACCGAGAAGTAGGGGCCGATACTCCAAGAATGTTGTAAAATACTACATCCGAGATGTTAGCCTGCCTTACGTTAGGATATATATCGCTGTAGACGTATATAACATCCCAACCGAGATGTACGGGACGACAGGAACGGGATTCTGCAAAACATTACCAGCGAGGGGCTAGATGGGTTAGGTTAGGTTATGTTACGTTATAGACGTGTATAATGTTCCCACCGAGAAGTAGAGCCGATACGCTAGGAATGTTGTAAAATGCTGCATCCGAGATGTTAGCCTGCCTTAGGTTAGGATATATAACGCTATAGACGTATATAATATCCCAACCGAGATGTACGGGACGACACGAACTGGATTCTGTAAAACATTACCAGCGAGGGGCTGGATGGGTTAGGTTAGGTTATGTTACGTTATAGACGTATATAATGTTCCCAACGAGAAGTAGAGGCCGATCCTACAGAAATGTTGTAAAATAATATATCCGAGAAATTAGCATGCCTTAGGTTAGGATATATATCGCCGTAGACGTTTATAATGTCTCATCCGAGACGTACGGGACGACAGGGACGGGATTCTGTAAAATATTACCAGCGAGGGGCTAGATGGGTTAGGATAGGTTGTGATACGTTATAAACGTATATAATGGTCCCACCGAGAAGTAGGGGCCGATATGCCAGGAATGTTGTAAAATACTGCAACCGAGATGTTATCCTGCCTTAGGTTAGGATACATAACGCTATAGACGTATATAATATCCCAACCGAGACGTACGGGACGACACGAACGGGATTCTGTAAAACATTACCAGCGAGGGGCTAGATGGGTTAGGTTGGATTATATTACGTTATAGACGTATATAATTTTCCCACCGAGAAGTAGAGGCCGATCCTACAGAAATGTTGTAAAATACTATATCCGAGAAGTTAGCCTGCCTTAGGTTAGGATATATATCGCTGTAGACGTTTATAATGTCTCATCCGAGACGTACGGGACGACATGGACGGGATTCTGTAAAATATTACCAGCGAGGGGCTAGATGGGTTAGGTTAGGTTGTGAGACGTTATAGACGTATATAATGTTCCCACCGATAAGTAGGGGCCGATATGCCAGGAATGTTGTAAAATACTGCATCCGAGATGATAGCCTGGCTTAGGTTAGGATATATAACGCTGTAGACGTATATAATGTCCCAGCCGAGACGTACGGGACGACACGACCGGGATTCTGTAAAACATTACGAGCGATGGGCTAGATGTGTTAGGTTAGGTTATATTACGTTATAGACCTATATAATGTTCCCACCGAGAAGTTGAGGCCGATGCGCCAGGAATGTTGTAAAATATTGCATCCGAGATGATAGCCTGCCTTAGGTTAGGATATATAACGCTATAGACGTATATAATATCCCAACCGAGTCGTACGGGTCCACAAGAACGGGATTCTGCAAAATATTACCAGCGAGGGGCTAGATGGGTTAGGTTAGGTTTTGTTACATTATAGACGTGTATAATGTTCCCACCGCGAAGTAGGGGCCGATACTCCAAGAATGTTGTAAAATGCTACATCCGAGATGTTAGCCTGCCTTACGTCAATATATATATCGCTGTAGACGTATATAGGGTCCAATCCGAGACGTACGGGACGACACGAACGGGATTCTGTAAAACATTACCAGCGAGGGGTAGATGTGTTAGGATAGGTTATGTTACGTTAAAGACCTATATAATGTTCCCACCGAGAAGCATGTGCCGATACGCCAGGAATGTTGTAAAATACTGCAACCGAGATGTTAGCCTGCCTTAGGTTAGGATATATAACGCTGTAGACGTTTATAATGTCCCAACCGAGACGTACGGGACGACACGAACGGGATTCTGTAAAACATTACCAGCGAGGGGCTAGATGGGTTAGGTTAGGTTGTGATACGTTAAAAACGTATATAATGGTCCCACCGAGAAGTAGGGGCCGATATGCCAGGAATGTTGTAAAATACTATATCCGAGAAGTTAGCCTGCCTTAGGTTAGGATATATATCGCTGTAGACGTTTATAATGTCTCATCCGAGACGTACGGGACGACAGGGACGGGATTCTGTAAAATATTACCAGCGAGGGGCTAGATGGGTTAGGTTAGGTTGTGATACGTTATAGACGTATATAATGTTCCCACCGAGAAGTAGGGGCCGATATGCCAGGAATGTTGTAAAATACTGCATCCGAGATGTTAGCCTGCCTTACGTTAATATATATATCGCTGTAGACGTATATAGGGTCCCATCCGAGACGTACGGGACGACACGAACGGGATTCTGTAAAACATTACCAGCGAGTGGTAGATGTGTTAGGTTAGGTTATGTTACGTTATAGACCTATATAGTGTTTCCACCGAGAAGCATGGGCCGATACGCCAGAAATGTTGTAAAATACTGCAACCGAGATGTTATCCTGCCTTAGGTTAGGATATATAACGCTGTAGACGTTTATAATGTCCCAACCGAGACGTACGGGACGACACGAACGGGATTCTGTAAAACATTACCAGCGAGGGGCTAGATGGGTTAGGTTAGGTTGTGATACGTTATAAACGTATATAATGGTCCCACCGAGAAGTAGGGGCCGATATGCCAGGAATGTTGTAAAATACTGCATCCGAGATGATAGCTTGCCTTAGGTTAGGATATATAACGCTATAGACGTATATAATATTCCAACCTAGATGTACGGGACGTCACGAACGGGATTCTGTAAATCATTGCCAACGAGGGGCTAGATGGCATAGGTTAGGTTATGTTACGTTATAGACGTATATAATGATCCCACCGAGAAGTATGGGCCGATACGCCAGGAATGTTTTAAAATACTGCATCCGAGATGTTAGCCTGCCTTAGGTTAGGTATATAACGCTAGAGTCGTATATAATATCCCAACCGAGATGTACCGGACGACAGGAACGGGATTCTGTAAAATATTACCAGCGAGGGGCTAGATGGGATAGGTTAGGTTATGTTACGTTATAGACGTGTATAATGTTCCCACCGAGAAGTAGAGCCGATACGCTAGGAATGTTGTAAAATGCTGCTTCCGAGATGTTAGCCTGCCTTAGGTTAGGATATATAACGCTATAGACGTATATAATATCCCAACCGAGATGTACGGGACGACACGAACGGGATTCTGTAAAACATTACCAGCGAGGGGCTAGATGGGTTAGGTTAGGTTATGTTACGTTATAGACGTATATAATGTTCCCACCGAGAAGTAGAGGCCGATCCTACAGAAATGTTGTAAAATAATATATCCGAGAAATTAGCCTGCCTTAGGTTAGGATATATATCGCCGTAGACGTTTATAATGTCTCATCCGAGACGCACGGGACGACAGGGACGGGATTCTGTAAAATATTACCAGCGAGGGGCTAGATGGGTTAGGATAGGTTGTGATACGTTATAAACGTATATAATGGTCCCACCGAGAAGTAGGGGCCGATATGCCAGGAATGTTGTAAAATACTGCAACCGAGATGTTATCCTGCCTTAGGTTAGGATACATAACGCTATAGACGTATATAATATCCCAACCGAGACGTACGGGACGACACGACCGGGATTCTGTAAAACATTACCAGCGAGGGGCTAGATGGGTTAGGTTAGGTTTTGTTACGTTATAGACGTGTATAATGTTCCCACCGCGAAGTAGGGGCCGATACTCCAAGAATGTTGTAAAATACTACATCCGAGATGTTAGCCTGCCTTACGTTAATATATATATCGCTGTAGACGTATATAGGGTCCCATCCGAGACGTACGGGACGACACGAACGGGATTCTGTAAAACATTACCAGCGAGGGGTAGATGTGTTAGGTTAGGTTATGTTACGTTATAGACCTATATAATGTTCCCACCGAAAAGCATGGGCCGATACGCCAGGAATGTCGTAAAATACTGCAACCGAGATGTTAGCCTGCCTTAGGTTAGGATATATAACGCTGTAGACGTATATAATATCCCAACCGAGATGTACGGGACGACACGAAAGGGATTCTGTAAAACATTGCAAACGAGGGGCTAGATGGGTTAGGTTGGATTATATTACGTTATAGACGTATATAATTTTCCCACCGAGAAGTAGAGGCCGATCCTACAGAAATGTTGTAAAATACTATATCCGAGAAGTTAGCCTGCCTTAGGTTAGGATATATATCGCTGTAGACGTTTATAATGTCTCATCCGAGACGTACGGGACGACAGGGACGGGATTCTGTAAAATATTACCAGCGAGGGGCTAGATGGGTTAGGTTAGGTTGTGATACGTTATAGACGTATATAATGTTCCCACCGAGAAGTAGGGGCCGATATGCCAGGAATGTTGTAAAATACTGCATCCGAGATGATAGCCTGGCTTAGGTTAGGATATATAACGCTGTAGACGTATATAACATCCAACCGAGATGTACGCGACGACACGAACGGGATTCTGTAAAACATTACGAGCGATGGGCTAGATGTGTTAGGTTAGGTTATATTACGTTATAGACCTATATAGTGTTCCCACCGAGAAGTTGAGGCCGATGCGCCAGGAATGTTGTAAAATACTGCAACCGAGATGTTATCCTGCCTTAGGTTAGGATACATAACGCTATAGACGTATATAATATCCCAACCGAGACGTACGGGACGACACGAACGGGATTCTGTAAAACATTACCAGCGAGGGGCTAGATGGGTTAGGTTGGATTATATTACGTTATAGACGTATATAATTTTCCCACCGAGAAGTAGAGGCCGATCCTACAGAAATGTTGTAAAATACTATATCCGAGAAGTTAGCCTGCCTTAGGTTAGGATATATATCGCTGTAGACGTTTATAATGTCTCATCCGAGACGTACGGGACGACAGGGACGGGATTCTGTAAAATATTACCAGCGAGGGGATAGATGGGTTAGGTTAGGTTGTGATACGTTATAGACGTATATAATGTTCCCACCGAGAAGTAGGGGCCGATATGCCAGGAATGTTGTAAAATACTGCATCCGAGATGTTAGCCTGCCTTACGTTAATATATATATCGCTGTAGACGTATATAGGGTCCCATCCGAGACGTACGGGACGACACGAACGGGATTCTGTAAAACATTACCAGCGAGGGGTAGATGTGTTAGGTTAGGTTATGTTACGTTATAGACCTATATAGTGTTCCCACCGAGAAGCATGGGCCGATACGCCAGGAATGTTGTAAAATACTGCAACCGAGATGTTATCCTGCCTTAGGTTAGGATATATAACGCTGTAGACGTTTATAATGTCCCAACCGAGACGTACGGGACGACACGAACGGGATTCTGTAAAACATTACCAGCGAGTGGCTAGATGGGTTAGGTTAGGTTGTGATACGTTATAAACGTATATAATGGTCCCACCGAGAAGTAGGGGCCGATATGCCAGGAATGTTGTAAAATACTGCATCCGAGATGATAGCTTGCCTTAGGTTAGGATATATAACGCTATAGACGTATATAATATTCCAACCGAGATGTACGGGACGTCACGAACGGGATTCTGTAAAACATTGCCAACGAGGGGCTAGATGGCATAGGTTAGGTTATGTTACGTTATAGACGTATATAATGTTCCCACCGAGAAGTATGGGCCGATACGCCAGGAATGTTGTAAAATACTGCATCCGAGATGTTAGCCTGCCTTAGGTTAGGTATATAACGCTAGAGTCGTATATAATATCCCAACCGAGATGTACCGGACGACAGGAACGGGATTCTGTAAAATATTACCAGCGAGGGGCTAGATGGGATAGGTTAGGTTATGTTACGTTATAGACGTGTATAATGTTCCCACCGAGAAGTAGGGGCCGATATGCCAGGTATGTTGTAAAATACTATATCCGAGAAGTTAGCCTGCCTTAGGTTAGGATATATATCGCTGTAGACGTATATAATATCCCAACCGAGATGTACGGGACGACACGAAAGGGATTCTGTAAAACATTGCAAACGAGGGGCTAGATGGGTTAGGTTGGATTATATTACGTTATAGACGTATATAATTTTCCCACCGAGAAGTAGAGGCCGATCCTACAGAAATGTTGTAAAATACTATATCCGAGAAGTTAGCCTGCCTTAGGTTAGGATATATATCGCTGTAGACGTTTATAATGTCTCATCCGAGACGTACGGGACGACAGGGACGGGATTCTGTAAAATATTACCAGCGAGGGGCTAGATGGGTTAGGTTAGGTTGTGATACGTTATAGACGTATATAATGTTCCCACCGAGAAGTAGGGGCCGATATGCCAGGAATGTTGTAAAATACTGCATCCGAGATGATAGCCTGGCTTAGGTTAGGATATATATCGCTGTAGACGTATATAGGGTCCCATCCGAGACGTACGGGACGACACGAACGGGATTCTGTAAAACATTACCAGCGAGGGGTAGATGTGTTAGGTTAGGTTATGTTACGTTATAGACCTATATAGTGTTCCCACCGAGAAGCATGGGCCGATACGCCAGGAATGTTGTAAAATACTGCAACCGAGATGTTATCCTGCCTTAGGTTAGGATATATAACGCTGTAGACGTTTATAATGTCCCAACCGAGACGTACGGGACGACACGAACGGGATTCTGTAAAACATTACCAGCGAGGGGCTAGATGGGTTAGGTTAGGTTGTGATACGTTATAAACGTATATAATGGTCCCACCGAGAAGTAGGGCCGATATGCCAGGAATGTTGTAAAATACTGCATCCGAGATGATAGCTTGCCTTAGGTTAGGATATATAACGCTATAGACGTATATAATATTCCAACCGAGATGTACGGGACGTCACGAACGGGATTCTGTAAAACATTGCCAACGAGGGGCTAGATGGCATAGGTTAGGTTATGTTACGTTATAGACGTATATAATGTTCCCACCGAGAAGTATGGGCCGATACGCCAGGAATGTTGTAAAATACTGCATCCGAGATGTTAGCCTGCCTTAGGTTAGGTATATAACGCTAGAGTCGTATATAATATCCCAACCGAGATGTACCGGACGACAGGAACGGGATTCTGTAAAATATTACCAGCGAGGGGCTAGATGGGATAGGTTAGGTTATGTTACGTTATAGACGTGTATAATGTTCCCACCGAGAAGTAGAGCCGATACGCTAGGAATGTTGTAAAATGCTGCATCCGAGATGTTAGCCTGCCTTAGGTTAGGATATATAACGCTATAGACGTATATAATATCCCAACCGAGATGTACGGGACGACACGAACGGGATTCTGTAAAACATTACCAGCGAGGGGCTAGATGGGTTAGGTTAGGTTATGTTACGTTATAGACGTATATAATGTTCCCACCGAGAAGTAGAGGCCGATCCTACAGAAATGTTGTAAAATAATATATCCGAGAAATTAGCCTGCCTTAGGTTAGGATATATATCGCCGTAGACGTTTATAATGTCTCATCCGAGACGTACGGGACGACAGGGACGGGATTCTGTAAAATATTACCAGCGAGGGGCTAGATGGGTTAGGATAGGTTGTGATACGTTATAAACGTATATAATGGTCCCACCGAGAAGTAGGGGCCGATATGCCAGGAATGTTGTAAAATACTGCAACCGAGATGTTATCCTGCCTTAGGTTAGGATACATAACGCTATAGACGTATATAATATCCCAACCGAGACGTACGGGACGACACGAACGGGATTCTGTAAAACATTACCAGCGAGGTGCTAGATGGGTTAGGTTGGATTATATTACGTTATAAACGTATATAATTTTCCCACCGAGAAGTAGAGGCCGATCCTACAGAAATGTGGTAAAATACTATATCCGAGAAGTTAGCCTGCCTTAGGTTAGGATATATAACGCTGTAGACGTATATAATGTCCCAGCCGAGACGTACGGGACGACACGAACGGGATTCTGTAAAACATTACGAGCGATGGGCTAGATGTGTTAGGTTAGGTTATATTACGTTATAGACCTATATAATGTTCCCACCGAGAAGTTGAGGCCGATGCGCCAGGAATGTTGTAAAATATTGCATCCGAGATGATAGCCTGCCTTAGGTTAGGATATATAACGCTATAAACGTATATAATATCCCAACCGAGTCGTACGGGTCGACAAGAACGGGATTCTGCAAAATATTACCAGCGAGGGGCTAGATGGGTTAGGTTAGGTTTTGTTACGTTATAGACGTGTATAATGTTCCCACCGCGAAGTAGGGGCCGATACTCCAAGAATGTTGTAAAATACTACATCCGAGATGTTAGCCTGCCTTACGTTAATATATATATCGCTGTAGACGTATATAGGGTCCCATCCGAGACGTACGGGACGACACGAACGGGATTCTGTAAAACATTACCAGCGAGGGGTAGATGTGTTAGGTTAGGTTATGTAACGTTATAGACCTATATAATGTTCCCACCGAGAAGCATGGGCCGATACGCCAGGAATGTTGTAAAATATTGCATCCGAGATGATAGCCTGCCTTAGGTTAGGATATATAACGCTATAGACGTATATAATATCCCAACCGAGATGTACGGGACGACAAGAACGGGATTCTGTAAAACATTACCAGCGAGGGGCTAGATGGGTTAGGTTAGGTTATGTTACGTTATAGACGTATATAATGTTCCCACCGAGAAGTAGAGGCCGATCCTACAGAAATGTTGTAAAATAATATGTCCGAGAAATTAGCCTGCCTTAGGTTAGGATATATATCGCTGTAGACGTTTATAATGTCTGATCCGAGACGTACGGGACGACAGGGACGGGATTCTGTAAAATATTACCAGCGAGGGGCTAGATGGCTTAGGATAGGTTGTGATACGTTATAAACGTATATAATGGTCCCACCGAGAAGTAGGGGCCGATATGCCAGGAATGTTGTAAAATACTGCATCCGAGATGTTAGCCTGCCTTAGGTTAGGATATATAACGCTATAGACGTATATAATATCCCAACCGAGATGTACGGGACGACACGAACGGGATTCTGTAAAACATTACCAGCGAGGGGCTAGATGGGTTAGGTTAGGTTATGCTACGTTATAGACGTATATAATGTTCCCACCGAGAAGTAGAGCCGATACGCTAGGAATGTTGTAAAATGCTGCATCCGAGATGTTAGCCTGCCTTAGGTTAGGATATATAACGCTATAGACGTATATAATATCCCAACCGAGATGTACGGGACGACACGAACGGGATTCTGTAAAACATTACCAGCGAGGGGCTAGATGGGTTAGGTTAGGTTATGTTACGTTATAGACCTATATAATGTTCCCACCGAGAGGTTGAGGCCGATGCGCCAGGAATGTTGTAAAATATTGCATCCGAGATGATAGCCTGCCTTAGGTTAGGATATATAACGCTATAAACGTATATAATATCCCAACCGAGTCGTACGGGTCGACAAGAACGGGATTCTGCAAAATATTACCAGCGAGGGCAAGATGGGTTAGGTTAGGTTTTGTTACGTTATAGACGTGTATAATGTTCCCACCGCGAAGTAGGGGCCGATACTCCAAGAATGTTGTAAAATACTACATCCGAGATGTTAGCCTGCCTTACGTTAATATATATATCGCTGTAGACGTATATAGGGTCCCATCCGAGACGTACGGGACGACACGAACGGGATTCTGTAAAACATTACCAGCGAGGTGCTAGATGGGTTAGGTTGGATTATATTACGTTATAAACGTATATAATTTTCCCACCGAGAAGTAGAGGCCGATCCTACAGAAATGTGGTAAAATACTATATCCGAGAAGTTAGCCTGCCTTAGGTTAGGATATATAACGCTGTAGACGTATATAATGTCCCAGCCGAGACGTACGGGACGACACGAACGGGATTCTGTAAAACATTACGAGCGATGGGCTAGATGTGTTAGGTTAGGTTATATTACGTTATAGACCTATATAATGTTCCCACCGAGAAGTTGAGGCCGATGCGCCAGGAATGTTGTAAAATATTGCATCCGAGATGATAGCCTGCCTTAGGTTAGGATATATAACGCTATAAACGTATATAATATCCCAACCGAGTCGTACGGGTCGACAAGAACGGGATTCTGCAAAATATTACCAGCGAGGGGCTAGATGGGTTAGGTTAGGTTTTGTTACGTTATAGACGTGTATAATGTTCCCACCGCGAAGTAGGGGCCGATACTCCAAGAATGTTGTAAAATACTACATCCGAGATGTTAGCCTGCCTTACGTTAATATATATATCGCTGTAGACGTATATAGGGTCCCATCCGAGACGTACGGGACGACACGAACGGGATTCTGTAAGACATTACCAGCGAGGGGTAGATGTGTTAGGTTAGGTTATGTAACGTTATAGACCTATATAATGTTCCCACCGAGAAGCATGGGCCGATACGCCAGGAATGTTGTAAAATATTGCATCCGAGATGATAGCCTGCCTTAGGTTAGGATATATAACGCTATAGACGTATATAATAACCCAACCGAGATGTACGGGACGACAAGAACGGGATTCTGTAAAACATTACCAGCGAGGGGCTAGATGGGTTAGGTTAGGTTATGTTACGTTATAGACGTATATAATGTTCCCACCGAGAAGTAGAGGCCGATCCTACAGAAATGTTGTAAAATAATATGTCCGAGAAATTAGCCTGCCTTAGGTTAGGATATATATCGCTGTAGACGTTTATAATGTCTGATCCGAGACGTACGGGACGACAGGGACGGGATTCTGTAAAATATTACCAGCGAGGGGCTAGATGGCTTAGGATAGGTTGTGATACGTTATAAACGTATATAATGGTCCCACCGAGAAGTAGGGGCCGATATGCCAGGAATGTTGTAAAATACTGCATCCGAGATGTTAGCCTGCCTTAGGTTAGGATATATAACGCTATAGACGTATATAATATCCCAACCGAGATATACGGGACGACACGAACGGGATTCTGTAAAACATTACCAGCGAGGGGCTAGATGGGTTAGGTTAGGTTATGTTACGTTATAGACGTATATAATGTTCCCACCGAGAAGTAGAGCCGATACGCTAGGAATGTTGTAAAATGCTGCATCCGAGATGTTAGCCTGCCTTAGGTTAGGATATATAACGCTATAAACGTATATAATATCCCAACCGAGTCGTACGGGTCGACAAGAACGGGATTCTGCAAAATATTACCAGCGAGGGCAAGATGGGTTAGGTTAGGTTTTGTTACGTTATAGACGTGTATAATGTTCCCACCGCGAAGTAGGGGCCGATACTCCAAGAATGTTGTAAAATACTACATCCGAGATGTTAGCCTGCCTTACGTTAATATATATATCGCTGTAGACGTATATAGGGTCCCATCCGAGACGTACGGGACGACACGAACGGGATTCTGTAAAACATTACCAGCGAGGTGCTAGATGGGTTAGGTTGGATTATATTACGTTATAAACGTATATAATTTTCCCACCGAGAAGTAGAGGCCGATCCTACAGAAATGTGGTAAAATACTATATCCGAGAAGTTAGCCTGCCTTAGGTTAGGATATATAACGCTGTAGACGTATATAATGTCCCAGCCGAGACGTACGGGACGACACGAACGGGATTCTGTAAAACATTACGAGCGATGGGCTAGATGTGTTAGGTTAGGTTATATTACGTTATAGACCTATATAATGTTCCCACCGAGAAGTTGAGGCCGATGCGCCAGGAATGTTGTAAAATATTGCATCCGAGATGATAGCCTGCCTTAGGTTAGGATATATAACGCTATAAACGTATATAATATCCCAACCGAGTCGTACGGGTCGACAAGAACGGGATTCTGCAAAATATTACCAGCGAGGGCAAGATGGGTTAGGTTAGGTTTTGTTACGTTATAGACGTGTATAATGTTCCCACCGCGAAGTAGGGGCCGATACTCCAAGAATGTTGTAAAATACTACATCCGAGATGTTAGCCTGCCTTACGTTAATATATATATCGCTGTAGACGTATATAGGGTCCCATCCGAGACGTACGGGACGACACGAACGGGATTCTGTAAAACATTACCAGCGAGGGGTAGATGTGTTAGGTTAGGTTATGTTACGTTATAGACCTATATAATGTTCCCACCGAGAAGCATGGGCCGATACGCCAGGAATGTTGTAAAATACTGCAACCGAGATGTTAGCCTGCCTTAGGTTAGGATATATAACGCTGTAGACGTATATAATATCCCAACCGAGATGTACGGGACGACACGAACGGGATTCTGTAAAACATTGCAAACGAGGGGCTAGATGGGTTAGGTTGGATTATATTACGTTATAGACGTATATAATTTTCCCACCGAGAAGTAGAGGCCGATCCTACAGAAATGTTGTAAAATACTATATCCGAGAAGTTAGCCTGCCTTAGATTAGGATATATATCGCTGTAGACGTTTATAATGTCTCATCCGAGACGTACGGGACGACAGGGACGGGATTCTGTAAAATATTACCAGCGAGGGGCTAGATGGGTTAGGTTAGGTTGTGATACGTTATAGACGTATATAATGTTCCCACCGAGAAGTAGGGGCCGATATGCCAGGAATGTTGTAAAATACTGCATCCGAGATGATAGCCTGGCTTAGGTTAGGATACACAACGCTATAGACGTATATAATATCCCAACCGAGACGTACGGGACGACACGAACGGGATTCTGTAAAACATTACCAGCGAGGGGCTAGATGGGTTAGGTTGGATTATATTACGTTATAGACGTATATAATTTTCCCACCGAGAAGTAGAGGCCGATCCTACAGAAATGTTGTAAAATACTATATCCGAGAAGTTAGCCTGCCTTAGGTTAGGATATATATCGCTGTAGACGTTTATAATGTCTCATCCGAGACGTACGGGACGACACGAACGGGATTCTGTAAAACATTACCAGCGAGGGGCTAGATGGGTTAGGTTAGGTTGTGATACGTTATAAACGTATATAATTTTCCCACCGAGAAGTAGAGGCCGATCCTACAGAAATGTTGTAAAATACTATATCCGAGAAGTTAGCCTGCCTTAGGTTAGGATATATAACGCTGTAGACGTATATAATGTCCCTGCCGAGACGTACGGGACGACACGAACGGGATTCTGTAAAACATTACGAGCGATGGGCTAGATGTGTTAGGTTAGGTTATATTACGTTATAGACCTATATAATGTTCCCACCGAGAAGTTGAGGCCGATGCGCCAGGAATGTTGTAAAATATTGCATCCGAGATGATAGCCTGCCTTAGGTTAGGATATATAACGCTATAAACGTATATAATATCCCAACCGAGTCGTACGGGTCGACAAGAACGGGATTCTGCAAAATATTACCAGCGAGGGGCTAGATGGGTTAGGTTAGGTTTTGTTGCGTTATAGACGTGTATAATGTTCCCACCGCGAAGTAGGGGCCGATACTCCAAGAATGTTGTAAAATACTACATCCGAGATGTTAGCCTGCCTTACGTTAATATATATATCGCTGTAGACGTATATAGGGTCCCATCCGAGACGTACGGGACGACACGAACGGGATTCTGTAAAACATTACCAGCGAGGGGTAGATGTGTTAGGTTAGGTTATGTTACGTTATAGACCTATATAATGTTCCCACCGAGAAGCATGGGCCGATACGCCAGGGATGTTGTAAAATACTGCAACCGAGATGTTAGCCTGCCTTAGGTTAGGATATATAACGCTGTAGACGTTTATAATGTCCCAACCGAGACGTACGGGACGACACGAACGGCATTCTGTAAAACATTACCAGCGAGGGGCTAGATGGGTTAGGTTAGGTTGTGATACGTTATAAACGTATATAATGGTCCCACCGAGAAGTAGGGGCCGATATGCCAGGTATGTTGTAAAATACTATATCCGAGAAGTTAGCCTGCCTTAGGTTAGGATATATATCGCTGTAGACGTATATAATATCCCAACCGAGATGTACGGGACGACACGAACGGGATTCTGTAAAACATTGCAAACGAGGGGCTAGATGGGTTAGGTTGGATTATATTACGTTATAGACGTATATAATTTTCCCGCCGAGAAGTAGAGGCCGATCCTACAGAAATGTTGTAAAATACTATATCCGAGAAGTTAGCCTGCCTTAGATTAGGATATATATCGCTGTAGGCGTTTATAATGTCTCATCCGAGACGTACGGGACGACAGGGACGGGATTCTGTAAAATATTACCAGCGAGGGGCTAGATGGGTTAGGTTAGGTTGTGATACGTTATAGACGTATATAATGTTCCCACCGAGAAGTAGGGGCCGATATGCCAGGAATGTTGTAAAATACTGCATCCGAGATGATAGCCTGGCTTAGGTTAGGATATATAACGCTGTAGACGTATATAACATCCAACCGAGATGTACGGGACGACACGAACGGGATTCTGTAAAACATTACGAGCGATGGGCTAGATGTGTTAGGTTAGGTTATATTACGTTATAGACCTATATAATGTTCCCACCGAGAAGTTGAGGCCGATGCGCCAGGAATGTTGTAAAATATTGCATCAGAGATGATAGCCTGCCTTAGGTTAGGATATATAACGCTATAGACGTATATAATATCCCAACCGAGATGTACGGGACGACACGAACGGGATTCTGTAAAACATTACCAGCGAGGGGCTAGATGGGTTAGGTTAGGTTGTGATACGTTATAGACGTATATAATGTTCCCACCGAGAAGTAGGGGCCGATATGCCAGGAATGTTGTAAAATACTGCATCCGAGATGATAGCCTGGCTTAGGTTAGGATATATAACGCTGTAGACGTATATAACATCCAACCGAGATGTACGGGACGACACGAACGGGATTCTGTAAAACATTACGAGCGATGGGCTAGATGTGTTAGGTTAGGTTATATTACGTTATAGACCTATATAATGTTCCCACCGAGAAGTTGAGGCCGATGCGCCAGGAATGTTGTAAAATATTGCATCCGAGATGATAGCCTGCCTTAGGTTAGGATATATAACGCTATAGACGTATATAATATCCCAACCGAGATGTACGGGACGACACGAACGGGATTCTGTAAAACATTACCAGCGAGGGGCTAGATGGGTTAGGTTAGGTTATGTTACGTTATAGACGTATATAATGTTCCCACCGAGAAGTAGAGGCCGATCCTACAGAAATGTTGTAAAATAATATGTCCGAGAAATTAGCCTGCCTTAGGTTAGGATATATATCGCTGTAGACGTTTATAATGTCTGATCCGAGACGTACGGGACGACAGGGACGGGATTCTGTAAAATATTACCAGCGAGGGGCTAGATGGGTTAGGATAGGTTGTGATACGTTATAAACGTATATAATGGTCCCACCGAGAAGTAGGGGCCGATATGCCAGGAATGTTGTAAAATACTGCAACCGAGATGTTATCCTGCCTTAGGTTAGGATACATAACGCTATAGACGTATATAATATCCCAACCGAGACGTACGGGACGACACGAACGGGATTCTGTAAAACATTACCAGCGAGGGGCTAGATGGGTTAGGTTGGATTATATTACGTTATAGACGTATATAATTTTCCCACCGAGAAGTAGAGGCCGATCCTACAGAAATGTTGTAAAATACTATATCCGAGAAGTTAGCCTGCCTTAGGTTAGGATATATATCGCTGTAGACGTTTATAATGTCTCATCCGAGACGTACGGGACGACACGAACGGGATTCTGTAAAACATTACCAGCGAGGGGCTAGATGGGTTAGGTTAGGTTGTGATACGTTATAAACGTATATAATTTTCCCACCGAGAAGTAGAGGCCGATCCTACAGAAATGTTGTAAAATACTATATCCGAGAAGTTAGCCTGCCTTAGGTTAGGATATATAACGCTGTAGACGTATATAATGTCCCAGCCGAGACGTACGGGACGACACGAACGGGATTCTGTAAAACATTACGAGCGATGGGCTAGATGTGTTAGGTTAGGTTATATTACGTTATAGACCTATATAATGTTCCCACCGAGAAGTTGAGGCCGATGCGCCAGGAATGTTGTAAAATATTGCATCCGAGATGATAGCCTGCCTTAGGTAAGGATATATAACGCTATAAACGTATATAATATCCCAACCGAGTCGTACGGGTCGACAAGAACGGGATTCTGCAAAATATTACCAGCGAGGGGCTAGATGGGTTAGGTTAGGTTTTGTTACGTTATAGACGTGTATAATGTTCCCACCGCGAAGTAGGGGCCGATACTCCAAGAATGTTGTAAAATACTACATCCGAGATGTTAGCCTGCCTTACGTTAATATATATATCGCTGTAGACGTATATAGGGTCCCATCCGAGACGTACGGGACGACACGAACGGGATTCTGTAAAACATTACCAGCGAGGGGTAGATGTGTTAGGTTAGGTTATGTTACGTTATAGACCTATATAATGTTCCCACCGAGAAGCATGGGCCGATACGCCAGGAATGTTGTAAAATACTGCAACCGAGATGTTAGCCTGCCTTAGGTTAGGATATATAACGCTGTAGACGTTTATAATGTCCCAACCGAGACGTACGGGACGACACGAACGGCATTCTGTAAAACATTACCAGCGAGGGGCTAGATGGGTTAGGTTAGGTTGTGATACGTTATAAACGTATATAATGGTCCCACCGAGAAGTAGGGGCCGATATGCCAGGTATGTTGTAAAATACTATATCCGAGAAGTTAGCCTGCCTTAGGTTAGGATATATATCGCTGTAGACGTATATAATATCCCAACCGAGATGTACGGGACGACACGAACGGGATTCTGTAAAACATTGCAAACGAGGGGCTAGATGGGTTAGGTTGGATTATATTACGTTATAGACGTATATAATTTTCCCACCGAGAAGTAGAGGCCGATCCTACAGAAATGTTGTAAAATACTATATCCGAGAAATTAGCCTGCCTTAGGTTAGGATATATATCGCTGTAGACGTTTATAATGTCTCATCCGAGACGTACGGGACGACAGGGACGGGATTCTGTAAAATATTACCAGCGAGGGGCTAGATGGGTTAGGTTAGGTTGTGATACGTTATAGACGTATATAATGTTCCCACCGAGAAGTAGGGGCCGATATGCCAGGAATGTTGTAAAATACTGCATCCGAGATGATAGCCTGGCTTAGGTTAGGATATATAACGCTGTAGACGTATATAACATCCAACCGAGATGTACGGGACGACACGAACGGGATTCTGTAAAACATTACGAGCGATGGGCTAGATGTGTTAGGTTAGGTTATATTACGTTATAGACCTATATAATGTTCCCACCGAGAAGTTGAGGCCGATGCGCCAGGAATGTTGTAAAATATTGCATCCGAGGTGATAGCCTGCCTTAGGTTAGGATATATAACGCTATAGACGTATATAATATCCCAACCGAGATGTACGGGACGACACGAACGGGATTCTGTAAAACATTACCAGCGAGGGGCTAGATGGGTTAGGTTAGGTTATGTTACGTTATAGACGTATATAATGTTCCCACCGAGAAGTAGAGGCCGATCCTACAGAAATGTTGTAAAATAATATGTCCGAGAAATTAGCCTGCCTTAGGTTAGGATATATATCGCTGTAGACGTTTATAATGTCTGATCCGAGACGTACGGGACGACAGGGACGGGATTCTGTAAAATATTACCAGCGAGGGGCTAGATGGGTTAGGATAGGTTGTGATACGTTATAAACGTATATAATGGTCCCACCGAGAAGTAGGGGCCGATATGCCAGGAATGTTGTAAAATACTGCAACCGAGATGTTATCCTGCCTTAGGTTAGGATACATAACGCTATAGACGTATATAATATCCCAACCGAGACGTACGGGACGACACGAACGGGATTCTGTAAAACATTACCAGCGAGGGGCTAGATGGGTTAGGTTGGATTATATTACGTTATAGACGTATATAATTTTCCCACCGAGAAGTAGAGGCCGATCCTACAGAAATGTTGTAAAATACTATATCCGAGAAGTTAGCCTGCCTTAGGTTAGGATATATATCGCTGTAGACGTTTATAATGTCTCATCCGAGACGTACGGGACGACACGAACGGGATTCTGTAAAACATTACGAGCGATGGGCTAGATGTGTTAGGTTAGGTTATATTACGTTATAGACCTATATAATGTTCCCACCGAGAAGTTGAGGCCGATGCGCCAGGAATGTTGTAAAATATTGCATCCGAGATGATAGCCTGCCTTAGGTTAGGATATATAACGCTATAAACGTATATAATATCCCAACCGAGTCGTACGGGTCGACAAGAACGGGATTCTGCAAAATATTACCAGCGAGGGGCTAGATGGGTTAGGTTAGGTTTTGTTGCGTTATAGACGTGTATAATGTTCCCACCGCGAAGTAGGGGCCGATACTCCAAGAATGTTGTAAAATACTACATCCGAGATGTTAGCCTGCCTTACGTTAATATATATATCGCTGTAGACGTATATAGGGTCCCATCCGAGACGTACGGGACGACACGAACGGGATTCTGTAAAACATTACCAGCGAGGGGTAGATGTGTTAGGTTAGGTTATGTTACGTTATAGACCTATATAATGTTCCCACCGAGAAGCATGGGCCGATACGCCAGGGATGTTGTAAAATACTGCAACCGAGATGTTAGCCTGCCTTAGGTTAGGATATATAACGCTGTAGACGTTTATAATGTCCCAACCGAGACGTACGGGACGACACGAACGGCATTCTGTAAAACATTACCAGCGAGGGGCTAGATGGGTTAGGTTAGGTTGTGATACGTTATAAACGTATATAATGGTCCCACCGAGAAGTAGGGGCCGATATGCCAGGTATGTTGTAAAATACTATATCCGAGAAGTTAGCCTGCCTTAGGTTAGGATATATATCGCTGTAGACGTATATAATATCCCAACCGAGATGTACGGGACGACACGAACGGGATTCTGTAAAACATTGCAAACGAGGGGCTAGATGGGTTAGGTTGGATTATATTACGTTATAGACGTATATAATTTTCCCGCCGAGAAGTAGAGGCCGATCCTACAGAAATGTTGTAAAATACTATATCCGAGAAGTTAGCCTGCCTTAGATTAGGATATATATCGCTGTAGACGTTTATAATGTCTCATCCGAGACGTACGGGACGACAGGGACGGGATTCTGTAAAATATTACCAGCGAGGGGCTAGATGGGTTAGGTTAGGTTGTGATACGTTATAGACGTATATAATGTTCCCACCGAGAAGTAGGGGCCGATATGCCAGGAATGTTGTAAAATACTGCATCCGAGATGATAGCCTGGCTTAGGTTAGGATATATAACGCTGTAGACGTATATAACATCCAACCGAGATGTACGGGACGACACGAACGGGATTCTGTAAAACATTACGAGCGATGGGCTAGATGTGTTAGGTTAGGTTATATTACGTTATAGACCTATATAATGTTCCCACCGAGAAGTTGAGGCCGATGCGCCAGGAATGTTGTAAAATATTGCATCAGAGATGATAGCCTGCCTTAGGTTAGGATATATAACGCTATAGACGTATATAATATCCCAACCGAGATGTACGGGACGACACGAACGGGATTCTGTAAAACATTACCAGCGAGGGGCTAGATGGGTTAGGTTAGGTTGTGATACGTTATAGACGTATATAATGTTCCCACCGAGAAGTAGGGGCCGATATGCCAGGAATGTTGTAAAATACTGCATCCGAGATGATAGCCTGGCTTAGGTTAGGATATATAACGCTGTAGACGTATATAACATCCAACCGAGATGTACGGGACGACACGAACGGGATTCTGTAAAACATTACGAGCGATGGGCTAGATGTGTTAGGTTAGGTTATATTACGTTATAGACCTATATAATGTTCCCACCGAGAAGTAGGGGCCGATATGCCAGGAATGTTGTAAAATACTGCAACCGAGATGTTATCCTGCCTTAGGTTAGGATACATAACGCTATAGACGTATATAATATCCCAACCGAGTCGTACGGGTCGACAAGAACGGGATTCTGCAAAATATTACCAGCGAGGGGCTAGATGGGTTAGGTTAGGTTTTGTTGCGTTATAGACGTGTATAATGTTCCCACCGCGAAGTAGGGGCCGATACTCCAAGAATGTTGTAAAATACTACATCCGAGATGTTAGCCTGCCTTACGTTAATATATATATCGCTGTAGACGTATATAGGGTCCCATCCGAGACGTACGGGACGACACGAACGGGATTCTGTAAAACATTACCAGCGAGGGGTAGATGTGTTAGGTTAGGTTATGTTACGTTATAGACCTATATAATGTTCCCACCGAGAAGCATGGGCCGATACGCCAGGGATGTTGTAAAATACTGCAACCGAGATGTTAGCCTGCCTTAGGTTAGGATATATAACGCTGTAGACGTTTATAATGTCCCAACCGAGACGTACGGGACGACACGAACGGCATTCTGTAAAACATTACCAGCGAGGGGCTAGATGGGTTAGGTTAGGTTGTGATACGTTATAAACGTATATAATGGTCCCACCGAGAAGTAGGGGCCGATATGCCAGGTATGTTGTAAAATACTATATCCGAGAAGTTAGCCTGCCTTAGGTTAGGATATATATCGCTGTAGACGTATATAATATCCCAACCGAGATGTACGGGACGACACGAACGGGATTCTGTAAAACATTGCAAACGAGGGGCTAGATGGGTTAGGTTGGATTATATTACGTTATAGACGTATATAATTTTCCCGCCGAGAAGTAGAGGCCGATCCTACAGAAATGTTGTAAAATACTATATCCGAGAAGTTAGCCTGCCTTAGATTAGGATATATATCGCTGTAGACGTTTATAATGTCTCATCCGAGACGTACGGGACGACAGGGACGGGATTCTGTAAAATATTACCAGCGAGGGGCTAGATGGGTTAGGTTAGGTTGTGATACGTTATAGACGTATATAATGTTCCCACCGAGAAGTAGGGGCCGATATGCCAGGAATGTTGTAAAATACTGCATCCGAGATGATAGCCTGGCTTAGGTTAGGATATATAACGCTGTAGACGTATATAACATCCAACCGAGATGTACGGGACGACACGAACGGGATTCTGTAAAACATTACGAGCGATGGGCTAGATGTGTTAGGTTAGGTTATATTACGTTATAGACCTATATAATGTTCCCACCGAGAAGTTGAGGCCGATGCGCCAGGAATGTTGTAAAATATTGCATCAGAGATGATAGCCTGCCTTAGGTTAGGATATATAACGCTATAGACGTATATAATATCCCAACCGAGATGTACGGGACGACACGAACGGGATTCTGTAAAACATTACCAGCGAGGGGCTAGATGGGTTAGGTTAGGTTGTGATACGTTATAGACGTATATAATGTTCCCACCGAGAAGTAGGGGCCGATATGCCAGGAATGTTGTAAAATACTGCATCCGAGATGATAGCCTGGCTTAGGTTAGGATATATAACGCTGTAGACGTATATAACATCCAACCGAGATGTACGGGACGACACGAACGGGATTCTGTAAAACATTACGAGCGATGGGCTAGATGTGTTAGGTTAGGTTATATTACGTTATAGACCTATATAATGTTCCCACCGAGAAGTAGGGGCCGATATGCCAGGAATGTTGTAAAATACTGCAACCGAGATGTTATCCTGCCTTAGGTTAGGATACATAACGCTATAGACGTATATAATATCCCAACCGAGACGTACGGGACGACACGAACGGGATTCTGTAAAACATTACCAGCGAGGGGCTAGATGGGTTAGGTTGGATTATATTACGTTATAGACGTATATAATTTTCCCACCGAGAAGTAGAGGCCGATCCTACAGAAATGTTGTAAAATACTATATCCGAGAAGTTAGCCTGCCTTAGGTTAGGATATATATCGCTGTAGACGTTTATAATGTCTCATCCGAGACGTACGGGACGACACGAACGGGATTCTGTAAAACATTACCAGCGAGGGGCTAGATGGGTTAGGTTAGGTTGTGATACGTTATAAACGTATATAATTTTCCCACCGAGAAGTAGAGGCCGATCCTACAGAAATGTTGTAAAATACTATATCCGAGAAGTTAGCCTGCCTTAGGTTAGGATATATAACGCTGTAGACGTATATAATGTCCCAGCCGAGACGTACGGGACGACACGAACGGGATTCTGTAAAACATTACGAGCGATGGGCTAGATGTGTTAGGTTAGGTTATATTACGTTATAGACCTATATAATGTTCCCACCGAGAAGTTGAGGCCGATGCGCCAGGAATGTTGTAAAATATTGCATCCGAGATGATAGCCTGCCTTAGGTTAGGATATATAACGCTATAAACGTATATAATATCCCAACCGAGTCGTACGGGTCGACAAGAACGGGATTCTGCAAAATATTACCAGCGAGGGGCTAGATGGGTTAGGTTAGGTTTTGTTACGTTATAGACGTGTATAATGTTCCCACCGCGAAGTAGGGGCCGATACTCCAAGAATGTTGTAAAATACTACATCCGAGATGTTAGCCTGCCTTACGTTAATATATATATCGCTGTAGACGTATATAGGGTCCCATCCGAGACGTACGGGACGACACGAACGGGATTCTGTAAAACATTACCAGCGAGGGGTAGATGTGTTAGGTTAGGTTATGTTACGTTATAGACCTATATAATGTTCCCACCGAGAAGCATGGGCCGATACGCCAGGAATGTTGTAAAATACTGCAACCGAGATGTTAGCCTGCCTTAGGTTAGGATATATAACGCTGTAGACGTTTATAATGTCCCAACCGAGACGTACGGGACGACACGAACGGCATTCTGTAAAACATTACCAGCGAGGGGCTAGATGGGTTAGGTTAGGTTGTGATACGTTATAAACGTATATAATGGTCCCACCGAGAAGTAGGGGCCGATATGCCAGGTATGTTGTAAAATACTATATCCGAGAAGTTAGCCTGCCTTAGGTTAGGATATATATCGCTGTAGACGTATATAATATCCCAACCGAGATGTACGGGACGACACGAACGGGATTCTGTAAAACATTGCAAACGAGGGGCTAGATGGGTTAGGTTGGATTATATTACGTTATAGACGTATATAATTTTCCCACCGAGAAGTAGAGGCCGATCCTACAGAAATGTTGTAAAATACTATATCCGAGAAATTAGCCTGCCTTAGGTTAGGATATATATCGCTGTAGACGTTTATAATGTCTCATCCGAGACGTACGGGACGACAGGGACGGGATTCTGTAAAATATTACCAGCGAGGGGCTAGATGGGTTAGGTTAGGTTGTGATACGTTATAGACGTATATAATGTTCCCACCGAGAAGTAGGGGCCGATATGCCAGGAATGTTGTAAAATACTGCATCCGAGATGATAGCCTGGCTTAGGTTAGGATATATAACGCTGTAGACGTATATAACATCCAACCGAGATGTACGGGACGACACGAACGGGATTCTGTAAAACATTACGAGCGATGGGCTAGATGTGTTAGGTTAGGTTATATTACGTTATAGACCTATATAATGTTCCCACCGAGAAGTTGAGGCCGATGCGCCAGGAATGTTGTAAAATATTGCATCCGAGATGATAGCCTGCCTTAGGTTAGGATATATAACGCTATAGACGTATATAATATCCCAACCGAGATGTACGGGACGACACGAACGGGATTCTGTAAAACATTACCAGCGAGGGGCTAGATGGGTTAGGTTAGGTTATGTTACGTTATAGACGTATATAATGTTCCCACCGAGAAGTAGAGGCCGATCCTACAGAAATGTTGTAAAATAATATGTCCGAGAAATTAGCCTGCCTTAGGTTAGGATATATATCGCTGTAGACGTTTATAATGTCTGATCCGAGACGTACGGGACGACAGGGACGGGATTCTGTAAAATATTACCAGCGAGGGGCTAGATGGGTTAGGATAGGTTGTGATACGTTATAAACGTATATAATGGTCCCACCGAGAAGTAGGGGCCGATATGCCAGGAATGTTGTAAAATACTGCAACCGAGATGTTATCCTGCCTTAGGTTAGGATACATAACGCTATAGACGTATATAATATCCCAACCGAGACGTACGGGACGACACGAACGGGATTCTGTAAAACATTACCAGCGAGGGGCTAGATGGGTTAGGTTGGATTATATTACGTTATAGACGTATATAATTTTCCCACCGAGAAGTAGAGGCCGATCCTACAGAAATGTTGTAAAATACTATATCCGAGAAGTTAGCCTGCCTTAGGTTAGGATATATATCGCTGTAGACGTTTATAATGTCTCATCCGAGACGTACGGGACGACACGAACGGGATTCTGTAAAACATTACCAGCGAGGGGCTAGATGGGTTAGGTTAGGTTGTGATACGTTATAAACGTATATAATTTTCCCACCGAGAAGTAGAGGCCGATCCTACAGAAATGTTGTAAAATACTATATCCGAGAAGTTAGCCTGCCTTAGGTTAGGATATATAACGCTGTAGACGTATATAATGTCCCAGCCGAGACGTACGGGACGACACGAACGGGATTCTGTAAAACATTACGAGCGATGGGCTAGATGTGTTAGGTTAGGTTATATTACGTTATAGACCTATATAATTTTCCCACCGAGAAGTTGAGGCCGATGCGCCAGGAATGTTGTAAAATATTGCATCCGAGATGATAGCCTGCCTTAGGTTAGGATATATAACGCTATAAACGTATATAATATCCCAACCGAGTCGTACGGGTCGACAAGAACGGGATTCTGCAAAATATTACCAGCGACGGGCTAGATGGGTTAGGTTAGGTTTTGTTACGTTATAGACGTGTATAATGTTCCCACCGCGAAGTAGGGGCCGATACTCCAAGAATGTTGTAAAATACTACATCCGAGATGTTAGCCTGCCTTACGTTAATATATATATCGCTGTAGACGTATATAGGGTCCCATCCGAGACGTACGGCACGACACGAACGGGATTCTGTAAAACATTACCAGCGAGGGGTAGATGTGTTAGGTTAGGTTATGTTACGTTATAGACCTATATAATGTTCCCACCGAGAAGCATGGGCCGATACGCCAGGAATGTTGTAAAATACTGCAACCGAGATGTTAGCCTGCCTTAGGTTAGGATATATAACGCTGTAGACGTTTATAATGTCCCAACCGAGACGTACGGGACGACACGAACGGCATTCTGTAAAACATTACCAGCGAGGGGCTAGATGGGTTAGGTTAGGTTGTGATACGTTATAAACGTATATAATGGTCCCACCGAGAAGTAGGTGCCGATATGCCAGGTATGTTGTAAAATACTATATCCGAGAAGTTAGCCTGCCTTAGGTTAGGATATATATCGCTGTAGACGTATATAATATCCCAACCGAGATGTACGGGACGACACGAACGGGATTCTGTAAAACATTGCAAACGAGGGGCTAGATGGGTTAGGTTGGATTATATTACGTTATAGACGTATATAATTTTCCCACCGAGAAGTAGAGGCCGATCCTACAGAAATGTTGTAAAATACTATATCCGAGAAGTTAGCCTGCCTTAGATTAGGATATATATCGCTGTAGACGTTTATAATGTCTCATCCGAGACGTACGGGACGACAGGGACGGGATTCTGTAAAATATTACCAGCGAGGGGCTAGATGGGTTAGGTTAGGTTGTGATACGTTATAGACGTATATAATGTTCCCACCGAGAAGTAGGGGCCGATATGCCAGGAATGTTGTAAAATACTGCATCCGAGATGATAGCCTGGCTTAGGTTAGGATATATAACGCTGTAGACGTATATAACATCCAACCGAGATGTACGGGACGACACGAACGGGATTCTGTAAAACATTACGAGCGATGGGCTAGATGTGTTAGGTTAGGTTATATTACGTTATAGACCTATATAATGTTCCCACCGAGAAGTTGAGGCCGATGCGCCAGGAATGTTGTAAAATATTGCATCCGAGATGATAGCCTGCCTTAGGTTAGGATATATAACGCTATAGACGTATATAATATCCCAACCGAGATGTACGGGACGACACGAACGGGATTCTGTAAAACATTACCAGCGAGGGGCTAGATGGGTTAGGTTAGGTTATGTTACGTTATAGACGTATATAATGTTCCCACCGAGAAGTAGAGGCCGATCCTACAGAAATGTTGTAAAATAATATGTCCGAGAAATTAGCCTGCCTTAGGTTAGGATATATATCGCTGTAGACGTTTATAATGTCTGATCCGAGACGTACGGGACGACAGGGACGGGATTCTGTAAAATATTACCAGCGAGGGGCTAGATGGGTTAGGATAGGTTGTGATACGTTATAAACGTATATAATGGTCCCACCGAGAAGTAGGGGCCGATATGCCAGGAATGTTGTAAAATACTGCAACCGAGATGTTATCCTGCCTTAGGTTAGGATACATAACGCTATAGACGTATATAATATCCCAACCGAGACGTACGGGACGACACGAACGGGATTCTGTAAAACATTACCAGCGAGGGGCTAGATGGGTTAGGTTGGATTATATTACGTTATAGACGTATATAATTTTCCCACCGAGAAGTAGAGGCCGATCCTACAGAAATGTTGTAAAATACTATATCCGAGAAGTTAGCCTGCCTTAGGTTAGGATATATATCGCTGTAGACGTTTATAATGTCTCATCCGAGACGTACGGGACGACACGAACGGGATTCTGTAAAACATTACCAGCGAGGGGCTAGATGGGTTAGGTTAGGTTGTGATACGTTATAAACGTATATAATTTTCCCACCGAGAAGTAGAGGCCGATCCTACAGAAATGTTGTAAAATACTATATCCGAGAAGTTAGCCTGCCTTAGGTTAGGATATATAACGCTGTAGACGTATATAATGTCCCAGCCGAGACGTACGGGACGACACGAACGGGATTCTGTAAAACATTACGAGCGATGGGCTAGATGTGTTAGGTTAGGTTATATTACGTTATAGACCTATATAATTTTCCCACCGAGAAGTTGAGGCCGATGCGCCAGGAATGTTGTAAAATATTGCATCCGAGATGATAGCCTGCCTTAGGTTAGGATATATAACGCTATAAACGTATATAATATCCCAACCGAGTCGTACGGGTCGACAAGAACGGGATTCTGCAAAATATTACCAGCGACGGGCTAGATGGGTTAGGTTAGGTTTTGTTACGTTATAGACGTGTATAATGTTCCCACCGCGAAGTAGGGGCCGATACTCCAAGAATGTTGTAAAATACTACATCCGAGATGTTAGCCTGCCTTACGTTAATATATATATCGCTGTAGACGTATATAGGGTCCCATCCGAGACGTACGGCACGACACGAACGGGATTCTGTAAAACATTACCAGCGAGGGGTAGATGTGTTAGGTTAGGTTATGTTACGTTATAGACCTATATAATGTTCCCACCGAGAAGCATGGGCCGATACGCCAGGAATGTTGTAAAATACTGCAACCGAGATGTTAGCCTGCCTTAGGTTAGGATATATAACGCTGTAGACGTTTATAATGTCCCAACCGAGACGTACGGGACGACACGAACGGCATTCTGTAAAACATTACCAGCGAGGGGCTAGATGGGTTAGGTTAGGTTGTGATACGTTATAAACGTATATAATGGTCCCACCGAGAAGTAGGTGCCGATATGCCAGGTATGTTGTAAAATACTATATCCGAGAAGTTAGCCTGCCTTAGGTTAGGATATATATCGCTGTAGACGTATATAATATCCCAACCGAGATGTACGGGACGACACGAACGGGATTCTGTAAAACATTGCAAACGAGGGGCTAGATGGGTTAGGTTGGATTATATTACGTTATAGACGTATATAATTTTCCCACCGAGAAGTAGAGGCCGATCCTACAGAAATGTTGTAAAATACTATATCCGAGAAGTTAGCCTGCCTTAGATTAGGATATATATCGCTGTAGACGTTTATAATGTCTCATCCGAGACGTACGGGACGACAGGGACGGGATTCTGTAAAATATTACCAGCGAGGGGCTAGATGGGTTAGGTTAGGTTGTGATACGTTATAGACGTATATAATGTTCCCACCGAGAAGTAGGGGCCGATATGCCAGGAATGTTGTAAAATACTGCATCCGAGATGATAGCCTGGCTTAGGTTAGGATATATAACGCTGTAGACGTATATAACATCCAACCGAGATGTACGGGACGACACGAACGGGATTCTGTAAAACATTACGAGCGATGGGCTAGATGTGTTAGGTTAGGTTATATTACGTTATAGACCTATATAATGTTCCCACCGAGAAGTTGAGGCCGATGCGCCAGGAATGTTGTAAAATATTGCATCCGAGATGATAGCCTGCCTTAGGTTAGGATATATAACGCTATAGACGTATATAATATCCCAACCGAGATGTACGGGACGACACGAACGGGATTCTGTAAAACATTACCAGCGAGGGGCTAGATGGGTTAGGTTAGGTTATGTTACGTTATAGACGTATATAATGTTCCCACCGAGAAGTAGAGGCCGATCCTACAGATATGTTGTAAAATAATATGTCCGAGAAATTAGCCTGCCTTAGGTTAGGATATATATCGCTGTAGACGTTTATAATGTCTGATCCGAGACGTACGGGACGACAGGGACGGGATTCTGTAAAATATTACCAGCGAGGGGCTAGATGGGTTAGGATAGGTTGTGATACGTTATAAACGTATATAATGGTCCCACCGAGAAGTAGGGGCCGATATGCCAGGAATGTTGTAAAATACTGCAACCGAGATGTTATCCTGCCTTAGGTTAGGATACATAACGCTATAGACGTATATAATATCCCAACCGAGACGTACGGGACGACACGAACGGGATTCTGTAAAACATTACCAGCGAGGGGCTAGATGGGTTAGGTTGGATTATATTACGTTATAGACGTATATAATTTTCCCACCGAGAAGTAGAGGCCGATCCTACAGAAATGTTGTAAAATACTATATCCGAGAAGTTAGCCTGCCTTAGGTTAGGATATATATCGCTGTAGACGTTTATAATGTCTCATCCGAGACGTACGGGACGACACGAACGGGATTCTGTAAAACATTACCAGCGAGGGGCTAGATGGGTTAGGTTAGGTTGTGATACGTTATAAACGTATATAATTTTCCCACCGAGAAGTAGAGGCCGATCCTACAGAAATGTTGTAAAATACTATATCCGAGAAGTTAGCCTGCCTTAGGTTAGGATATATAACGCTGTAGACGTATATAATGTCCCAGCCGAGACGTACGGGACGACACGAACGGGATTCTGTAAAACATTACCAGCGAGGGGCTAGATGGGTTAGGTTAGGTTATGTTACGTTATAGACGTGTATAATGTTCCCACCGAGAAGTAGAGCCGATACGCCAGGAATGTTGTAAAATACTGCATCCGAGATGTTAGCCTGTCTTAGGTTAAGATATATAACGCTATAGACGTATATAATATCCCAACCGAGATGTACGGGACGACACGAACGGGATTCTGTAAAACATTGCAAACGAGGGGCTAGATGGGTTAGGTTGGATTATATTACGTTATAGACGTATATAATTTTCCCACCGAGAAGTAGAGGCCGATCCTACAGAAATGTTGTAAAATACTATATCCGAGAAGTTAGCCTGCCTTAGATTAGGATATATATCGCTGTAGACGTTTATAATGTCTCATCCGAGACGTACGGGACGACAGGGACGGGATTCTGTAAAATATTACCAGCGAGGGGCTAGATGGGTTAGGTTAGGTTGTGATACGTTATAGACGTATATAATGTTCCCACCGAGAAGTAGGGGCCGATATGCCAGGAATGTTGTAAAATACTGCATCCGAGATGATAGCCTGGCTTAGGTTAGGATATATAACGCTGTAGACGTATATAACATCCAACCGAGATGTACGGGACGACACGAACGGGATTCTGTAAAACATTACGAGCGATGGGCTAGATGTGTTAGGTTAGGTTATATTACGTTATAGACCTATATAATGTTCCCACCGAGAAGTTGAGGCCGATGCGCCAGGAATGTTGTAAAATATTGCATCCGAGATGATAGCCTGCCTTAGGTTAGGATATATAACGCTATAGACGTATATAATATCCCAACCGAGATGTACGGGACGACACGAACGGGATTCTGTAAAACATTACCAGCGAGGGGCTAGATGGGTTAGGTTAGGTTATGTTACGTTATAGACGTATATAATGTTCCCACCGAGAAGTAGAGGCCGATCCTACAGATATGTTGTAAAATAATATGTCCGAGAAATTAGCCTGCCTTAGGTTAGGATATATATCGCTGTAGACGTTTATAATGTCTGATCCGAGACGTACGGGACGACAGGGACGGGATTCTGTAAAATATTACCAGCGAGGGGCTAGATGGGTTAGGATAGGTTGTGATACGTTATAAACGTATATAATGGTCCCACCGAGAAGTAGGGGCCGATATGCCAGGAATGTTGTAAAATACTGCAACCGAGATGTTATCCTGCCTTAGGTTAGGATACATAACGCTATAGACGTATATAATATCCCAACCGAGACGTACGGGACGACACGAACGGGATTCTGTAAAACATTACCAGCGAGGGGCTAGATGGGTTAGGTTGGATTATATTACGTTATAGACGTATATAATTTTCCCACCGAGAAGTAGAGGCCGATCCTACAGAAATGTTGTAAAATACTATATCCGAGAAGTTAGCCTGCCTTAGGTTAGGATATATATCGCTGTAGACGTTTATAATGTCTCATCCGAGACGTACGGGACGACACGAACGGGATTCTGTAAAACATTACCAGCGAGGGGCTAGATGGGTTAGGTTAGGTTGTGATACGTTATAAACGTATATAATTTTCCCACCGAGAAGTAGAGGCCGATCCTACAGAAATGTTGTAAAATACTATATCCGAGAAGTTAGCCTGCCTTAGGTTAGGATATATAACGCTGTAGACGTATATAATGTCCCAGCCGAGACGTACGGGACGACACGAACGGGATTCTGCAAAATATTACCAGCGACGGGCTAGATGGGTTAGGTTAGGTTTTGTTACGTTATAGACGTGTATAATGTTCCCACCGCGAAGTAGGGGCCGATACTCCAAGAATGTTGTAAAATACTACATCCGAGATGTTAGCCTGCCTTACGTTAATATATATATCGCTGTAGACGTATATAGGGTCCCATCCGAGACGTACGGGACGACACGAACGGGATTCTGTAAAACATTACCAGCGAGGGGTAGATGTGTTAGGTTAGGTTATGTTACGTTATAGACCTATATAATGTTCCCACCGAGAAGCATGGGCCGATACGCCAGGAATGTTGTAAAATACTGCAACCGAGATGTTAGCCTGCCTTAGGTTAGGATATATAACGCTGTAGACGTTTATAATGTCCCAACCGAGACGTACGGGACGACACGAACGGCATTCTGTAAAACATTACCAGCGAGGGGCTAGATGGGTTAGGTTAGGTTGTGATACGTTATAAACGTATATAATGGTCCCACCGAGAAGTAGGTGCCGATATGCCAGGTATGTTGTAAAATACTATATCCGAGAAGTTAGCCTGCCTTAGGTTAGGATATATATCGCTGTAGACGTATATAATATCCCAACCGAGATGTACGGGACGACACGAACGGGATTCTGTAAAACATTGCAAACGAGGGGCTAGATGGGTTAGGTTGGATTATATTACGTTATAGACGTATATAATTTTCCCACCGAGAAGTAGAGGCCGATCCTACAGAAATGTTGTAAAATACTATATCCGAGAAGTTAGCCTGCCTTAGATTAGGATATATATCGCTGTAGACGTTTATAATGTCTCATCCGAGACGTACGGGACGACAGGGACGGGATTCTGTAAAATATTACCAGCGAGGGGCTAGATGGGTTAGGTTAGGTTGTGATACGTTATAGACGTATATAATGTTCCCACCGAGAAGTAGGGGCCGATATGCCAGGAATGTTGTAAAATACTGCATCCGAGATGATAGCCTGGCTTAGGTTAGGATATATAACGCTGTAGACGTATATAACATCCAACCGAGATGTACGGGACGACACGAACGGGATTCTGTAAAACATTACGAGCGATGGGCTAGATGTGTTAGGTTAGGTTATATTACGTTATAGACCTATATAATGTTCCCACCGAGAAGTTGAGGCCGATGCGCCAGGAATGTTGTAAAATATTGCATCCGAGATGATAGCCTGCCTTAGGTTAGGATATATAACGCTATAGACGTATATAATATCCCAACCGAGATGTACGGGACGACACGAACGGGATTCTGTAAAACATTACCAGCGAGGGGCTAGATGGGTTAGGTTAGGTTATGTTACGTTATAGACGTATATAATGTTCCCACCGAGAAGTAGAGGCCGATCCTACAGATATGTTGTAAAATAATATGTCCGAGAAATTAGCCTGCCTTAGGTTAGGATATATATCGCTGTAGACGTTTATAATGTCTGATCCGAGACGTACGGGACGACAGGGACGGGATTCTGTAAAATATTACCAGCGAGGGGCTAGATGGGTTAGGATAGGTTGTGATACGTTATAAACGTATATAATGGTCCCACCGAGAAGTAGGGGCCGATATGCCAGGAATGTTGTAAAATACTGCAACCGAGATGTTATCCTGCCTTAGGTTAGGATACATAACGCTATAGACGTATATAATATCCCAACCGAGACGTACGGGACGACACGAACGGGATTCTGTAAAACATTACCAGCGAGGGGCTAGATGGGTTAGGTTGGATTATATTACGTTATAGACGTATATAATTTTCCCACCGAGAAGTAGAGGCCGATCCTACAGAAATGTTGTAAAATACTATATCCGAGAAGTTAGCCTGCCTTAGGTTAGGATATATATCGCTGTAGACGTTTATAATGTCTCATCCGAGACGTACGGGACGACACGAACGGGATTCTGTAAAACATTACCAGCGAGGGGCTAGATGGGTTAGGTTAGGTTGTGATACGTTATAGACGTATATAATGTTCCCACCGAGAAGTAGGGGCCGATATGCCAGGAATGTTGTAAAATACTGCATCCGAGATGATAGCCTGGCTTAGGTTAGGATATATAACGCTATAGACGTATATAATATCCCAACCGAGATGTACGGGACGACACGAACGGGATTCTGTAAAACATTACCAGCGAGGGGCTAGATGGGTTAGGTTAGGTTATGTTACGTTATAGACGTATATAATGTTCCCACCGAGAAGTAGAGGCCGATCCTACAGATATGTTGTAAAATAATATGTCCGAGAAATTAGCCTGCCTTAGGTTAGGATATATATCGCTGTAGACGTTTATAATGTCTGATCCGAGACGTACGGGACGACAGGGACGGGATTCTGTAAAATATTACCAGCGAGGGGCTAGATGGGTTAGGATAGGTTGTGATACGTTATAAACGTATATAATGGTCCCACCGAGAAGTAGGGGCCGATATGCCAGGAATGTTGTAAAATACTGCAACCGAGATGTTATCCTGCCTTAGGTTAGGATACATAACGCTATAGACGTATATAATATCCCAACCGAGACGTACGGGACGACACGAACGGGATTCTGTAAAACATTACCAGCGAGGGGCTAGATGGGTTAGGTTGGATTATATTACGTTATAGACGTATATAATTTTCCCACCGAGAAGTAGAGGCCGATCCTACAGAAATGTTGTAAAATACTATATCCGAGAAGTTAGCCTGCCTTAGGTTAGGATATATATCGCTGTAGACGTTTATAATGTCTCATCCGAGACGTACGGGACGACAGGGACGGGATTCTGTAAAATATTACCAGCGAGGGGCTAGATGGGTTAGGTTAGGTTGTGATACGTTATAGACGTATATAATGTTCCCACCGAGAAGTAGGGGCCGATATGCCAGGAATGTTGTAAAATATTGCATCCGAGATGATAGCCTGCCTTAGGTTAGGATATATAACGCTATAGACGTATATAATATCCCAACCGAGTCGTACGGGTCGACAAGAACGGGATTCTGTAAAATATTACCAGCGAGGGGCTAGATGGGTTAGGTTAGGTTTTGTTACGTTATAGACGTGTATAATGTTCCCACCGCGAAGTAGGGGCCGATACTCCAAGAATGTTGTAAAATACTACATCCGAGATGTTAGCCTGCCTTACGTTAATATATATATCGCTGTAGACGTATATAGGGTCCCATCCGAGACGTACGGGACGACACGAACGGGATTCTGTAAAACATTACCAGCGAGGGGTAGATGTGTTAGGTTAGGTTATGTTACGTTATAGACCTATATAATGTTCCCACCGAGAAGCATGGGCCGATACGCCAGGAATGTTGTAAAATACTGCAACCGAGATGTTAGCCTGCCTTAGGTTAGGATATATAACGCTGTAGACGTTTATAATGTCCCAACCGAGACGTACGGGACGACACGAACGGCATTTTGTAAAACATTACCAGCGAGGGGCTAGATGGGTTAGGTTAGGTTGTGATACGTTATAAACGTATATAATGGTCCCACCGAGAAGTAGGGGCCGATATGCCAGGTATGTTGTAAAATACTATATCCGAGAAGTTAGCCTGCCTTAGGTTAGGATATATATCGCTGTAGACGTATATAATATCCCAACCGAGATGTACGGGACGACACGAACGGGATTCTGTAAAACATTGCAAACGAGGGGCTAGATGGGTTAGGTTGGATTATATTACGTTATAGACGTATATAATTTTCCCACCGAGAAGTAGAGGCCGATCCTACAGAAATGTTGTAAAATACTATATCCGAGAAGTTAGCCTGCCTTAGATTAGGATATATATCGCTGTAGACGTTTATAATGTCTCATCCGAGACGTACGGGACGACAGGGGCGGGATTCTGTAAAATATTACCAGCGAGGGGCTAGATGGGTTAGGTTAGGTTGTGATACGTTATAGACGTATATAATGTTCCCACCGAGAAGTAGGGGCCGATATGCCAGGAATGTTGTAAAATACTGCATCCGAGATGATAGCCTGGCTTAGGTTAGGATATATAACGCTGTAGACGTATATAACATCCAACCGAGATGTACGGGACGACACGAACGGGATTCTGTAAAACATTACGAGCGATGGGCTAGATGTGTTAGGTTAGGTTATATTACGTTATAGACCTATATAATGTTCCCACCGAGAAGTTGAGGCCGATGCGCCAGGAATGTTGTAAAATATTGCATCCGAGATGATAGCCTGCCTTAGGTTAGGATATATAACGCTATAGACGTATATAATATCCCAACCGAGATGTACGGGACGACACGAACGGGATTCTGTAAAACATTACCAGCGAGGGGCTAGATGGGTTAGGTTAGGTTATGTTACGTTATAGACGTATATAATGTTCCCACCGAGAAGTAGAGGCCGATCCTACAGAAATGTTGTAAAATAATATGTCCGAGAAATTAGCCTGCCTTAGGTTAGGATATATATCGCTGTAGACGTTTATAATGTCTGATCCGAGACGTACGGGACGACAGGGACGGGATTCTGTAAAATATTACCAGCGAGGGGCTAGATGGGTTAGGATAGGTTGTGATACGTTATAAACGTATATAATGGTCCCACCGAGAAGTAGGGGCCGATATGCCAGGAATGTTGTAAAATACTGCAACCGAGATGTTATCCTGCCTTAGGTTAGGATACATAACGCTATAGACGTATATAATATCCCAACCGAGACGTACGGGACGACACGAACGGGATTCTGTAAAACATTACCAGCGAGGGGCTAGATGGGTTAGGTTGGATTATATTACGTTATAGACGTATATAATTTTCCCACCGAGAAGTAGAGGCCGATCCTACAGAAATGTTGTAAAATACTATATCCGAGAAGTTAGCCTGCCTTAGGTTAGGATATATATCGCTGTAGACGTTTATAATGTCTCATCCGAGACGTACGGGACGACACGAACGGGATTCTGTAAAACATTACCAGCGAGGGGCTAGATGGGTTAGGTTAGGTTGTGATACGTTATAAACGTATATAATTTTCCCACCGAGAAGTAGAGGCCGATCCTACAGAAATGTTGTAAAATACTATATCCGAGAAGTTAGCCTGCCTTAGGTTAGGATATATAACGCTGTAGACGTATATAATGTCCCAGCCGAGACGTACGGGACGACACGAACGGGATTCTGTAAAACATTACGAGCGATGGGCTAGATGTGTTAGGTTAGGTTATATTACGTTATAGACCTATATAATGTTCCCACCGAGAAGTTGAGGCCGATGCGCCAGGAATGTTGTAAAATATTGCATCCGAGATGATAGCCTGCCTTAGGTTAGGATATATAACGCTATAAACGTATATAATATCCCAACCGAGTCGTACGGGTCGACAAGAACGGGATTCTGCAAAATATTACCAGCGACGGGCTAGATGGGTTAGGTTAGGTTTTGTTACGTTATAGACGTGTATAATGTTCCCACCGCGAAGTAGGGGCCGATACTCCAAGAATGTTGTAAAATACTACATCCGAGATGTTAGCCTGCCTTAGGTTAGGATATATATCGCTGTAGACGTATATAATATCCCAACCGAGATGTACGGGACGACACGAACGGGATTCTGTAAAACATTGCAAACGAGGGGCTAGATGGGTTAGGTTGGATTATATTACGTTATAGACGTATATAATTTTCCCACCGAGAAGTAGAGGCCGATCCTACAGAAATGTTGTAAAATACTATATCCGAGAAATTAGCCTGCCTTAGGTTAGGATATATATCGCTGTAGACGTTTATAATGTCTCATCCGAGACGTACGGGACGACAGGGACGGGATTCTGTAAAATATTACCAGCGAGGGGCTAGATGGGTTAGGTTAGGTTGTGATACGTTATAGACGTATATAATGTTCCCACCGAGAAGTAGGGGCCGATATGCCAGGAATGTTGTAAAATACTGCATCCGAGATGATAGCCTGGCTTAGGTTAGGATATATAACGCTGTAGACGTATATAACATCCAACCGAGATGTACGGGACGACACGAAAGGGATTCTGTAAAACATTACGAGCGATGGGCTAGATGTGTTAGGTTAGGTTATATTACGTTATAGACCTATATAATGTTCCCACCGAGAAGTTGAGGCCGATGCGCCAGGAATGTTGTAAAATATTGCATCCGAGATGATAGCCTGCCTTAGGTTAGGATATATAACGCTATAGACGTATATAATATCCCAACCGAGATGTACGGGACGACACGAACGGGATTCTGTAAAACATTACCAGCGAGGGGCTAGATGGGTTAGGTTAGGTTATGTTACGTTATAGACGTATATAATGTTCCCACCGAGAAGTAGAGGCCGATCCTACAGAAATGTTGTAAAATAATATATCCGAGAAATTAGCCTGCCTTAGGTTAGGATATATATCGCTGTAGACGTTTGTAATGTCTCATCCGAGACGTACGGGACGACAGGGACGGGATTCTGTAAAATATTACCAGCGAGGGGCTAGATGGGTTAGGATAGGTTGTGATACGTTATAAACGTATATAATGGTCCCACCGAGAAGTAGGGGCCGATATGCCAGGAATGTTGTAAAATACTGCAACCGAGATGTTATCCTGCCTTAGGTTAGGATACATAACGCTATAGACGTATATAATATCCCAACCGAGACGTACGGGACGACACGAACGGGATTCTGTAAAACATTACCAGCGAGGGGCTAGATGGGTTAGGTTGGATTATATTACGTTATAGACGTATATAATTTTCCCACCGAGAAGTAGAGGCCGATCCTACAGAAATGTTGTAAAATACTATATCCGAGAAGTTAGCCTGCCTTAGGTTAGGATATATATCGCTGTAGACGTTTATAATGTCTCATCCGAGACGTACGGGACGACAGGGACGGGATTCTGTAAAATATTACCAGCGAGGGGCTAGATGGGTTAGGTTAGGTTGTGATACGTTATAGACGTATATAATGTTCCCACCGAGAAGTAGGGGCCGATATGCCAGGAATGTTGTAAAATATTGCATCCGAGATGATAGCCTGCCTTAGGTTAGGATATATAACGCTATAGACGTATATAATATCCCAACCGAGTCGTACGGGTCGACAAGAACGGGATTCTGTAAAATATTACCAGCGAGGGGCTAGATGGGTTAGGTTAGGTTTTGTTACGTTATAGACGTGTATAATGTTCCCACCGCGAAGTAGGGGCCGATACTCCAAGAATGTTGTAAAATACTACATCCGAGATGTTAGCCTGCCTTACGTTAATATATATATCGCTGTAGACGTATATAGGGTCCCATCCGAGACGTACGGGACGACACGAACGGGATTCTGTAAAACATTACCAGCGAGGGGTAGATGTGTTAGGTTAGGTTATGTTACGTTATAGACCTATATAATGTTCCCACCGAGAAGCATGGGCCGATACGCCAGGAATGTTGTAAAATACTACAACCGAGATGTTAGCCTGCCTTAGGTTAGGATATATAACGCTGTAGACGTTTATAATGTCCCAACCGAGACGTACGGGACGACACGAACGGGATTCTGTAAAACATTACCAGCGAGGGGCTAGATGGGTTAGGTTAGGTTATGTTACGTTATAGACCTATATAATGTTCCCACGGTGAAGTAGGGCCCGATACTCCAAGATTGTTGTAAAATACTACATCCGAGATGTTAGCCTGCCTTAGGTTAGGATATATATCGCTGTAGACGTTTATAATGTCTCATCCGAGACATACGGGACAACAGGGACGGGATTCTGTAAAATATTACCAGCGAGGGGCTAGATGGGTTAGGATAGGTTGTGATACGTTATAAACGTATATAATGGTCCCACCGAGAAGTAGGGGCCGATATGCCAGGAATGTTGTAAAATACTGCAACCGAGATGTTATCCTGCCTTAGGTTAGGATACATAACGCTATAGACGTATATAATATCCCAACCGAGACGTACGGGACGACACGAACGGGATTCTGTAAAACATTACCAGCGAGGGGCTAGATGGGTTAGGTTGGATTATATTACGTTATAGACGTATATAATTTTCCCACCGAGAAGTAGAGGCCGATCCTACAGAAATGTTGTAAAATACTATATCCGAGAAGTTAGCCTGCCTTAGGTTAGGATATATATCGCTGTAGACGTTTATAATGTCTCATCCGAGACGTACGGGACGACAGGGACGGGATTCTGTAAAATATTACCAGCGAGGGGCTAGATGGGTTAGGTTAGGTTGTGATACGTTATAGACGTATATAATGTTCCCACCGAGAAGTAGGGGCCGATATGCCAGGAATGTTGTAAAATATTGCATCCGAGATGATAGCCTGCCTTAGGTTAGGATATATAACGCTATAGACGTATATAATATCCCAACCGAGTCGTACGGGTCGACAAGAACGGGATTCTGTAAAATATTACCAGCGAGGGGCTAGATGGGTTAGGTTAGGTTTTGTTACGTTATAGACGTGTATAATGTTCCCACCGCGAAGTAGGGGCCGATACTCCAAGAATGTTGTAAAATACTACATCCGAGATGTTAGCCTGCCTTACGTTAATATATATATCGCTGTAGACGTATATAGGGTCCCATCCGAGACGTACGGGACGACACGAACGGGATTCTGTAAAACATTACCAGCGAGGGGTAGATGTGTTAGGTTAGGTTATGTTACGTTATAGACCTATATAATGTTCCCACCGAGAAGCATGGGCCGATACGCCAGGAATGTTGTAAAATACTGCAACCGAGATGTTAGCCTGCCTTAGGTTAGGATATATAACGCTGTAGACGTTTATAATGTCCCAACCGAGACGTACGGGACGACACGAACGGGATTCTGTAAAACATTACCAGCGAGGGGCTAGATGGGTTAGGTTAGGTTATGTTACGTTATAGACGTGTATAATGTTCCCACCGAGAAGTAGAGCCGATACGCTAGGAATGTTGTAAAATGCTGCATCCGAGATGTTAGCCTGCCTTAGGTTAGGATATATAACGCTATAGACGTATATAATATCCCAACCGAGATGTACGGGACGACACGAACGGGATTCTGTAAAACATTACCAGCGAGGGGCTAGATGGGTTAGGTTAGGTTATGTTACGTTATAGACGTATATAATGTTCCCACCGAGAAGTAGAGGCCGATCCTACAGAAATGTTGTAAAATAATATATCCGAGAAATTAGCCTGCCTTAGGTTAGGATATATATCGCCGTAGACGTTTATAATGTCTCATCCGAGACGTACGGGACGACAGGGACGGGATTCTGTAAAATATTACCAGCGAGGGGCTAGATGGGTTAGGATAGGTCGTGATACGTTATAAACGTATATAATGGTCCCACCGAGAAGTAGGGGCCAATATGCCAGGAATGTTGTAAAATACTGCAACCGAGATGTTATCCTGCCTTAGGTTAGGATACATAACGCTATAGACGTATATAATATCCCAACCGAGACGTACGGGACGACACGAACGGGATTCTGTAAAACATTACCAGCGAGGGGCTAGATGGGTTAGGTTGGATTATATTACGTTATAGACGTATATAATTTTCCCACCGAGAAGTAGAGGCCGATCCTACAGAAATGTTGTAAAATACTATATCCGAGAAGTTAGCCTGCCTTAGGTTAGGATATATATCGCTGTAGACGTTTATAATGTCTCATCCGAGACGTACGGGACGACACGAACGGGATTCTGTAAAACATTACCAGCGAGGGGCTGGATGGGTTAGGTTAGGTTGTGATACGTTATAAACGTATATAATTTTCCCACCGAGAAGTAGAGGCCGATCCTACAGAAATGTTGTAAAATACTATATCCGAGAAGTTAGCCTGCCTTAGGTTAGGATATATAACGCTGTAGACGTATATAATGTCCCAGCCGAGACGTACGGGACGACACGAACGGGATTCTGTAAAACATTACGAGCGATGGGCTAGATGTGTTAGGTTAGGTTATATTACGTTATAGACCTATATAATGTTCCCACCGAGAAGTTGAGGCCGATGCGCCAGGAATGTTGTAAAATATTGCATCCGAGATGATAGCCTGCCTTAGGTTAGGATATATAACGCTATAAACGTATATAATATCCCAACCGAGTCGTACGGGTCGACAAGAACGGGATTCTGCAAAATATTACCAGCGAGGGGCTAGATGGGTTAGGTTAGGTTTTGTTACGTTATAGACGTGTATAATGTTCCCACCGCGAAGTAGGGGCCGATACTCCAAGAATGTTGTAAAATACTACATCCGAGATGTTAGCCTGCCTTACGTTAATATATATATCGCTGTAGACGTATATAGGGTCCCATCCGAGACGTACGGGACGACACGAACGGGATTCTGTAAAACATTACCAGCGAGGGGTAGATGTGTTAGGTTAGGTTATGTTACGTTATAGACCTATATAATGTTCCCACCGAGAAGCATGGGCCGATACGCCAGGAATGTTGTAAAATACTGCAACCGAGATGTTAGCCTGCCTTAGGTTAGGATATATAACGCTGTAGACGTTTATAATGTCCCAACCGAGACGTACGGGACGACACGAACGGGATTCTGTAAAACATTACCAGCGAGGGGCTAGATGGGTTAGGTTAGGTTGTGATACGTTATAAACGTATATAATGGTCCCACCGAGAAGTAGGGGCCGATATGCCAGGAATGTTGTAAAATATTGCATCCGAGATGATAGCCTGCCTTAGGTTAGGATATATAACGCTATAAACGTATATAATATCCCAACCGAGTCGTACGGGTCGACAAGAACGGGGTTCTGCAAAATATTACCAGCGAGGGGCTAGATGGGTTAGGTTAGGTTTTGTTACGTTATAGACGTGTATAATGTTCCCACCGCGAAGTAGGGGCCGATACTCCAAGAATGTTGTAAAATACTACATCCGAGATGTTAGCCTGCCTTACGTTAACATATATATCGCTGTAGACGTATATAGGGTCCCATCCGAGACGTACGGGACGACACGTACGGGATTCTGTAAAACATTACCAGCGAGGGGTAGATGTGTTAGGTTAGGTTATGTTACGTTATAGACCTATATAGTGTTCCCACCGAGAAGCATGGGCCGATACGCCAGGAATGTTGTAAAATACTGCAACCGAGATGTTAGCTTGCCTTAGGTTAGGATATATAACGCTGTAGACGTTTATAATGTCCCAACCGAGACGTACGGGACGACACGAACGGGATTCTGTAAAACATTACCAGCGAGGGGCTAGATGGGTTAGGTTAGGTTGTGATACGTTATAGACGTATATAATGTTCCCACCGAGAAGTAGGGGCCGATATGCCAGGAATGTTGTAAAATACTGCATCCGAGATGATAGCCTGGCTTAGGTTAGGATATATAACGCTGTAGACGTATATAATGTCCCAGCCGAGACGTACGGGACGACACGAACGGGATTCTGTAAAAAATTACGAGCGATGGGCTAGATGTGTTAGGTTAGGTTATATTACGTTATAGACCTATATAATGTTCCCACCGAGAATTTGAGGCCGATGCGCCAGGAATGTTGTAAAATATTGCATCCGAGATGATAGCCTGCCTTAGGTTAGGATGTATAACGCTATAGACGTATATAATATCCCAACCGAGACGTACGGGACGACACGAACGGGATTCTGTAAAACATTACCAGCGAGGGGCTAGATGGGTTAGGTTGGATTATATTACGTTATAGACGTATATAATTTTCCCACCGAGAAGTCGAGGCCGATCCTACAGAAATGTTGTAAAATACTATATCCGAGAAGTTAGCCTGCCTTAGGTTAGGATATATATCGCTGTAGACGTTTATAATGTCTCATCCGAGACGTACGGGACGACAGGGACGGGATTCTGTAAAACATTACCAGCGAGGGGTAGATGTGTTAGGTTAGGTTATGTTACGTTATAGACGTATATAGTGTTCCCACCGAGAAGCATGGGCCGATACGCCAGGAATGTTGTAAAATACTGCAACCGTGATGTTAGCCTGCCTTAGGTTAGGATATATAACGCTGTAGACGTTTATAATGTCCCAACCGAGACGTACGGGACGACACGAACGGGATTCTGTAAAACATTACCAGCGAGGGGCTAGATGGGTTAGGTTAGGTTGTGATACGTTATAGACGTATATAATGTTCCCACCGAGAAGTAGGGGCCGATATGCCAGGAATGTTGTAAAATACTGCATCCGAGATGATAGCCTGGCTTAGGTTAGGATATATAACGCTGTAGACGTATATAATGTCCCAGCCGAGACGTACGGGACGACACGAACGGGATTCTGTAAAACATTACGAGCGATGGGCTAGATGTGTTAGGTTAGGTTATATTACGTTATAGACCTATATAATGTTCCCACCGAGAAGTTGAGGCCGATGCGCCAGGAATGTTGTAAAATATTGCATCCGAGATGATAGCCTGCCTTAGGTTAGGATATATAACGCTATAGACGTATATAATATCCCAACCGAGATGTACGGGACGACACGAACGGGATTCTGTAAAACATTACCAGCGAGGGGCTGGATGGGTTAGGTTAGGTAATGTTACGTTATAGACGTATATAATGTTCCCAACGAGAAGTAGAGGCCGATCCTACAGAAATGTTGTAAAATAATATATCCGAGAAATTAGCATGCCTTAGGTTAGGATATATATCGCCGTAGACGTTTATAATGTCTCATCCGAGACGTACGGGACGACAGGGACGGGATTCTGTAAAATATTACCAGCGAGGGGCTAGATGGGTTAGGATAGGTTGTGATACGTTATAAACGTATATAATGGTCCCACCGAGAAGTAGGGGCCGATATGCCAGGAATGTTGTAAAATACTGCAACCGAGATGTTATCCTGCCTTAGGTTAGGATACATAACGCTATAGACGTATATAATATCCCAACCGAGACGTACGGGACGACACGAACGGGATTCTGTAAAACATTACCAGCGAGGGGCTAGATGGGTTAGGTTGGATTATATTACGTTATAGACGTATATAATTTTCCCACCGAGAAGTAGAGGCCGATCCTACAGAAATGTTGTAAAATACTATATCCGAGAAGTTAGCCTGCCTTAGGTTAGGATATATATCGCTGTAGACGTTTATAATGTCTCATCCGAGACGTACGGGACGACAGGGACGGGATTCTGTAAAATATTACCAGCGAGGGGCTAGATGGGTTAGGTTAGGTTGTGATACGTTATAGACGTATATAATGTTCCCACCGAGAAGTAGGGGCCGATATGCCAGGAATGTTGTAAAATATTGCATCCGAGATGATAGCCTGCCTTAGGTTAGGATATATAACGCTATAGACGTATATAATATCCCAACCGAGTCGTACGGGTCGACAAGAACGGGATTCTGTAAAATATTACCAGCGAGGGGCTAGATGGGTTAGGTTAGGTTTTGTTACGTTATAGACGTGTATAATGTTCCCACCGCGAAGTAGGGGCCGATACTCCAAGAATGTTGTAAAATACTACATCCGAGATGTTAGCCTGCCTTACGTTAATATATATATCGCTGTAGACGTATATAGGGTCCCATCCGAGACGTACGGGACGACACGAACGGGATTCTGTAAAACATTACCAGCGAGGGGTAGATGTGTTAGGTTAGGTTATGTTACGTTATAGACCTATATAATGTTCCCACCGAGAAGCATGGGCCGATACGCCAGGAATGTTGTAAAATACTGCAACCGAGATGTTAGCCTGCCTTAGGTTAGGATATATAACGCTGTAGACGTTTATAATGTCCCAACCGAGACGTACGGGACGACACGAACGGGATTCTGTAAAACATTACCAGCGAGGGGCTAGATGGGTTATGTTAGGTTATGTTACGTTATAGACGTGTATAATGTTCCCACCGAGAAGTAGAGCCGATACGCTAGGAATGTTGTAAAATGCTGCATCCGAGATGTTAGCCTGCCTTAGGTTAGGATATATAACGCTATAGACGTATATAATATCCCAACCGAGATGTACGGGACGACACGAACGGGATTCTGTAAAACATTACCAGCGAGGGGCTAGATGGGTTAGGTTAGGTTATGTTACGTTATAGACGTATATAATGTTCCCACCGAGAAGTAGAGGCCGATCCTACAGAAATGTTGTAAAATAATATATCCGAGAAATTAGCCTGCCTTAGGTTAGGATATATATCGCCGTAGACGTTTATAATGTCTCATCCGAGACGTACGGGACGACAGGGACGGGATTCTGTAAAATATTACCAGCGAGGGGCTAGATGGGTTAGGATAGGTCGTGATACGTTATAAACGTATATAATGGTCCCACCGAGAAGTAGGGGCCAATATGCCAGGAATGTTGTAAAATATTGCATCCGAGATGATAGCCTGCCTTAGGTTAGGATATGTAACGCTATAGACGTATATAATATCCCAACCGAGTCGTACGGGTCGACAAGAACGGGATTCTGTAAAATATTACCAGCGAGGGGCTAGATGGGTTAGGTTAGGTTTTGTTACGTTATAGACGTGTATAATGTTCCCACCGCGAAGTAGGGGCCGATACTCCAAGAATGTTGTAAAATACTACATCCGAGATGTTAGCCTGCCTTACGTTAATATATATATCGATGCAGACATATATAGGGTCCCATCCGAGACGTACGGGACGACACGAACGGGATTCTGTAAAACATTACCAGCGAGGGGTAGATGTGTTAGGTTAGGTTATGTTACGTTATAGACCTATATAATGTTCCCACCGAGAAGCATGGGCCGATACGCCAGGAATGTTGTAAAATACTGCAACCGAGATGTTAGCCTGCCTTAGGTTAGGTTATATAACGCTGTAGACGTTTATAATGTCCCAACCGAGACGTACGGGACGACACGAACGGGATTCTGTAAAACATTACCAGCGAGGGGCTAGATGGGTTAGGTTAGGCTGTGATACGTTATAAACGTATATAATGGTCCCACCGAGAAGTAGGGGCCGATATGCCAGGTATGTTGTAAAATACTATATCCGAGAAGTTAGCCTGCCTTAGGTTAGGATATATATCGCTGTAGACGTTTATAATGTCTCATCCGAGACGTACGGGACGACAGGGACGGGATTCTGTAAAACATTACCAGCGAGGGGTAGATGGGTTAGGTTAGGTTTTGTTACGTTATAGACGTGTATAATGTTCCCACCGCGAAGTAGGGGCCGATACTCCAAGAATGTTGTAAAATACTACATCCGAGATGTTAGCCTGCCTTACGTTAATATATATATCGCTGTAGACGTATATAGGGTCCCATCCGAGACGTACGGGACGACACGAACGGGATTCTGTAAAACATTACCAGCGAGGGGTAGATGTGTTAGGTTAGGTTATGTTACGTTATAGACCTATATAATGTTCCCACCGAGAAGCATGGGCCGATACGCCAGGAATGTTGTAAAATACTGCAACCGAGATGTTAGCCTGCCTTAGGTTAGGATATATAACGCTGTAGACGTTTATAATGTCCCAACCGAGACGTACGGGACGACACGAACGGGATTCTGTAAAACATTACCAGCGAGGGGCTAGATGGGTTAGGTTAGGTTGTGATACGTTATAAACGTATATAATGGTCCCACCGAGAAGTAGGGGCCGATATGCCAGGAATGTTGTAAAATACTCTATCCGAGAAGTTAGCCTGCCTTAGGTTAGGATATATATCGCTGTAGACGTATATAATATCCCAACCGAGATGTACGGGACGACACGAATGGGATTCTGTAAAACATTGCAAACGAGGGGCTAGATGGGATAGGTTAGGTTATGTTACGTTACAGACGTATATAATGTTCCCACCGAGAAGTACGGGCCGATACTCCAAGAATTTTGTAAAATACTAAATCCGAGATGTTAGCCTGCCTTACGTTAGGATATATATCGCTGTAGACGTATATAATATCCCAACCGAGATGTACGGGACGACACGAACGGGATTCTGTAAAACATTGCAAACGAGGGGCTAGATGGGATAGGTTAGGTTATGTTACGTTACAGACGTATATAATGTTCCCACCGAGAAGTAGGAGCCGATACTCCAAGAATGTTGTAAAATACTACATCCGAGATGTTAGCCTGCCTTACGTTAGGGTATATATCGCTGTAGACGTATATAACATCCAACCGAGATGTACGGGACGACAGGAACGGGATTCTGCAAAACATTACCAGCGAGGGGCTAGATGGGTTAGGTTAGGTTATGTTACGTTATAGACGTGTATAATGTTCCCACCGAGAAGTAGAGCCGATACGCTAGGAATGTTGTAAAATGCTGCATCCGAGATGTTAGCCTGCCTTAGGTTAGGATATACAACGCTATAGACGTATATAATATCCCAACCGAGATGTACGGGACGACACGAACGGGATTCTGTAAAACATTACCAGCGAGGGGCTAGATGGGTTAGGTTAGGTTATGTTACGTTATAGACGTATATAATGTTCCCACCGAGAAGTAGAGGCCGATCCTACAGAAATGTTGTAAAATAATATATCCGAGAAATTAGCCTGCCTTAGGTTAGGATATATATCGCTGCAGACGTTTATAATGTCTCATCCGAGACGTACGGGACGACAGGGACGGGATTCTGTAAAATATTACCAGCGAGGGTCTAGATGGGTTAGGTTAGGTTGTGATACGTTATAGACGTATATAATGTTCCCACCGAGAAGTAGGGGCCGATATGCCAGGAATGTTGTAAAATACTGCATCCGAGATGATAGCCTGGCTTAGGTTAGGATATATAACGCTGTAGACGTATATAATGTCCCAGCCGAGACGTACGGGACGACAGGAACGGGATTCTGTAAAACATTACGAGCGATGGGCTAGATGTGTTAGGTTAGGTTATATTACGTTATAGACCTATATAATGTTCCCACCGAGAAGTTGAGGCCGATGCGCCAGGAATGTTGTAAAATATTGCATCCGAGATGATAGCCTGCCTTAGGTTAGGATATATAACGCTATAAACGTATATAATATCCCAACCGAGTCGTACGGGTCGACAAGAACGGGATTCTGCAAAATATTACCAGCGAGGGGCTAGATGGGTTAGGTTAAGTTTTGTTACGTTATAGACGTGTATAATGTTCCCACCGCGAAGTAGGGGCCGATACTCCAAGAATGTTGTAAAATACTACATCCGAGATGTTAGCCTGCCTTACGTTAACATATACATCGCTGTAGACGTATATAGGTTCCCATCCGAGACGTACGGGACGACACGAACGGGATTCTGTAAAACATTACCAGCGAGGGGTAGATGTGTTAGGTTAGGTTATGTTACGTTATAGACCTATATAATGTTCCCACCGAGAAGCATGGGCCGATACGCCAGGAATGTTGTAAAATACTGCAACCGAGATGTTAGCCTGCCTTAGGTTAGGTTATATAACGCTGTAGACGTTTATAATGTCCCAACCGAGACGTACGGGACGACACGAACGGGATTCTGTAAAACATTACCAGCGAGGGGCTAGATGGGTTAGGTTAGGCTGTGATACGTTATAAACGTATATAATGGTCCCACCGAGAAGTAGGGGCCGATATGCCAGGTATGTTGTAAAATACTATATCCGAGAAGTTAGCCTGCCTTAGGTTAGGATATATATCGCTGTAGACGTTTATAATGTCTCATCCGAGACGTACGGGACGACAGGGACGGGATTCTGTAAAACATTACCAGCGAGGGGTAGATGGGTTAGGTTAGGTTTTGTTACGTTATAGACGTGTATAATGTTCCCACCGCGAAGTAGGGGCCGATACTCCAAGAATGTTGTAAAATACTACATCCGAGATGTTAGCCTGCCTTACGTTAATATATATATCGCTGTAGACGTATATAGGGTCCCATCCGAGACGTACGGGACGACACGAACGGGATTCTGTAAAACATTACCAGCGAGGGGTAGATGTGTTAGGTTAGGTTATGTTACGTTATAGACCTATATAATGTTCCCACCGAGAAGCATGGGCCGATACGCCAGGAATGTTGTAAAATACTGCAACCGAGATGTTAGCCTGCCTTAGGTTAGGATATATAACGCTGTAGACGTTTATAATGTCCCAACCGAGACGTACGGGACGACACGAACGGGATTCTGTAAAACATTACCAGCGAGGGGCTAGATGGGTTAGGTTAGGTTGTGATACGTTATAAACGTATATAATGGTCCCACCGAGAAGTAGGGGCCGATATGCCAGGAATGTTGTAAAATACTCTATCCGAGAAGTTAGCCTGCCTTAGGTTAGGATATATATCGCTGTAGACGTATATAATATCCCAACCGAGATGTACGGGACGACACGAATGGGATTCTGTAAAACATTGCAAACGAGGGGCTAGATGGGATAGGTTAGGTTATGTTACGTTACAGACGTATATAATGTTCCCACCGAGAAGTACGGGCCGATACTCCAAGAATTTTGTAAAATACTAAATCCGAGATGTTAGCCTGCCTTACGTTAGGATATATATCGCTGTAGACGTATATAATATCCCAACCGAGATGTACGGGACGACACGAACGGGATTCTGTAAAACATTGCAAACGAGGGGCTAGATGGGATAGGTTAGGTTATGTTACGTTACAGACGTATATAATGTTCCCACCGAGAAGTAGGAGCCGATACTCCAAGAATGTTGTAAAATACTACATCCGAGATGTTAGCCTGCCTTACGTTAGGGTATATATCGCTGTAGACGTATATAACATCCAACCGAGATGTACGGGACGACAGGAACGGGATTCTGCAAAACATTACCAGCGAGGGGCTAGATGGGTTAGGTTAGGTTATGTTACGTTATAGACGTGTATAATGTTCCCACCGAGAAGTAGAGCCGATACGCTAGGAATGTTGTAAAATGCTGCATCCGAGATGTTAGCCTGCCTTAGGTTAGGATATACAACGCTATAGACGTATATAATATCCCAACCGAGATGTACGGGACGACACGAACGGGATTCTGTAAAACATTACCAGCGAGGGGCTAGATGGGTTAGGTTAGGTTATGTTACGTTATAGACGTATATAATGTTCCCACCGAGAAGTAGAGGCCGATCCTACAGAAATGTTGTAAAATAATATATCCGAGAAATTAGCCTGCCTTAGGTTAGGATATATATCGCTGCAGACGTTTATAATGTCTCATCCGAGACGTACGGGACGACAGGGACGGGATTCTGTAAAATATTACCAGCGAGGGTCTAGATGGGTTAGGTTAGGTTGTGATACGTTATAGACGTATATAATGTTCCCACCGAGAAGTAGGGGCCGATATGCCAGGAATGTTGTAAAATACTGCATCCGAGATGATAGCCTGGCTTAGGTTAGGATATATAACGCTGTAGACGTATATAATGTCCCAGCCGAGACGTACGGGACGACAGGAACGGGATTCTGTAAAACATTACGAGCGATGGGCTAGATGTGTTAGGTTAGGTTATATTACGTTATAGACCTATATAATGTTCCCACCGAGAAGTTGAGGCCGATGCGCCAGGAATGTTGTAAAATATTGCATCCGAGATGATAGCCTGCCTTAGGTTAGGATATATAACGCTATAAACGTATATAATATCCCAACCGAGTCGTACGGGTCGACAAGAACGGGATTCTGCAAAATATTACCAGCGAGGGGCTAGATGGGTTAGGTTAGGTTTTGTTACGTTATAGACGTGTATAAAGTTCCCACCGCGAAGTAGGGGCCGATACTCCAAGAATGTTGTAAAATACTACATCCGAGATGTTAGCCTGCCTTACGTTAATATATATATCGCTGTAGACGTATATAGGGTCCCATCCGAGACGTACGGGACGACACGAACGGGATTCTGTAAAACATTACCAGCGAGGGGTAGATGTGTTAGGTTAGGTTATGTTACGTTATAGACCTATATAATGTTCCCACCGAGAAGCATGGGCCGATACGCCAGGAATGTTGTAAAATACTGCAACCGAGATGTTAGCCTGCCTTAGGTTAGGATATATAACGCTGTAGACGTTTATAATGTCCCAACCGAGACGTACGGGACGACACGAACGGGATTCTGTAAAACATTACCAGCGAGGGGCTAGATGGGTTAGGTTAGGTTGTGATACGTTATAAACGTATATAATGGTCCCACCGAGAAGTAGGGGCCGATATGCCAGGAATGTTGTAAAATACTATATCCGAGAAGTTAGCCTGCCTTAGGTTAGGATATATATCGCAGTAGACGTATATAATATCCCAACCGAGATGTACGGGACGACACGAACGGGATTCTGTAAAACATTGCAAACGAGGGGCTAGATGGGTTAGGTTAGGTTGTGATACGTTATAGACGTATATAATGTTCCCACCGAGAAGTAGGGGCCGATATGCCAGGAATGTTGTAAGATACTGCATCCGAGATGATAGCCTGGCTTAGGTTAGGATATATAACGCTGTAGACGTATATAATGTCCCAACCGAGACGTACGGGACGACACGAACGGGATTCTGTAAAACATTACGAGCGATGGGCTAGATGTGTTAGGTTAGGTTATATTACGTTATAGACCTATATAATGTTCCCACCGAGAAGTTGAGGCCGATGCGCCAGGAATGTTGTAAAATATTGCATCCGAGATGATAGCCTGCCTTAGGTTAGGATATATAACGCTATAGACGTATATAATATCCCAACCGAGTCGTACGGGTCGACAAGAACGGGATTCTGCAAAATATTACCCGCGAGGGGCTAGATGGGTTAGGTTAAGTGTTGTTACGTTATAGACGTGTATAATGTTCCCACCGCGAAGTAGGGGCCGATACTCCAAGAATGTTGTAAAATACTACATCCGAGATGTTAGCCTGCCTTACGTTAACATATATATCGCTGTAGACGTATATAGGTTCCCATCCGAGACGTACGGGACGACACGAACGGGATTCTGTAAAACATTACCAGCGAGGGGTAGATGGGTTAGGTTAGGTTGTGATACGTTATAGACGTATATAATGTTCCCACCGAGAAGTAGGGGCCGATATGCCAGGAATGTTGTAAAATATTGCATCCGAGATGATAGCCCGCCTTAGGTTAGGATATATAACGCTATAGACGTATATAATATCCCAACCGAGTCGTACGGGTCGACAAGAACGGGATTCTGTAAAATATTACCAGCGAGGGGCTAGATGGGTTAGGTTAGGTTTTGTTACGTTATAGACGTGTATAATGTTCCCACCGCGAAGTAGGGGCCGATACTCCAAGAATGTTGTAAAATACTACATCCGAGATGTTAGCCTGCCTTACGTTAATATATATATCGATGCAGACGTATATAGGGTCCCATCCGAGACGTACGGGACGACACGAACGGGATTCTGTAAAACATTACCAGCGAGGGGTAGATGTGTTAGGTTAGGTTATGTTACGTTATAGACCTATATAATGTTCCCACCGAGAAGCATGGGCCGATACGCCAGAAATGTTGTAAAATACTGCAACCGAGATGTTAGCCTGCCTTAGGTTAGGATATATAACGCTGTAGACGTTTATAATGTCCCAACCGAGACGTACGGGACGACACGAACGGGATTCTGTAAAACATTGCCAACGAGGGGCTAGATGGCATAGGTTAGGTTATGTTACGTTATAGACGTATATAATGTTCCCACCGAGAAGTATGGGCCGATACGCCAGGAATGTTGTAAAATACTGCATCCGAGATGTTAGCCTGCCTTAGGTTAGGTATATAACGCTAGAGTCGTATATAATATCCCAACCGAGATGTACCGGACGACAGGAACGGGATTCTGTAAAATATTACCAGCGAGGGGCTAGATGGGTTAGGTTAGGTTATGTTAAGTTATAGACGTGTATAATGTTCCCACGGTGAAGTAGGGGCCGATACGCCAGGAATGTTGTAAAATACTATATCCGAGAAGTTAGCCTGCCTTAGGTTAGGATATATATCGCTGTAGACGTATATAATATCCCAACCCAGATGTACGGGACGACACGAACGGAATTCTGTAAAACATTGCCAACGAGGGGCTAGATGGGATAGGTTAGGTTATGTTACGTTACAGACGTATATAATGTTCCCACCGAGAAGTAGGGGCCGATACTCCAAGAATGTTGTAAAATACTACATCCGAGATGTTAGCCTGCCTTACGTTAGGATATATATCGCTGTAGACGTATATAACATCCCAACCGAGATGTACGGGACGACAGGAACGGGATTCTGCAAAACATTACCAGCGAGGGGCTAGATGGGTTAGGTTAGGTTATGTTACGTTATAGACGTGTATAATGTTCCCACCGAGAAGTAGAGCCGATCCTACAGAAATGTTGTAAAATACTATATCCGAGAAGTTAGCCTGCCTTAGGTTAGGATATATATCGCTGTAGACGTTTATAATGTCTCATCCGAGACGTACGGGACGACAGGGACGGGATTCTGTAAAATATTACCAGCGAGGGGCTAGATGGGTTAGGTTAGGTTGTGATACGTTATAGACGTATATAATGTTCCCACCGAGAAGTAGGGGCCGATATGCCAGGAATGTTGTAAAATACTGCATCCGAGATGATAGCCTGGCTTAGGTTAGGATATATAACGCTGTAGACGTATATAATGTCCCAACCGAGACGTGCGGGACGACACGAACGGGATTCTGTAAAACATTACGAGCGATGGGCTAGATGTGTTAGGTTAGGTTATATTACGTTATAGACCTATATAATGTTCCCACCGAGAAGTTGAGGCCGATGCGCCAGGAATGTTGTAAAATATTGCATCCGAGATGATAGCCTGCCTTAGGTTAGGATATATAACGCTATAGACGTATATAATATCCCAACCGAGTCGTACGGGTCGACAAGAACGGGATTCTGTAAAATATTACCAGCGAGGGGCTAGATGGGTTAGGTTAGGTTTTGTTACGTTATAGACGTGTATAATGTTCCCACCGCGAAGTAGGGGCCGATACTCCAAGAATGTTGTAAAATACTACATCCGAGATGTTAGCCTGCCTTACGTTAATATATATATCGATGCAGACGTATATAGGGTCCCATCCAAGACGTACGGGACGACACGAACGGGATTCTGTAAAACATTACCAGCGAGGGGTAGATGTGTTAGGTTAGGTTATGTTACGTTATAGACCTATATAATGTTCCCACCGAGAAGCATGGGCCGATACGCCAGGAATGTTGTAAAATACTGCAACCGAGATGTTAGCCTGCCTTAGGTTAGGATATATAACGCTGTAGACGTTTATAATGTCCCAACCGAGACGTACGGGACGACACGAACGGGATTCTGTAAAACATTACCAGCGAGGGGCTAGATGGGTTAGGTTAGGTTGTGATACGTTATAAACGTATATAATGGTCCCACCGAGAAGTAGGGGCCGATATGCCAGGAATGTTGTAAAATACTCTATCCGAGAAGTTAGCCTGCCTTAGGTTAGGATATATATCGCTGTAGACGTATATAATATCCCAACCGAGATGTACGGGACGACACGAACGGGATTCTGTAAAACATTGCAAACGAGGGGCTAGATGGGTTAGGTTAGGTTGTGATACGTTATAGACGTATATAATGTTCCCACCGAGAAGTAGGGGCCGATATGCCAGGAATGTTGTAAGATACTGCATCCGAGATGATAGCCTGGCTTAGGTTAGGATATATAACGCTGTAGACGTATATAATGTCCCAACCGAGACGTACGGGACGACACGAACGGGATTCTGTAAAACATTACGAGCGATGGGCTAGATGTGTTAGGTTAGGTTATATTACGTTATAGACCTATATAATGTTCCCACCGAGAAGTTGAGGCCGATGCGCCAGGAATGTTGTAAAATATTGCATCCGAGATGATAGCCTGCCTTAGGTTAGGATATATAACGCTATAGACGTATATAATATCCCAACCGAGTCGTACGGGTCGACAAGAACGGGATTCTGCAAAATATTACCCGCGAGGGGCTAGATGGGTTAGGTTAAGTGTTGTTACGTTATAGACGTGTATAATGTTCCCACCGCGAAGTAGGGGCCGATACTCCAAGAATGTTGTAAAATACTACATCCGAGATGTTAGCCTGCCTTACGTTAACATATATATCGCTGTAGACGTATATAGGTTCCCATCCGAGACGTACGGGACGACACGAACGGGATTCTGTAAAACATTACCAGCGAGGGGTAGATGGGTTAGGTTAGGTTGTGATACGTTATAGACGTATATAATGTTCCCACCGAGAAGTAGGGGCCGATATGCCAGGAATGTTGTAAAATATTGCATCCGAGATGATAGCCCGCCTTAGGTTAGGATATATAACGCTATAGACGTATATAATATCCCAACCGAGTCGTACGGGTCGACAAGAACGGGATTCTGTAAAATATTACCAGCGAGGGGCTAGATGGGTTAGGTTAGGTTTTGTTACGTTATAGACGTGTATAATGTTCCCACCGCGAAGTAGGGGCCGATACTCCAAGAATGTTGTAAAATACTACATCCGAGATGTTAGCCTGCCTTACGTTAATATATATATCGATGCAGACGTATATAGGGTCCCATCCGAGACGTACGGGACGACACGAACGGGATTCTGTAAAACATTACCAGCGAGGGGTAGATGTGTTAGGTTAGGTTATGTTACGTTATAGACCTATATAATGTTCCCACCGAGAAGCATGGGCCGATACGCCAGAAATGTTGTAAAATACTGCAACCGAGATGTTAGCCTGCCTTAGGTTAGGATATATAACGCTGTAGACGTTTATAATGTCCCAACCGAGACGTACGGGACGACACGAACGGGATTCTGTAAAACATTGCCAACGAGGGGCTAGATGGCATAGGTTAGGTTATGTTACGTTATAGACGTATATAATGTTCCCACCGAGAAGTATGGGCCGATACGCCAGGAATGTTGTAAAATACTGCATCCGAGATGTTAGCCTGCCTTAGGTTAGGTATATAACGCTAGAGTCGTATATAATATCCCAACCGAGATGTACCGGACGACAGGAACGGGATTCTGTAAAATATTACCAGCGAGGGGCTAGATGGGTTAGGTTAGGTTATGTTAAGTTATAGACGTGTATAATGTTCCCACGGTGAAGTAGGGGCCGATACGCCAGGAATGTTGTAAAATACTATATCCGAGAAGTTAGCCTGCCTTAGGTTAGGATATATATCGCTGTAGACGTATATAATATCCCAACCCAGATGTACGGGACGACACGAACGGAATTCTGTAAAACATTGCCAACGAGGGGCTAGATGGGATAGGTTAGGTTATGTTACGTTACAGACGTATATAATGTTCCCACCGAGAAGTAGGGGCCGATACTCCAAGAATGTTGTAAAATACTACATCCGAGATGTTAGCCTGCCTTACGTTAGGATATATATCGCTGTAGACGTATATAACATCCCAACCGAGATGTACGGGACGACAGGAACGGGATTCTGCAAAACATTACCAGCGAGGGGCTAGATGGGTTAGGTTAGGTTATGTTACGTTATAGACGTGTATAATGTTCCCACCGAGAAGTAGAGCCGATCCTACAGAAATGTTGTAAAATACTATATCCGAGAAGTTAGCCTGCCTTAGGTTAGGATATATATCGCTGTAGACGTTTATAATGTCTCATCCGAGACGTACGGGACGACAGGGACGGGATTCTGTAAAATATTACCAGCGAGGTGCTAGATGGGTTAGGTTAGGTTGTGATACGTTATAGACGTATATAATGTTCCCACCGAGAAGTAGGGGCCGATATGCCAGGAATGTTGTAAAATACTGCATCCGAGATGATAGCCTGGCTTAGGTTAGGATATATAACGCTGTAGACGTATATAATGTCCCAACCGAGACGTGCGGGACGACACGAACGGGATTCTGTAAAACATTACGAGCGATGGGCTAGATGTGTTAGGTTAGGTTATATTACGTTATAGACCTATATAATGTTCCCACCGAGAAGTTGAGGCCGATGCGCCAGGAATGTTGTAAAATATTGCATCCGAGATGATAGCCTGCCTTAGGTTAGGATATATAACGCTATAGACGTATATAATATCCCAACCGAGTCGTACGGGTCGACAAGAACGGGATTCTGTAAAATATTACCAGCGAGGGGCTAGATGGGTTAGGTTAGGTTTTGTTACGTTATAGACGTGTATAATGTTCCCACCGCGAAGTAGGGGCCGATACTCCAAGAATGTTGTAAAATACTACATCCGAGATGTTAGCCTGCCTTACGTTAATATATATATCGATGCAGACGTATATAGGGTCCCATCCAAGACGTACGGGACGACACGAACGGGATTCTGTAAAACATTACCAGCGAGGGGTAGATGTGTTAGGTTAGGTTATGTTACGTTATAGACCTATATAATGTTCCCACCGAGAAGCATGGGCCGATACGCCAGGAATGTTGTAAAATACTGCAACCGAGATGTTAGCCTGCCTTAGGTTAGGATATATAACGCTGTAGACGTTTATAATGTCCCAACCGAGACGTACGGGACGACACGAACGGGATTCTGTAAAACATTACCAGCGAGGGGCTAGATGGGTTAGGTTAGGTTGTGATACGTTATAAACGTATATAATGGTCCCACCGAGAAGTAGGGGCCGATATGCCAGGAATGTTGTAAAATACTATATCCGAGAAGTTAGCCTGCCTTAGGTTAGGATATATATCGCAGTAGACGTATATAATATCCCAACCGAGATGTACGGGACGACACGAACGGGATTCTGTAAAACATTGCAAACGAGGGGCTAGATGGGTTAGGTTAGGTTGTGATACGTTATAGACGTATATAATGTTCCCACCGAGAAGTAGGGGCCGATATGCCAGGAATGTTGTAAGATACTGCATCCGAGATGATAGCCTGGCTTAGGTTAGGATATATAACGCTGTAGACGTATATAATGTCCCAACCGAGACGTACGGGACGACACGAACGGGATTCTGTAAAACATTACGAGCGATGGGCTAGATGTGTTAGGTTAGGTTATATTACGTTATAGACCTATATAATGTTCCCACCGAGAAGTTGAGGCCGATGCGCCAGGAATGTTGTAAAATATTGCATCCGAGATGATAGCCTGCCTTAGGTTAGGATATATAACGCTATAGACGTATATAATATCCCAACCGAGTCGTACGGGTCGACAAGAACGGGATTCTGCAAAATATTACCCGCGAGGGGCTAGATGGGTTAGGTTAAGTGTTGTTACGTTATAGACGTGTATAATGTTCCCACCGCGAAGTAGGGGCCGATACTCCAAGAATGTTGTAAAATACTACATCCGAGATGTTAGCCTGCCTTACGTTAACATATATATCGCTGTAGACGTATATAGGTTCCCATCCGAGACGTACGGGACGACACGAACGGGATTCTGTAAAACATTACCAGCGAGGGGTAGATGGGTTAGGTTAGGTTGTGATACGTTATAGACGTATATAATGTTCCCACCGAGAAGTAGGGGCCGATATGCCAGGAATGTTGTAAAATATTGCATCCGAGATGATAGCCCGCCTTAGGTTAGGATATATAACGCTATAGACGTATATAATATCCCAACCGAGTCGTACGGGTCGACAAGAACGGGATTCTGTAAAATATTACCAGCGAGGGGCTAGATGGGTTAGGTTAGGTTTTGTTACGTTATAGACGTGTATAATGTTCCCACCGCGAAGTAGGGGCCGATACTCCAAGAATGTTGTAAAATACTACATCCGAGATGTTAGCCTGCCTTACGTTAATATATATATCGATGCAGACGTATATAGGGTCCCATCCGAGACGTACGGGACGACACGAACGGGATTCTGTAAAACATTACCAGCGAGGGGTAGATGTGTTAGGTTAGGTTATGTTACGTTATAGACCTATATAATGTTCCCACCGAGAAGCATGGGCCGATACGCCAGAAATGTTGTAAAATACTGCAACCGGGATGTTAGCCTGCCTTAGGTTAGGATATATAACGCTGTAGACGTTTATAATGTCCCAACCGAGACGTACGGGACGACACGAACGGGATTCTGTAAAACATTGCCAACGAGGGGCTAGATGGCATAGGTTAGGTTATGTTACGTTATAGACGTATATAATGTTCCCACCGAGAAGTATGGGCCGATACGCCAGGAATGTTGTAAAATACTGCATCCGAGATGTTAGCCTGCCTTAGGTTAGGTATATAACGCTAGAGTCGTATATAATATCCCAACCGAGATGTACCGGACGACAGGAACGGGATTCTGTAAAATATTACCAGCGAGGGGCTAGATGGGTTAGGTTAGGTTATGTTAAGTTATAGACGTGTATAATGTTCCCACGGTGAAGTAGGGGCCGATACGCCAGGAATGTTGTAAAATACTATATCCGAGAAGTTAGCCTGCCTTAGGTTAGGATATATATCGCTGTAGACGTATATAATATCCCAACCCAGATGTACGGGACGACACGAACGGAATTCTGTAAAACATTGCCAACGAGGGGCTAGATGGGATAGGTTAGGTTATGTTACGTTACAGACGTATATAATGTTCCCACCGAGAAGTAGGGGCCGATACTCCAAGAATGTTGTAAAATACTACATCCGAGATGTTAGCCTGCCTTACGTTAGGATATATATCGCTGTAGACGTATATAACATCCCAACCGAGATGTACGGGACGACAGGAACGGGATTCTGCAAAACATTACCAGCGAGGGGCTAGATGGGTTAGGTTAGGTTATGTTACGTTATAGACGTGTATAATGTTCCCACCGAGAAGTAGAGCCGATCCTACAGAAATGTTGTAAAATACTATATCCGAGAAGTTAGCCTGCCTTAGGTTAGGATATATATCGCTGTAGACGTTTATAATGTCTCATCCGAGACGTACGGGACGACAGGGACGGGATTCTGTAAAATATTACCAGCGAGGGGCTAGATGGGTTAGGTTAGGTTGTGATACGTTATAGACGTATATAATGTTCCCACCGAGAAGTAGGGGCCGATATGCCAGGAATGTTGTAAAATACTGCATCCGAGATGATAGCCTGGCTTAGGTTAGGATATATAACGCTGTAGACGTATATAATGTCCCAACCGAGACGTGCGGGACGACACGAACGGGATTCTGTAAAACATTACGAGCGATGGGCTAGATGTGTTAGGTTAGGTTATATTACGTTATAGACCTATATAATGTTCCCACCGAGAAGTTGAGGCCGATGCGCCAGGAATGTTGTAAAATATTGCATCCGAGATGATAGCCTGCCTTAGGTTAGGATATATAACGCTATAGACGTATATAATATCCCAACCGAGTCGTACGGGTCGACAAGAACGGGATTCTGTAAAATATTACCAGCGAGGGGCTAGATGGGTTAGGTTAGGTTTTGTTACGTTATAGACGTGTATAATGTTCCCACCGCGAAGTAGGGGCCGATACTCCAAGAATGTTGTAAAATACTACATCCGAGATGTTAGCCTGCCTTACGTTAATATATATATCGATGCAGACGTATATAGGGTCCCATCCAAGACGTACGGGACGACACGAACGGGATTCTGTAAAACATTACCAGCGAGGGGTAGATGTGTTAGGTTAGGTTATGTTACGTTATAGACCTATATAATGTTCCCACCGAGAAGCATGGGCCGATACGCCAGGAATGTTGTAAAATACTGCAACCGAGATGTTAGCCTGCCTTAGGTTAGGATATATAACGCTGTAGACGTTTATAATGTTCCAACCGAGACGTACGGGACGACACGAACGGGATTCTGTAAAACATTACCAGCGAGGGGCTAGATGGGTTAGGTTAGGTTATGTTACGTTATAGACGTGTATAATGTTCCCACCGAGAAGTAGAGCCGATACGCTAGGAATGTTGCAAAATGCTGCATCCGAGATGTTAGCCTGCCTTAGGTTAGGATATATAACGCTATAGACGTATATAATATCCCAACCGAGATGTACGGGACGACACGAACGGGATTCTGTAAAACATTACCAGCGAGGGGCTAGATGGGTCAGGTTAGGTTTTGTTACGTTATAGACGTGTATAATGTTCCCTCCGCGAAGTAGGGGCCGATACTCCAAGAATGTTGTAAAATACTACATCCGAGATGTTAGCCTGCCTTTGGTTAATATATATATCGCTGTAGACGTATATAGGGTCCCATCCGAGACGTACGGGACGACACGAACGGGATTCTGTAAAACATTACCCGCGAGGGGTAGATGTGTTAGGTTAGGTTAGGTTACGTTATAGACCTATATAATGTTCCCACCGAGAAGCATGGGCCGATACGCCAGGAATGTTGTAAAATACTGCAACCGAGATGTTAGCCTGCCTTAGGTTAGGATATATAACGCTGTAGACGTTTATAATGTCCCAACCGAGACGTACGGGACGACACGAACGGGATTCTGTAAAACATTACCAGCGAGGGGCTAGATGGGTTAGGTTAGGTTGTGATACGTTATAAACGTATATAATGGTCCCACCGAGAAGTAGGGGCCGATATGCTAGGAATGTTGTAAAATACTCTATCCGAGAAGTTAGCCTGCCTTAGGTTAGGATATATATCGCTGTAGACGTATATAATATCCCAACCGAGATGTACGGGACGACACGAATGGGATTCTGTAAAACATTGCAAACGAGGGGCTAGATGGGATAGGTTAGGTTATGTTACGTTACAGACGTATATAATGTTCCCACCGAGAAGTACGGGCCGATACTCCAAGAATTTTGTAAAATACTAAATCCGAGATGTTAGCCTGCCTTACGTTAGGATATATATCGCTGTAGACGTATATAATATCCCAACCGAGATGTACGGGACGACACGAACGGGATTCTGTAAAACATTGCAAACGAGGGGCTAGATGGGATAGGTTAGGTTATGTTACGTTACAGACGTATATAATGTTCCCACCGAGAAGTAGGAGCCGATACTCCAAGAATGTTGTAAAATACTACATCCGAGATGTTAGCCTGCCTTACGTTAGGATATATATCGCTGTAGACGTATATAACATCCAACCGAGATGTATGGGACGACAGGAACGGGATTCTGCAAAACATTACCAGCGAGGGGCTAGATGGGTTAGGTTAGGTTATGTTACGTTATAGACGTGTATAATGTTCCCACCGAGAAGTAGAGCCGATACGCTAGGAATGTTGTAAAATGCTGCATCCGAGATGTTAGACTGCCTTAGGTTAGGATATACAACGCTATAGACGTATATAATATCCCAACCGTGATGTACGGGACGACACGAACGGGATTCTGTAAAATATTACCAGCGAGGGGCTAGATGGGTTAGATTAGGTTGTGATACGTTATAGACGTATATAATGTTCCCACCGAGAAGTAGGGGCCGATATGCCAGGAATGTTGTAAAATACTGCATCCGAGATGATAGCCTGGCTTAGGTTAGGATATATAACGCTGTAGACGTATATAATGTCCCAGCCGAGACGTACGGGACGACACCAACGGGATTCTGTAAAACATTACGAGCGATGGGCTAGATGTGTTAGGTTAGGTTATATTACGTTATAGACCTATATAATGTTCCCACCGAGAAGTTGAGGCCGATGCGCCAGGAATGTTGTAAAATATTGCATCCGAGATGATAGCCTGCCTTAGGTTAGGATATATAACGCTATAAACGTATATAATATCCCAACCGAGTCGTACGGGTCGACAAGAACGGGGTTCTGCAAAATATTACCAGCGAGGAGCTAGATGGGTTAGGTTAGGTTTTGTTACGTTATAGACGTGTATAATGTTCCCACCGCGAAGTAGGGGCCGATACTCCAAGAATGTTGTAAAATACTACATCCGAGATGTTAGCCTGCCTTACGTTAATATATATATCGCTGTAGACGTATATAGGGTCCCATCCGAGACGTACGGGACGACACGAACGGGATTCTGTAAAACATTACCAGCGAGGGGTAGATGTGTTAGGTTAGGTTATGTTACGTTATAGACCTATATAGTGTTCCCACCGAGAAGCATGGGCCGATACGCCAGGAATGTTGTAAAATACTGCAACCGAGATGATAGCCTGGCTTAGGTTAGGATATATAACGCTGTAGACGTATATAATGTCCCAGCCGAGACGTACGGGACGACACGAACGGGATTCTGTAAAACATTACGAGCGATGGGCTAGATGTGTTAGGTTAGGTTATATTACGTTATAGACCTATATAATGTTCCCACCGAGAAGTTGAGGCCGATGCGCCAGGAATGTTGTAAAATATTGCATCCGAGATGATAGCCTGCCTTAGGTTAGGATGTATAACGCTATAGACGTATATAATATCCCAACCGAGTCGTACGGGTCGACAAGAACGGGATTCTGCAAAATATTACCAGCGAGGGGCTAGATGGGTTAGGTTAGGTTTTGTTACGTTATAGACGTGTATAATGTTCCCACCGCGAAGTAGGGGCCGATACTCCAAGAATGTTGTAAAATACTACATCCGAGATGTTAGCCTGCCTTACGTTAATATATATAACGCTGTAGACGTTTATAATGTCCCAACCGAGACGTACGGGACGACACGAACGGGATTCTGTAAAACATTACCAGCGAGGGGCTAGATGGGTTAGGTTAGGTTGTGATACGTTATAAACGTATATAATGGTCCCACCGAGAAGTAGGGGCCGATATGCCAGGAATGTTGTAAAATACTATATCCGAGAAGTTAGCCTGCCTTAGGTTAGGATATATATCGCTGTAGACGTATATAATATCCCATCCGAGACGTACGGGACGACACGAACGGGATTCTGTAAAACATTACCAGCGAGGGGTAGATGTGTTAGGTTAGGTTATGTTACGTTATAGACGTATATAGTGTTCCCACCGAGAAGCATGGGCCGATACGCCAGGAATGTTGTAAAATACTGCAACCGAGATGTTAGCCTGCCTTAGGTTAGGATATATAACGCTGTAGACGTTTATAATGTCCCAACCGAGACGTACGGGACGACACGAACGGGATTCTGTAAAACATTACCAGCGAGGGGCTAGATGAGTTAGGTTAGGTTGTGATACGTTATAAACGTATATAATGGTCCCACCGAGAAGTAGGGGCCGATATGCCAGGAATGTTGTAAAATACTGCATCCGAGATGATAGCTTGCCTTATGTTAGGATATATAACGCTATAGACGTATATAATATTCCAACCGAGATGTACGGGACGTCACGAACGGGATTCTGTAAAACATTGCCAACGAGGGGCTAGATGGCATAGGTTAGGTTATGTTACGTTATAGACGTATATAATGTTCCCACCGAGAAGTATGGGCCGATACGCCAGGAATGTTGTAAAATACTGCATCCGAGATGTTAGCCTGCCTTAGGTTAGGTATATAACGCTAGAGTCGTATATAATATCCCAACCGAGATGTACCGGACGACAGGAACGGGATTCTGTAAAATATTACCAGCGAGGGGCTAGATGGGTTAGGTTAGGTTATGTTAAGTTATAGACGTGTATAATGTTCCCACGGTGAAGTAGGGGCCGATACGCCAGGAATGTTGTAAAATACTATATCCGAGAAGTTAGCCTGCCTTAGGTTAGGATATATGTCGCTGTAGACGTATATAATATCCCAACCCAGATGTACGGGACGACACGAACGGAATTCTGTAAAACATTGCCAACGAGGGGCTAGATGGGATAGGTTAGGTTATGTTACGTTACAGACGTATATAATGTTCCCACCGAGAAGTAGGGGCCGATACTCCAAGAATGTTGTAAAATACTACATCCGAGATGTTAGCCTGCCTTACGTTAGGATATATATCGCTGTAGACGTATATAACATCCCAACCGAGATGTACGGGACGACAGGAACGGGATTCTGCAAAACATTACCAGCGAGGGGCTAGATGGGTTAGGTTAGGTTATGTTACGTTATAGACGTGTATAATGTTCCCACCGAGAAGTAGAGCCGATCCTACAGAAATGTTGTAAAATACTATATCCGAGAAGTTAGCCTGCCTTAGGTTAGGATATATATCGCTGTAGACGTTTATAATGTCTCATCCGAGACGTACGGGACGACAGGGACGGGATTCTGTAAAATATTACCAGCGAGGGGCTAGATGGGTTAGGTTAGGTTGTGATACGTTATAGACGTATATAATGTTCCCACCGAGAAGTAGGGGCCGATATGCCAGGAATGTTGTAAAATACTGCATCCGAGATGATAGCCTGGCTTAGGTTAGGATATATAACGCTGTAGACGTATATAATGTCCCAACCGAGACGTACGGGACGACACGAACGGGATTCTGTAAAACATTACGAGCGATGGGCTAGATGTGTTAGGTTAGGTTATATTACGTTATAGACCTATATAATGTTCCCACCGAGAAGTTGAGGCCGATGCGCCAGGAATGTTGTAAAATATTGCATCCGAGATGATAGCCTGCCTTAGGTTAGGATATATAACGCTATAGACGTATATAATATCCCAACCGAGTCGTACGGGTCGACAAGAACGGGATTCTGCAAAATATTACCCGCGAGGGGCTAGATGGGTTAGGTTAAGTTTTGTTACGTTATAGACGTGTATAATGTTCCCACCGCGAAGTAGGGGCCGATACTCCAAGAATGTTGTAAAATACTACATCCGAGATGTTAGCCTGCCTTACGTTAACATATATATCGCTGTAGACGTATATAGGTTCCCATCCGAGACGTACGGGACGACACGAACGGGATTCTGTAAAACATTACCAGCGAGGGGTAGATGTGTTAGGTTAGGTTATGTTACGTTATAGACCTATATAATGTTCCCACCGAGAAGCATGGGCCGATACGCCAGGAATGTTGTAAAATACTGCAACCGCGATGTTAGCCTGCCTTAGGTTAGGATATATAACGCTGTAGACGTTTATAATGTCCCAACCGAGACGTACGGGACGACACGAACGGGATTCTGTAAAACATTACCAGCGAGGGGCTAGATGGGTTAGGTTAGGTTGTGATACGTTATAAACGTATATAATGGTCCCACCGAGAAGTAGGGGCCGATATGCCAGGTATGGTGTAAAATACTATATCCGAGAAGTTAGCCTGCCTTAGGTTAGGATATATATCGCTGTAGACGTATATAATATCCCAACCGAGATGTACGGGACGACACGAACGGGATTCTGTAAAACATTGCAAACGAGGGGCTAGATGGGTTAGGTTGGATTATATTACGTTATAGACGTATATAATTTTCCCACCGAGAAGTCGAGGCCGATCCTACAGAAATGTTGTAAAATACTATATCCGAGAAGTTAGCCTGCCTTAGGTTAGGATATATATCGCTGTAGACGTTTATAATGTCTCATCCGAGACGTACGGGACGACAGGGACGGGATTCTGTAAAACATTACCAGCGAGGGGTAGATGTGTTAGGTTAGGTTATGTTACGTTATAGACGTATATAGTGTTCCCACCGAGAAGCATGGGCCGATACGCCAGGAATGTTGTAAAATACTGCAACCGAGATGTTAGCCTGCCTTAGGTTAGGATATATAACGCTGTAGACGTTTATAATGTCCCAACCGAGACGTACGGGACGACACGAACGGGATTCTGTAAAACATTACCAGCGAGGGGCTAGATGGGTTAGGTTAGGTTGTGATACGTTATAGACGTATATAATGTTCCCACCGAGAAGTAGGGGCCGATATGCCAGGAATGTTGTAAAATACTGCATCCGAGATGATAGCCTGGCTTAGGTTAGGATATATAACGCTATAGACGTATATAATGTCCCAGCCGAGACGTACGGGACGACACGAACGGGATTCTGTAAAACATTACGAGCGATGGGCTAGATGTGTTAGGTTAGGTTATATTACGTTATAGACCTATATAATGTTCCCACCGAGAAGTTGAGGCCGATGCGCCAGGAATGTTGTAAAATATTGCATCCGAGATGATAGCCTGCCTTAGGTTAGGATATATAACGCTATAGACGTATATAATATCCCAACCGAGTCGTACGGGTCGACAAGAACGGGATTCTGCAAAATATTACCAGCGAGGTGCTAGATGGGTTAGGTTAGGTTTTGTTACGTTATAGACGTGTATAATGTTCCCACCGCGAAGTAGGGGCCGATACTCCAAGAATGTTGTAAAATACTACATCCGAGATGTTAGCCTGCCTTACGTTAATATATATATCGCTGTAGACGTATATAGGGTCCCATCCGAGACGTACGGGACGACACGAACGGGATTCTGTAAAACATTACCAGCGAGGGGTAGATGTGTTAGGTTAGGTTATGTTACGTTATAGACCTATATAGTGTTCCCACCGAGAAGCATGGGCCGATACGCCAGGAATGTTGTAAAATACTGCAACCGAGATGTTAGCCTGCCTTAGGTTAGGATATATAACGCTGTAGACGTTTATAATGTCCCAACCGAGACGTACGGGACGACACGAACGGGATTCTGTAAAACATTACCAGCGAGGGGCTAGATGAGTTAGGTTAGGTTGTGATACGTTATAAACGTATATAATGGTCCCACCGAGAAGTAGGGGCCGATATGCCAGGAATGTTGTAAAATACTGCATCCGAGATGATAGCTTGCCTTAGGTTAGGATATATAACGCTATAGACGTATATAATATTCCAACCGAGATGTACGGGACGTCACGAACGGGATTCTGTAAAACATTGCCAACGAGGGGCTAGATGGCATAGGTTAGGTTATGTTACGTTATAGACGTATATAATGTTCCCACCGAGAAGTATGGGCCGATACGCCAGGAATGTTGTAAAATACTGCATCCGAGATGTTAGCCTGCCTTAGGTTAGGTATATAACGCTAGAGTCGTATATAATATCCCAACCGAGATGTACCGGACGACAGGAACGGGATTCTGTAAAATATTACCAGCGAGGGGCTAGATGGGTTAGGTTAGGTTATGTTAAGTTATAGACGTGTATAATGTTCCCACGGTGAAGTAGGGGCCGATACGCCAGGAATGTTGTAAAATACTATATCCGAGAAGTTAGCCTGCCTTAGGTTAGGATATATGTCGCTGTAGACGTATATAATATCCCAACCCAGATGTACGGGACGACACGAACGGAATTCTGTAAAACATTGCCAACGAGGGGCTAGATGGGATAGGTTAGGTTATGTTACGTTATAGACGTGTATAATGTTCCCACCGAGAAGTAGAGCCGATCCTACAGAAATGTTGTAAAATACTATATCCGAGAAGTTAGCCTGCCTTAGGTTAGGATATATATCGCTGTAGACGTTTATAATGTCTCATCCGAGACGTACCGGACGACAGGGACGGGATTCTGTAAAATATTACCAGCGAGGGGCTAGATGGGTTAGGTTAGGTTGTGATACGTTATAGACGTGTATAATGTTCCCACCGCGAAGTAGGGGCCGATACTCCAAGAATGTTGTAAAATACTACATCCGAGATGTTAGCCTGCCTTACGTTAACATATATATCGCTGTAGACGTATATAGGTTCCCATCCGAGACGTACGGGACGACACGAACGGGATTCTGTAAAACATTACCAGCGAGGGGTAGATGTGTTAGGTTAGGTTATGTTACGTTATAGACCTATATAATGTTCCCACCGAGAAGCATGGGCCGATACGCCAGGAATGTTGTAAAATACTGCAACCGCGATGTTAGCCTGCCTTAGGTTAGGATATATAACGCTGTAGACGTTTATAATGTCCCAACCGAGACGTACGGGACGACACGAACGGGATTCTGTAAAACATTACTAGCGAGGGGCTAGATGGGTTAGGTTAGGTTGTGATACGTTATAAACGTATATAATGGTCCCACCGAGAAGTAGGGGCCGGTATGCCAGGTATGGTGTAAAATACTATATCCGAGAAGTTAGCCTGCCTTAGGTTAGGATATATATCGCTGTAGACGTATATAATATCCCAACCGAGATGTACGGGACGACACGAACGGGATTCTGTAAAACATTGCAAACGAGGGGCTAGATGGGTTAGGTTGGATTATATTACGTTATAGACGTATATAATTTTCCCACCGAGAAGTCGAGGCCGATCCTACAGAAATGTTGTAAAATACTATATCCGAGAAGTTAGCCTGCCTTAGGTTAGGATATATATCGCTGTAGACGTTTATAATGTCTCATCCGAGACGTACGGGACGACAGGGACGGGATTCTGTAAAACATTACCAGCGAGGGGTAGATGTGTTAGGTTAGGTTATGTTACGTTATAGACGTATATAGTGTTCCCACCGAGAAGCATGGGCCGATACGCCAGGAATGTTGTAAAATACTGCAACCGAGATGTTAGCCTGCCTTAGGTTAGGATATATAACGCTGTAGACGTTTATAATGTCCCAACCGAGACGTACGGGACGACACGAACGGGATTCTGTAAAACATTACCAGCGAGGGGCTAGATGGGTTAGGTTAGGTTGTGATACGTTATAGACGTATATAATGTTCCCACCGAGAAGTAGGGGCCGATATGCCAGGAATGTTGTAAAATACTGCATCCGAGATGATAGCCTGGCTTAGGTTAGGATATATAACGCTGTAGACGTATATAATGTCCCAGCCGAGACGTACGGGACGACACGAACGGGATTCTGTAAAACATTACGAGCGATGGGCTAGATGTGTTAGGTTAGGTTATATTACGTTATAGACCTATATAATGTTCCCACCGAGAAGTTGAGGCCGATGCGCCAGGAATGTTGTAAAATATTGCATCCGAGATGATAGCCTGCCTTAGGTTAGGATATATAACGCTATAGACGTATATAATATCCCAACCGAGATGTACGGGACGACACGAACGGGATTCTGTAAAACATTACCAGCGAGGGGCTGGATGGGTTAGGTTAGGTTATGTTACGTTATAGACGTATATAATGTTCCCAACGAGAAGTAGAGGCCGATCCTACAGAAATGTTGTAAAATAATATATCCGAGAAATTAGCATGCCTTAGGTTAGGATATATATCGCCGTAGACGTTTATAATGTCTCATCCGAGACGTACGGGACGACAGGGACGGGATTCTGTAAAATATTACCAGCGAGGGGCTAGATGGGTTAGGATAGGTTGTGATACGTTATAAACGTATATAATGGTCCCACCGAGAAGTAGGGGCCGATATGCCAGGAATGTTGTAAAATACTGCAACCGAGATGTTATCCTGCCTTAGGTTAGGATACATAACGCTATAGACGTATATAATATCCCAACCGAGACGTACGGGACGACACGAACGGGATTCTGTAAAACATTACCAGCGAGGGGCTAGATGGGTTAGGTTGGATTATATTACGTTATAGACGTATATAATTTTCCCACCGAGAAGTAGAGGCCGATCCTACAGAAATGTTGTAAAATACTATATCCGAGAAGTTAGCCTGCCTTAGGTTAGGATATATAACGCTATAGACGTATATAATATCCCAACCGAGTCGTACGGGTCGACAAGAACGGGATTCTGCAAAATATTACCAGCGAGGTGCTAGATGGGTTAGGTTAGGTTTTGTTACGTTATAGACGTGTATAATGTTCCCACCGCGAAGTAGGGGCCGATACTCCAAGAATGTTGTAAAATACTACATCCGAGATGTTAGCCTGCCTTACGTTAATATATATATCGCTGTAGACGTATATAGGGTCCCATCCGAGACGTACGGGACGACACGAACGGGATTCTGTAAAACATTACCAGCGAGGGGTAGATGTGTTAGGTTAGGTTATGTTACGTTATAGACCTATATAGTGTTCCCACCGAGAAGCATGGGCCGATACGCCAGGAATGTTGTAAAATACTGCAACCGAGATGTTAGCCTGCCTTAGGTTAGGATATATAACGCTGTAGACGTTTATAATGTCCCAACCGAGACGTACGGGACGACACGAACGGGATTCTGTAAAACATTACCAGCGAGGGGCTAGATGAGTTAGGTTAGGTTGTGATACGTTATAAACGTATATAATGGTTCCACCGAGAAGTAGGGGCCGATATGCCAGGAATGTTGTAAAATACTGCATCCGAGATGATAGCTTGCCTTAGGTTAGGATATATAACGCTATAGACGTATATAATATTCCAACCGAGATGTACGGGACGTCACGAACGGGATTCTGTAAAACATTGCCAACGAGGGGCTAGATGGCATAGGTTAGGTTATGTTACGTTATAGACGTATATAATGTTCCCACCGAGAAGTATGGGCCGATACGCCAGGAATGTAGTAAAATACTGCATCCGAGATGTTAGCCTGCCTTAGGTTAGGTATATAACGCTAGAGTCGTATATAATATCCCAACCGAGATGTACCGGACGACAGGAACGGGATTCTGTAAAATATTACCAGCGAGGGGCTAGATGGGTTAGGTTAGGTTATGTTAAGTTATAGACGTGTATAATGTTCCCACGGTGAAGTAGGGGCCGATACGCCAGGAATGTTGTAAAATACTATATCCGAGAAGTTAGCCTGCCTTAGGTTAGGATATATGTCGCTGTAGACGTATATAATATCCCAACCCAGATGTACGGGACGACACGAACGGAATTCTGTAAAACATTGCCAACGAGGGGCTAGATGGGATAGGTTAGGTTATGTTACGTTACAGACGTATATAATGTTCCCACCGAGAAGTAGGGGCCGATACTCCAAGAATGTTGTAAAATACTACATCCGAGATGTTAGCCTGCCTTACGTTAGGATATATATCGCTGTAGACGTATATAACATCCCAACCGAGATGTACGGGACGACAGGAACGGGATTCTGCAAAACATTACCAGCGAGGGGCTAGATGGGTTAGGTTAGGTTATGTTACGTTATAGACGTGTATAATGTTCCCACCGAGAAGTAGAGCCGATCCTACAGAAATGTTGTAAAATACTATATCCGAGAAGTTAGCCTGCCTTAGGTTAGGATATATATCGCTGTAGACGTTTATAATGTCTCATCCGAGACGTACGGGACGACAGGGACGGGATTCTGTAAAATATTACCAGCGAGGGGCTAGATGGGTTAGGTTAGGTTGTGATACGTTATAGACGTATATAATGTTCCCACCGAGAAGTAGGGGCCGATATGCCAGGAATGTTGTAAAATACTGCATCCGAGATGATAGCCTGGCTTAGGTTAGGATATATAACGCTGTAGACGTATATAATGTCCCAACCGAGACGTACGGGACGACACGAACGGGATTCTGTAAAACATTACGAGCGATGGGCTAGATGTGTTAGGTTAGGTTATATTACGTTATAGACCTATATAATGTTCCCACCGAGAAGTAGGGGCCGATATGCCAGGAATGTTGTAAAATATTGCATCCGAGATGATAGCCTGCCTTAGGTTAGGATATATAACGCTATAGACGTATATAATATCCCAACCGAGTCGTACGGGTCGACAAGAACGGGATTCTGTAAAATATTACCAGCGAGGGGCTAGATGGGTTAGGTTAGGTTTTGTTACGTTATAGATGTGTATAATGTTCCCACCGCGAAGTAGGGTCCGATACTCCAAGAATGTTGTAAAATACTACATCCGAGATGTTAGCCTGCCTTACGTTAACATATATATCGATGCAGACGTATATAGGGTCCCATCCGAGACGTACGGGACGACACGAACGGGATTCTGTAAAACATTACCAGCGAGGGGTAGATGTGTTAGGTTAGGTTATGTTACGTTATAGACCTATATAATGTTCCCACCGAGAAGCATGGGCCGATACGCCAGAAATGTTGTAAAATACTGCAACCGAGATGTTAGCCTGCCTTAGGTTAGGATATATAACGCTGTAGACGTTTATAATGTCCCAACCGAGACGTACGGGACGACACGAACGGGATTCTGTAAAACATTACCAGCGAGGGGCTAGATGAGTTAGGTTAGGTTGTGATACGTTATAAACGTATATAATGGTCCCACCGAGAAGTAGGGGCCGATATGCCAGGAATGTTGTAAAATACTGCATCCGAGATGTTAGCCTGCCTTAGGTTAGGTATATAACGCTAGAGTCGTATATAATATCCCAACCGAGATGTACCGGACGACAGGAACGGGATTCTGTAAAATATTACCAGCGAGGGGCTAGATGGGTTAGGTTAGGTTATGTTAAGTCATAGACGTGTATAATGTTCCCACGGTGAAGTAGGGGCCGATACGCCAGGAATGTTGTAAAATACTATATCCGAGAAGTTAGCCTGCCTTAGGTTAGGATATATATCGCTGTAGACGTATATAATATCCCAACCCAGATGTACGGGACGACACGAACGGGATTCTGTAAAACATTACCAGCGAGGGGCTGGATGGGTTAGGTTAGGTTATGTTACGTTATAGACGTATATAATTTTCCCACCGAGAAGTAGAGGCCGATCCTACAGAAATGTTGTAAAATACTATATCCGAGAAGTTAGCCTGCCTTAGGTTAGGATATATATCGCTGTAGACGTTTATAATGTCTCATCCGAGACGTACGGGACGACATGGACGGGATTCTGTAAAATATTACCAGCGAGGGGCTAGATGGATTAGGTTAGGTTGTGATACGTTATAGACGTATATAATGTTCCCACCGAGAAGTAGGGGCCGATATGCCAGGAATGTTGTAAAATACTGCATTCGAGATGATAGCCTGGCTTAGGTTAGGATATATAACGCTGTAGACGTATATAATGTCCCAGCCGAGACGTACGGGACGACACGAACGGGATTCTGTAAAACATTACGAGCGATGGGCTAGATGTGTTAGGTTAGGTTATATTACGTTATAGACCTATATAATGTTCCCACCGAGAAGTTGAGGCCGATGCGCCAGGAATGTTGTAAAATATTGCATCCGAGATGATAGCCTGCCTTAGGTTAGGATATATAACGCTATAGACGTATATAATATCCCAACCGAGTCGTACGGGTCGACAAGAACGGGATTCTGCAAAATATTACCAGCGAGGGGCTAGATGGGTTAGGTTAGGTTATGTTAAGTTATAGACGTGTATAATGTTCCCACGGTGAAGTAGGGGCCGATACGCCAGGAATGTTGTAAAATACTATATCCGAGAAGTTAGCCTGCCTTAGGTTAGGATATATATCGCTGTAGACGTATATAATATCCCAACCCAGATGTACGGGACGACACGAACGGAATTCTGTAAAACATTGCCAACGAGGGGCTAGATGGGATAGGTTAGGTTATGTTACGTTACAGACGTATATAATGTTCCCACCGAGAAGTAGGGGCCGATACTCCAAGAATGTTGTAAAATACTACATCCGAGATGTTACCCTGCCTTACGTTAGGATATATATCGCTGTAGACGTATATAACATCCCAACCGAGATGTACGGGACGACAGGAACGGGATTCTGCAAAACATTACCAGCGAGGGGCTAGATGGGTTAGGTTAGGTTATGTTACGTTATAGACGTGTATAATGTTCCCACCGAGAAGTAGAGCCGATCCTACAGAAATGTTGTAAAATACTATATCCGAGAAGTTAGCCTGCCTTAGGTTAGGATATATATCGCTGTAGACGTTTATAATGTCTCATCCGAGACGTACGGGACGACAGGGACGGGATTCTGTAAAATATTACCAGCGAGAGGCTAGATGGGTTAGGTTAGGTTGTGATACGTTATAGACGTATATAATGTTCCCACCGAGAAGTAGGGGCCGATATGCCAGGAATGTTGTAAAATACTGCATCCGAGATGATAGCTTGGCTTAGATTAGGATATATAACGCTGTAGACGTATATAATGTCCCAACCGAGACGTACGGGACGACACGAACGGGATTCTGTAAAACATTACGAGCGATGGGCTAGATGTGTTAGGTTAGGTTATATTACGTTATAGACCTATATAATGTTCCCACCGAGAAGTTGAGGCCGATGCGCCAGGAATGTTGTAAAATATTGCATCCGAGATGATAGCCTGCCTTAGGTTAGGATATATAACGCTATAGACGTATATAATATCCCAACCGAGTCGTACGGGTCGACAAGAACGGGATTCTGCAAAATATTACCCGCGAGGGGCTAGATGGGTTAGGTTAAGTTTTGTTACGTTATAGACGTGTATAATGTTCCCACCGCGAAGTAGGGGCCGATACTCCAAGAATGTTGTAAAATACTACATCCGAGATGTTAGCCTGCCTTACGTTAACATATATATCGCTGTAGACGTATATAGGTTCCCATCCGAGACATACGGGACGACACGAACGGGATTCTGTAAAACATTACCAGCGAGGGGTAGATGTGTTAGGTTAGGTTATGTTACGTTATAGACCTATATAATGTTTCCACCGAGAAGCATGGGCCGATACGCCAGGAATGTTGTAAAATACTGCAACCGAGATGTTAGCCTGCCTTAGGTTAGGATATATAACGCTGTAGACGTTTATAATGTCCCAACCGAGACGTACGGGACGACACGAACGGGATTCTGTAAAACATTACCAGCGAGGGGCTAGATGGGTTAGGTTAGGTTGTGATACGTTATAAACGTATATAATTTTCCCACCGAGAAGTAGAGGCCGATCCTACAGAAATGTTGTAAAATACTATATCCGAGAAGTTAGCCTGCCTTAGGTTAGGATATATATCGCTGTAGACGTTTATAATGTCTCATCCGAGACGTACGGGACGACATGGACGGGATTCTGTAAAATATTACCAGCGAGGGGCTAGATGGGTTAGGTTAGGTTGTGATACGTTATAGACGTATATAATGTTCCCACCGAGAAGTAGGGGCCGATATGCCAGGAATGTTGTAAAATACTGCATCCGAGATGATAGCCTGGCTTAGGTTAGGATATATAACGCTGTAGACGTATATAGTGTCCCAGCCGAGACGTACGGGACGACACGAACGGGATTCTGTAAAACATTACGAGCGATGGGCTAGATGTGTTAGGTTAGGTTATATTACGTTATAGACCTATATAATGTTCCCACCGAGAAGTTGAGGCCGATGCGCCAGGAATGTTGTAAAATATTGCATCCGAGATGATAGCCTGCCTTAGGTTAGGATATATAACGCTATAGACGTATATAATATCCCAACCGAGTCGTACGGGTCGACAAGAACGGGATTCTGCAAAATATTACCAGCGAGGGGCTAGATGGGTTAGGTTAGGTTATGTTAAGTTATAGACGTGTATAATGTTCCCACGGTGAAGTAGGGGCCGATACGCCAGGAATGTTGTAAAATACTATATCCGAGAAGTTAGCCTGCCTTAGGTTAGGATATATATCGCTGTAGACGTATATAATATCCCAACCCAGATGTACGGGACGACACGAACGGAATTCTGTAAAACATTGCCAACGAGGGGCTAGATGGGATAGGTTAGGTTATGTTACGTTACAGACGTATATAATGTTCCCACCGAGAAGTAGGGGCCGATACTCCAAGAATGTTGTAAAATACTACATCCGAGATGTTACCCTGCCTTACGTTAGGATATATATCGCTGTAGACGTATATAACATCCCAACCGAGATGTACGGGACGACAGGAACGGGATTCTGCAAAACATTACCAGCGAGGGGCTAGATGGGTTAGGTTAGGTTATGTTACGTTATAGACGTGTATAATGTTCCCACCGAGAAGTAGAGCCGATCCTACAGAAATGTTGTAAAATACTATATCCGAGAAGTTAGCCTGCCTTAGGTTAGGATATATATCGCTGTAGACGTTTATAATGTCTCATCCGAGACGTACGGGACGACAGGGACGGGATTCTGTAAAATATTACCAGCGAGAGGCTAGATGGGTTAGGTTAGGTTGTGATACGTTATAGACGTATATAATGTTCCCACCGAGAAGTAGGGGCCGATATGCCAGGAATGTTGTAAAATACTGCATCCGAGATGATAGCTTGGCTTAGATTAGGATATATAACGCTGTAGACGTATATAATGTCCCAACCGAGACGTACGGGACGACACGAACGGGATTCTGTAAAACATTACGAGCGATGGGCTAGATGTGTTAGGTTAGGTTATATTACGTTATAGACCTATATAATGTTCCCACCGAGAAGTTGAGGCCGATGCGCCAGGAATGTTGTAAAATATTGCATCCGAGATGATAGCCTGCCTTAGGTTAGGATATATAACGCTATAGACGTATATAATATCCCAACCGAGTCGTACGGGTCGACAAGAACGGGATTCTGCAAAATATTACCCGCGAGGGGCTAGATGGGTTAGGTTAAGTTTTGTTACGTTATAGACGTGTATAATGTTCCCACCGCGAAGTAGGGGCCGATACTCCAAGAATGTTGTAAAATACTACATCCGAGATGTTAGCCTGCCTTACGTTAACATATATATCGCTGTAGACGTATATAGGTTCCCATCCGAGACGTACGGGACGACACGAACGGGATTCTGTAAAACATTACCAGCGAGGGGTAGATGTGTTAGGTTAGGTTATGTTACGTTATAGACCCATATAATGTTTCCACCGAGAAGCATGGGCCGATACGCCAGGAATGTTGTAAAATACTGCAACCGAGATGTTAGCCTGCCTTAGGTTAGGATATATAACGCTGTAGACGTTTATAATGTCCCAACCGAGACGTACGGGACGACACGAACGGGATTCTGTAAAACATTACCAGCGAGGGGCTAGATGGGTTAGGTTAGGTTGTGATACGTTATAAACGTATATAATGGTCCCACCGAGAAGTAGGGGCCGATATGCCAGGTATGTTGTAAAATACTATATCCGAGAAGTTAGCCTGCCTTAGGTTAGGATATATATCGCTGTAGACGTATATAATATCCCAACCGAGATGTACGGGACGACACGAACGGGATTCTGTAAAACATTGCAAACGAGGGGCTAGATGGGTTAGGTTGGATTATATTACGTTATAGACGTATATAATTTTCCCACCGAGAAGTCGAGGCCGATCCTACAGAAATGTTGTAAAATAATATATCCGAGAAGTTAGCCTGCCTTAGGTTAGGATATATATCGCTGTAGACGTTTATAATGTCTCATCCGAGACGTACGGGACGACAGGGACGGGATTCTGTAAAACATTACCAGCGAGGGGTAGATGGGTTAGGTTAGGTTGTGATACGTTATAGACGTATATAATGTTCCCACCGAGAAGTAGGGGCCGATATGCCAGGAATGTTGTAAAATATTGCATCCGAGATGATAGCCTGCCTTAGGTTAGGATATATAACGCTATAGACGTATATAATATCCCAACCGAGTCGTACGGGTCGACAAGAACGGGATTCTGTAAAATATTACCAGCGAGGGGTAGATGTGTTAGGTTAGGTTATGTTACGTTATAGACCTATATAATGTTCCCACCGAGAAGCATGGGCCGATACGCCAGGAATGTTGTAAAATACTGCAACCGAGATGTTAGCCTGCCTTAGGTTAGGATATATAACGCTGTAGACGTTTATAATGTCCCAACCGAGACGTACGGGACGACACGAACGGGATTCTGTAAAACATTACCAGCGAGGGGCTAGATGAGTTAGGTTAGGTTGTGATACGTTATAAACGTATATAATGGTCCCACCGAGAAGTAGGGGCCGATATGCCAGGAATGTTGTAAAATACTGCATCCGAGATGATAGCTTGCCTTAGGTTAGGATATATAACGCTATAGACGTATATAATATTCCAACCGAGATGTACAGGACGTCACGAACGGGATTCTGTAAAACATTGCCAACGAGGGGCTAGATGGCATAGGTTAGGTTATGTTACGTTATAGACGTATATAATGTTCCCACCGAGAAGTATGGGCCGATACGCCAGGAATGTTGTAAAATACTGCATCCGAGATGTTAGCCTGCCTTAGGTTAGGTACATAACGCTAGAGTCGTATATAATATCCCAACCGAGATGTACCGGACGACAGGAACGGGATTCTGTAAAATATTACCAGCGAGGGGCTAGATGGGTTAGGTTAGGTTATGTTAAGTTATAGACGTGTATAATGTTCCCACGGTGAAGTAGGGGCCGATACGCCAGGAATGTTGTAAAATACTATATCCGAGAAGTTAGCCTGCCTTAGGTTAGGATATATATCGCTGTAGACGTATATAATATCCCAACCCAGATGTACGGGACGACACGAACGGAATTCTGTAAAACATTGCCAACGAGGGGCTAGATGGGATAGGTTAGGTTATGTTACGTTACAGACGTATATAATGTTCCCACCGAGAAGTAGGGGCCGATACTCCAAGAATGTTGTAAAATACTACATCCGAGATGTTAGCCTGCCTTACGTTAGGATATATATCGCTGTAGACGTATATAACATCCCAACCGAGATGTACGGGACGACAGGAACGGGATTCTGCAAAACATTACCAGCGAGGGGCTAGATGGGTTAGGTTAGGTTGTGATACGTTATAGACGTATATAATGTTCCCACCGAGAAGTAGGGGCCGATATGCCAGGAATGTTGTAAAATACTGCATCCGAGATGATAGCCTGGCTTAGGTTAGGATATATAACGCTGTAGACGTATATAATGTCCCAACCGAGAGGTACGGGACGACACGAACGGGATTCTGTAAAACATTACGAGCGATGGGCTAGATGTGTTAGGTTAGGTTATATTACGTTATAGACCTATATAATGTTCCCACCGAGAAGTTGAGGCCGATGCGCCAGGAATGTTGTAAAATATTGCATCCGAGATGATAGCCTGCCTTAGGTTAGGATATATAACGCTATAGACGTATATAATATCCCAACCGAGTCGTACGGGTCGACAAGAACGGGATTCTGCAAAATATTACCCGCGAGGGGCTAGATGGGTTAGGTTAAGCTTTGTTACGTTATAGACGTGTATAATGTTCCCACCGCGAAGTAGGGGCCGATACTCCAAGAATGTTGTAAAATACTACATCCGAGATGTTAGCCTGCCTTACGTTAACATATATATCGCTGTAGACGTATATAGGTTCCCATCCGAGACGTACGGGACGACACGAACGGGATTCTGTAAAACATTACCAGCGAGGGGTAGATGTGTTAGGTTAGGTTATGTTACGTTATAGACGTATATAATGTTCCCACCGAGAAGCATGGGCCGATACGCCAGGAATGTTGTAAAATACTACATCCGAGATGTTAGCCTGCCTTACGTTAGGATATATATCGCTGTAGACGTATATAACATCCCAACCGAGATGTACGGGACGACAGGAACGGGATTCTGCAAAACATTACCAGCGAGGGGCTAGATGGGTTAGGTTAGGTTATGTTACGTTACAGACGTATATAATGCTCCCACCGAGAAGTAGGAGCCGATACTCCAAGAATGTTGTAAAATACTACATCCGAGATGTTAGCCTGCCTTACGTTAGGATATATATCGCTGTAGACGTATATAACATCCAACCGAGATGAACGGGACGACAGGAACGGGATTCTGCAAAACATTACCAGCGAGGGGCTAGATGGGTTAGGTTAGGTTATGTTACGTTATAGACGTGTATAATGTTCCCACCGAGAAGTAGAGCCGATACGCTAGGAATGTTGTAAAATGCTGCATCCGAGATGTTAGCCTGCCTTAGGTTAGGATATACAACGCTATAGACGTATATAATATCCCAACAGAGATGTACGGGACGACACGAACGGGATTCTGTAAAACATTACCAGCGAGGGGCTAGATGGGTTAGGTTAGGTTATGTTACGTTATAGACGTATATAATGTTCCCACCGAGAAGTAGAGGCCGATCCTACAGAAATGTTGTAAAATAGTATATCCGAGAAATTAGCCTGCCTTAGGTTAGGATATATATCGCTGTAGACGTTTATAATGTCTCATCCGAGACGTACGGGACGACAGGGACGGGGTTCTGTAAAATATTACCAGCGAGGGGCTAGATGGGTTAGGATAGGTTGTGATACGTTATAAACGTATATAATGGTCCCACCGAGAAGTAGGGGCCGATATGCCAGGAATGTTGTAAAATACTGTAACCGAGATGTTATCCTGCCTTAGGTTAGGATACATAACGCTATAGACGTATATAATATCCCAACCGAGACGTACGGGACGACACGAACGGGATTCTGTAAAACATTACCAGCGAGGGGCTAGATGGGTTAGGTTAGGTTATGTTACGTTATAGACGTGTATAATGTTCCCACCGAGAAGTAGAGCCGATACGCTAGGAATGTTGTAAAATGCTGCATCCGAGATGTTAGCCTGCCTTAGGTTAGGATATATAACGCTATAGACGTATATAATATTCCAACCGAGATGTACAGGACGTCACGAACGGGATTCTGTAAAACATTGCCAACGAGGGGCTAGATGGCATAGGTTAGGTTATGTTACGTTATAGACGTATATAATGTTCCCACCGAGAAGTATGGGCCGATACGCCAGGAATGTTGTAAAATACTGCATCCGAGATGTTAGCCTGCCTTAGGTTAGGTACATAACGCTAGAGTCGTATATAATATCCCAACCGAGATGTACCGGACGACAGGAACGGGATTCTGTAAAATATTACCAGCGAGGGGCTAGATGGGTTAGGTTAGGTTATGTTAAGTTATAGACGTGTATAATGTTCCCACGGTGAAGTAGGGGCCGATACGCCAGGAATGTTGTAAAATACTATATCCGAGAAGTTAGCCTGCCTTAGGTTAGGATATATATCGCTGTAGACGTATATAATATCCCAACCCAGATGTACGGGACGACACGAACGGAATTCTGTAAAACATTGCCAACGAGGGGCTAGATGGGATAGGTTAGGTTATGTTACGTTACAGACGTATATAATGTTCCCACCGAGAAGTAGGGGCCGATACTCCAAGAATGTTGTAAAATACTACATCCGAGATGTTAGCCTGCCTTACGTTAGGATATATATCGCTGTAGACGTATATAACATCCCAACCGAGATGTACGGGACGACAGGAACGGGATTCTGCAAAACATTACCAGCGAGGGGCTAGATGGGTTAGGTTAGGTTGTGATACGTTATAGACGTATATAATGTTCCCACCGAGAAGTAGGGGCCGATATGCCAGGAATGTTGTAAAATACTGCATCCGAGATGATAGCCTGGCTTAGGTTAGGATATATAACGCTGTAGACGTATATAATGTCCCAACCGAGAGGTACGGGACGACACGAACGGGATTCTGTAAAACATTACGAGCGATGGGCTAGATGTGTTAGGTTAGGTTATATTACGTTATAGACCTATATAATGTTCCCACCGAGAAGTTGAGGCCGATGCGCCAGGAATGTTGTAAAATATTGCATCCGAGATGATAGCCTGCCTTAGGTTAGGATATATAACGCTATAGACGTATATAATATCCCAACCGAGTCGTACGGGTCGACAAGAACGGGATTCTGCAAAATATTACCCGCGAGGGGCTAGATGGGTTAGGTTAAGCTTTGTTACGTTATAGACGTGTATAATGTTCCCACCGCGAAGTAGGGGCCGATACTCCAAGAATGTTGTAAAATACTACATCCGAGATGTTAGCCTGCCTTACGTTAACATATATATCGCTGTAGACGTATATAGGTTCCCATCCGAGACGTACGGGACGACACGAACGGGATTCTGTAAAACATTACCAGCGAGGGGTAGATGTGTTAGGTTAGGTTATGTTACGTTATAGACGTATATAATGTTCCCACCGAGAAGCATGGGCCGATACGCCAGGAATGTTGTAAAATACTACATCCGAGATGTTAGCCTGCCTTACGTTAGGATATATATCGCTGTAGACGTATATAACATCCCAACCGAGATGTACGGGACGACAGGAACGGGATTCTGCAAAACATTACCAGCGAGGGGCTAGATGGGTTAGGTTAGGTTATGTTACGTTACAGACGTATATAATGCTCCCACCGAGAAGTAGGAGCCGATACTCCAAGAATGTTGTAAAATACTACATCCGAGATGTTAGCCTGCCTTACGTTAGGATATATATCGCTGTAGACGTATATAACATCCAACCGAGATGAACGGGACGACAGGAACGGGATTCTGCAAAACATTACCAGCGAGGGGCTAGATGGGTTAGGTTAGGTTATGTTACGTTATAGACGTGTATAATGTTCCCACCGAGAAGTAGAGCCGATACGCTAGGAATGTTGTAAAATGCTGCATCCGAGATGTTAGCCTGCCTTAGGTTAGGATATACAACGCTATAGACGTATATAATATCCCAACAGAGATGTACGGGACGACACGAACGGGATTCTGTAAAACATTACCAGCGAGGGGCTAGATGGGTTAGGTTAGGTTATGTTACGTTATAGACGTATATAATGTTCCCACCGAGAAGTAGAGGCCGATCCTACAGAAATGTTGTAAAATAGTATATCCGAGAAATTAGCCTGCCTTAGGTTAGGATATATATCGCTGTAGACG